>JAPPVO010000007.1:55844199-56444199 GCA_030407325.1 Camellia japonica
GTTGCATGTCACTTTTCCTTAATAGAAGTCGGTTGCATCACTCTAATAAATTCTCTTTTCAATGCTTGTCTATTACAACTCCCATCTAAATTTTCCACTTTTATGTCTAAGTTTTTTACAATTTCTCTTGGACTTCTGATTCATCTTGCAATTGAACTACTGGATATATAGTTCATTTTTTAATTATGTTCTCCCATCAAATCAGTAAATAACTAACTGGATAAGACCACCTACCTATTTGAGAGAAATTGGACGGATAGGTATCATGGTACATGAATACGTAGTATTATAGTTAGAGTTACTTTGATGAGATATTTTTGTGGATGTGTACAGATGATGGATAAGAGTTGGATTGATTTGCCAAATAGGATGTCGAGCGAATACATTAATGGGATTGATGAATTCCTTGTGTTTGCCTACACCAATAGGGTTGAAGGTTCGATGATCAGTTGTCCGTGTAGGAAGTGTGAGAATCGATACTATTTTGTACGAGAGGGTGTACGGGAGCATCTGATTTTGAATGGTTTTTTTAAAAAATACAAAATTAGATTAATCATGGGGAATCTTACGTATCTCTGCATGGTAATCGAGAGAATGAAACATTAGCTAATTTAGACATTGGGGATGATATGATTGGAATGATACAAGGGGCTATGGGAAATCCACATGCCGGTACAAGTGTTGGAGGTGATGAACCACAGGGCCTGATCCTCATGCATCTGAACCCCAGCTCGTCCAAATGCAGAGACTGCAAAGTATTTCAAACTTCTTCAAGATGCACAAAGTGAATTGTATCCGGGTTGTCAGAAGTTCACATCTTTGTCATTCATTGTTCGACTTCTACATTTGAAGGTGCTTAATCAGTGGACAGACAAGTCTGTTGACATGTTGCTTGAGTTATTGAATGAGGCGTTCCCGTTGGGTGTAAACTCCCGACTCATATTATAAAGCTCAAAAGGTCACAACAGATTTGGGCTTCACGTATGAGACGTGGGATGCATGTCCCAACAGTTGCATGTTGTTTCGAAACGAGGACGCCAATCTTGATAAATGTGTCATATGCAACAGTTCTAGATGGAAATCAAATGGTGATGGTGGTTCAAATGGTCCTAACAAAGGTGGCAAACAAATAGCTGCAAAACAGATGAGGTATTTTCCTTTAAAGCCAAGGTTGCAGAGGTTGTTTATGTCATCCAAGACGGCCAAGTTCATGAGATGGCATGCAGAGGAACGAACTGATGATGGTGTCTTCAGGCATCCTGCTGACTCCCTTGCATGGAAAGATTTTGACCATCGAATATTGACTTTAGTAATGATTGCCGAAGTGTAAGGCTTGGCTTAGCATCTGATGGTTTTAACCCATTCAGGACGATGAACATAGTTCATAGCACTTGGCCTGTTGTGCTCATTCCATACAACTTGCCGCCATGGATGTGCATGAAGCAACCATTTCTAATTTTATCCGTGCTTATTGACGGCCCGAAAGGACCTGGTGACAAGATTGATGTGTATATGCAACCGTTGATTGAGGAGTTGAAAGAACTATGGAATGAGGGTGTGTCAACATTTGATGCATCAACAAATCAAATGTTTCAAATGCATGCAGCTTTACTGTGGACAATTAGTGATTTTCCTGCATACGCAAACTTGTCAGGATGGAGCACTAAAGGCGAATATGCATGTCCTTGTTGCAATAAGGAAACTACATACATCGTTGGTTGAAGCATAGTAGGAAACAATCATACTTGGGTCATCGCAGATTTTTACCTACTGGCCATAAATTCCGGAAGGATAAAGTATCATTTGATGGTAGTCGGGAAGTCAGACTCAAACCAAAATTGTTGTCTGGAACTGAGATGTTGCTACAATTAGAATCTAAGGGTATTTTAACCCAATACAAGAGGGATGACCTTAAGGAGAGGCATAGGAGACAGGTAGAGAAGGAGAAAGCTGGACATCGCACCCATAGTTGGAAGAAAAAGAGTATCTTTTATGAATTGCCATATTAGGAGCACAATCTAATAAGACACAACCTCGATGTGATGCATATAGAGAAGAATGTTTGTGACAATGTGTTGTGGACAATATTAGGGGTTGCAGGAAAATCGAAGGATGGTGTTAATGCTCGGCGTGATTTACAAGATATGAATATTAGAAAACCCCTACATTTGCAGTTAAGAGGGTCGAATAAAGCCTATTTACCACCAGCACAATTCACGATGACCAAGGATGAGAAAGATTTGTTCTTGAAAGTGTTGAAGGAAGTAAGAGTTCCCGACGGGTATTCATCCAATATATCACGTCGTGTGCGCTTACATGATAGAAGCATTGGGGGTCTTAAGAGCCACGATAGTCATATTCTGATGCAACAACTTATTCCATTGGCTATTCGAAGATCGTTACCGAAGAATGTAATTGAACCCTTGATTGAATTGAGCAATTTCTTTAGACAATTGTGTTCGAAAGTGAATCGTGCGACGATTTGCAATATATTCAAGATCGTATCGCTATAACACTTTGTCATCTAGAGAAAATATTTCCTCCGAGTTTTTTTATATAATGGAGCACTTGCCTATACATCTAGCTGATGAAGCCTTATTGGGTGGAGCGATTCAGTTTCGATGGATGTATCCAATTGAGAGGTATCTTCTTACTTTGAAGCAATACGTGCGTAATAGAGCTCATCCTGAAGGATCAATTGCTAAAGGATATCTTATGGAAGAATGCATGAATTTTTGTGCACAATATCTCAATGATGTGGAAACCAAATCTAGTCGACCCGTGAGGAACTATAGTGGTGCTGATAATTTGGGTCATGCTATTGGTGAAAACACAAGCTTTTATCTTGATAATACTTCTTGGGTACAAGCTCATCGGTACATCTTATTCAATACAAGCGCGGTTCAACCATTCATAAAGTAGGTTAAGTCACTCACTCAATATTTTATTATGTTTTATTGAATTTTCAACAAAATTTTTTGTATTGCTAAAATTTCAATCTACACAGCAAACACCTTGAAGTACTTAAGCTCAAAATGCCTCGTGTCGACGATCATCAACTTCGGCGTGAACATTTTGAAACTTTTCACATTTGGTTCAAGGAACATGTATGTATTTAACTCTATAGATTCTAGTTACTTAAGTCGATCTACATTTTAAATTTTACATTTTCGTGTTAAATAGGTCCAAACTTTGCGAAGGACTACTGATGTCATATTTTCTGAAGAGATTATTCTATTGGCAAATGGTCCTCATAACCTGGCAAGGAGGTTCAACGGGTATATACTGAATGGGTTTCGGTATCGAGTAAAGGCCATGGATGATCGTCGAGCCACACAAAATTGTGGTGTAGCTTTGAAGGCAGATACCATAAGTTATGCTAGTCGAAAAGACAAGAATCCTCGTGTGGGGTCTGTGTACTATTATGGACAATTGACAGATATTGTTGAGATTCGATATTCCAATGAGAAGAAACATGTGTTGTTTAAGTGTGATTGGATTGACAACATTCACGGAAAGAAAGAAGATGTCTTCAATTTCACGTTGGTGAACTTCAATCATTTGTTGTACCGAGATGATCGAATTACCAATGAACCTTTCATCTTGGCGTCCCAAGCAGAGCAAGTTTGGTATGTTGCAGACCCGTTACAACCAGACTGGAAGTTGTGGTGAAGATGTCTCAAAGAGGTTTATTTGATATGAGTTCGACTGATCCACAAATCGAGCCATACATGAGCCAACAATTTGAAGAAAATATAATGCTTCGTGATGAAGAAGTTGGTTGGGTGAGGGAAGCCGCAGAAGGGGAAACAGTTGATGTTCAAATAGGCTAATATTTAATCAACATTAGTAATTCAATTAAGGCCAAGGTTATAGTTAATCATCAATTTCTTAATTTACTTTGTCTTTGTAATTGTATTAGTTCAATTAATGTCATATTATAGTTGATGACAAACCATTGTCTATGTTTCTAATGTCAATTAATGTTATATTGCTTGCAGATTATTATGGGAAGGAAGAGGAAGCCTGATCATCCCCAGCGCATGATGTCTGATGTGCTACATAACAGGACATCAGTAGCACCACCATCAGAGGAGGCATCACATCGGCCACCATCGGAGGGGCCATTAGTGCCACCACCATCTGAGGGGCCATTAGTACCACCGTATCGACCACCATCAGTGGCACCACAGCAGCTACCATGTACTCAGCCTCCACGCCTACCATCGGTGCGTCCACCATCAGTGGCACCACAGCAGCTATCATCATCAGCTTATGAGCCATCCGCAGGTATATAAATTTGCTTTGATTTGTATGAAAATTATTTACACATACATTTATTTATGCTCATTATATATAACTTGTTTATTCTCATTGTATTTTGCAGACCCTTCGACTTCTTCACAGCCCACCTCAGGTTTATTTGATATGATTTGTATTCACATTATTTAAATTTGTATTTGTTTATTACCATTGCATATTGTTTATTGTTATTGTATCTCGCAGGTCATGTTAGTTCTTCATCAACCTCGATTAGCGTGGTAGAGGATGTGCCAAGGGCATTAAAGAGTGGGGTACTAGTAAAAAGCTGGACATACAATTTGATGAAAATTACTGCCCAATAGGGGATAACGTGGCTAAGTTAACTACTCAACTTGGCATTATTGTGCGGAATGGTAACATTGTTCCTCTTACTTTTCTTGACTGGAACAATGTGCCTGATGATATTGTTGATGCTATCTGGAAGGATGTGAAGGTAAAAGTATATTTTTGTCCACAAATTCGAATTCCAAATTTGTGTTATACTTAGCCTTAAACTTTGAAATTGTGTTTTATAGGACAATTTGAATATATGTCCAGAGGAGTACAAGCCAATCTGCATGAAAAACTGCAACAGCATATGGAAGGATCACAAGAACAAGATTAAGGCTAAGTATTTCAAGCCTAGAAGTTCTGATCCTAATCTGAAGGATGATGTTCCTATGCACATTGTGCCAAGCCAGTGGGAACAACTTGTGGAGTATTGGCGTACTTCCGATGCTGAGGTATACAAATAAGTTATATTTATGATATGTAAACATACAAATCATATTTACATACTTACATTTGTTGAACCTGTTATAGAAAATTGCAAGTAGGAACGCTAAAAATCGGCGAGCTCACGGCATAGCTCATACCACAGGGCGTACTACTTTCTCTCAGATACGGCATGAGGTTTACATTTTATTGTTTTATTTTTGTATATAAATAAACATTGTATATTTGCAAATTATTTGGATTCTAATTTTCATATTTCTAAAAAAATGTAAATGACCAGTAAGGGGGAGTCTACTGATAAGATGAATGTTTGGCTTATGACACGTAGAGTAGATAACCCATAGGTTATCCAGACCTTGGTAGTTTCCAAACACCTTTGATTGTATTTAAAGTTTATTTTTTGTGTGTCAACCATCTTAATTTGGCATATACTTGTATGTCTTATTCAATACAGGATGAGTTTAATCGTCAATTCTCTATGCTACCTGAGGATGGTCAGACTTTGGAGGCTAAGAATGCCATTTTCCATGAGTTGATAGGTCATAACGGACATGGATATTGTCGCACATACGGGAGAATTGTGCCTCGGACAGCGGTGTATAAAGATGGTGCTGGGCCATCACAGTCAACACCCCAGCCATCGACTATTGATCGGATCACGCAGCAGGTTCGTGCAGAGCTAAGGGATGAGTTGAGGGAGGAGCTGCGAGCAGAGTTCTCTACACATTTACAGCAGATGAGAGCTGAGATGATGGCCCTTGTGTCATAGGGGGCGAGTGTGGATCCCAACAGACAGGTTCCATATAAATTAAATTGTTTGATAGTTCAATTTTCACTCAAGATTATGTATAAAATTCGAATATGATTAACACATTATGCATTGACTAACATAGGTTCCGGATGCATCGAGTGGCCACCGGGCATTTAGGGAATCTGCAGAAGACGAGAATCCATATACACCACCACCAGAAGATCAGGTATAAAATGTATTTTTGCATTCTAAGCTAAAATGTATCTTTGCATTCTTTACATTCTAAGTTAAGAGACTTGTGGGAGAAGATGGGACTAGTTAGAGCTGGATTTAGCACGAAACTTGGCACACACGACCGCCTAGGCACGAGAGACTTATGGGAGAAGACGGCGCTCGAATCGGGTTCCCGGTTTGGGAGTTAGAGCCGGATTTCACTTTAGGCAAACTAGTTCCTTAAGAAACTTGAATTCGAGGTGTTAACGCCCCAAAATCACCAAACCGCGTCGGTTTAGCACGAAACTTGGTACACATGACCGCCTAGGCACGAGAGACTTGTGGGAGAAGACGGGGCTCGAATCGGGTTCCCAGTTTGGGAGTTAGAGCCGGATTTCACTTTAGGCAAATTAGTTCCTTAAGAAACTTGAATTCAAGGAGTCAATGCCCCAAAATCACCAAACGGCGTCGGTTTAGCACGAAACTTGGCACACACGACCTCCTAGGCATGAGAGACTTGTGGGAGAAAACAGGGCTCGAATCGGGTTCCCGGTTTGGGAGTTAGAGCCGGATTTCACTTTAGGCAAACTAGTTCCTTAAGAAACTTAAATTCGAGGTGTTAATGCCCAAATTCACCAATCGGCGTCGGTTTAGCACGAAACTTGGCACACATGACCGCCTAGGCATGAGAGACTTGTGGGAGAATGGGGCTCGAATCGGGTTCCCGGTTGAATTCGAGGTGTTAACGCCCCAAAATCACCAAACCGCGTCGGTTTAGCACGAAACTTGGCATGCACGACCGCCTAGGCACGAGAGACTTGTAGGAGAAGACGGGGCTCGAATCAGGTTCCCGGTTTGGGAGTTAGAGCCGGATTTCACTTTAGGCAAACTAGTTCCTTAAGAAACTTGAATTCAAGGTTTTAACGCCCCAAAATCACCAAACCGCGTCGGTTTAGCACGAAACTTGGCACACACGACCGCCTAGGCACGAGAGACTTGTGGGAGAAGACGGGGCTCGAATCGGGTTCCCGGTTTGGGAGTTAGAGCTGGATTTCACTTTAGGCAAACTAGTTCCTTAAGAAACTTGAATTCGAAGAGTTAATGCCCCAAAATCACCAAACGGCATCGGTTTAGCACGAAACTTGGCACACACGACCTCCTAGGCATGAGAGACTTGTGGAGAAGACGGGGCTCGAATCGGGTTCCCGGTTTGGGAGTTAGAGCCGGATTTCACTTTAGGCAAACTAGTTCCTTAAGAAACTTAATTCGAGGTGTTAATGCCCCAAATTCACCAATCGGCGTCGGTTTAGCACGAAACTTGGCACACACGACCGCCTAGGCATGAGAGACTTGTGGGAGAAGACGGGGCTCGAATCGGGTTCCCGGTTTGGGAGTTAGAGCCGGATTTCACTTTAGGCAAACTAGTTCCTTAAGAAACTTGAATTCGAGGTGTTAACGCCCCAAAATCACCAAACCGCGTCGGTTTAGTACGAAATTTGGTACACACGACCGCCTAGGCACGAGAGACTTGTGGGAGAAGACGGGGCTCGAATCGGGTTCCCGGTTTGGGAGTTAGAGCCGGATTTCACTTTAGGCAAACTAGTTCCTTAAGAAACTTGAATTCGAGGTGTTAACGCCCCAAAATCACGAAACCGCGTCGGTTTAGTACGAAACTTGGCACACACGACCGCCTATGCACGAGAGACTTGTGGGAGAAGACGGGGCTCGAATCGGGTTCCCAGTTTGGGAGTTAGAGCCGGATTTCACTTTAGGCAAATTAGTTCCTTAAGAAACTTGAATTCGAGGAGTCAATGCCCCAAAATCACCAAATAGCGTCGGTTTAGCACGAAACTTGGCACACACGACCTCCTAGGCATGAGAGACTTGTGGGAGAAAACAGGGCTCGAATCGGGTTCCCGGTTTGGGAGTTAGAGCCGGATTTCACTTTAGGCAAACTAGTTCCTTAAGAAACTTAAATTCGAGGTGTTAATGCCCAAATTCACCAATCGGCGTCGGTTTAGCACGAAACTTGGCACACACGATTGCCTAGGCATGAGAGACTTGTGGGAGAATACGGGGCTCGAATCGGGTTCCCGGTTGAATTCAAGGTGTTAACGCCCCAAAATCACCAAACCGCGTCGGTTTAGCACGAAACTTGGCATGCACGACCGCCTAGGCACGAGAGACTTGTAGGAGAAGACGGGGCTCGAATCGGGTTCCCGGTTTGGGACTTAGAGTCGGATTTCACTTTAGGCAAACTAGTTCCTTAAGAAACTTGAATTCAAGGTTTTAACGCCCCAAAATCACCAAACCGCGTCGGTTTAGCACGAAACTTGGCACACACGACCGCCTAGGCACGAGAGACTTGTGGGAGAAGACGGGGCTCGAATCGGGTTCTCGGTTTGGGAGTTAGAGCTGGATTTCACTTTAGGCAAACTAGTTCCTTAAGAAACTTGAATTCGAAGAGTTAATGCCCCAAAATCACCAAACGGCATCGGTTTAGCACGAAACTTGGCACACACGACCTCCTAGGCATGAGAGACTTGTGGAAGAAGACGGGGCTCGAATCGGGTTCCCGGTTTGGGAGTTAGAGCCGGATTTCACTTTAGGCAAACTAGTTCCTTAAGAAACTTAAATTCGAGGTGTTAATGCCCCAAATTCACCAATCGGCGTCGGTTTAGCACGAAACTTGGCACACACGACCGCCTAGGCATGAGAGACTTGTGGGAGAAGACGGGGCTCGAATCAGGTTCCCGGTTTGGGAGTTAGAGCCGAATTTCACTTTAGGCAAACTAGTTCCTTAAGAAACTTGAATTCGAGGTGTTAACGCCCCAAAATCACCAAACCGCGTCGGTTTAGTACGAAATTTGGTACACACGACCGCCTAGGCACGAGAGACTTGTGGGAGAAGACGGGGCTCGAATCGGGTTCCCGGTTTGGGAGTTAGAGCCGGATTTCACTTTAGGCAAACTAGTTCCTTAAGAAACTTGAATTCAAGGTTTTAACGCCCCAAAATCACCAAACCGCGTCGGTTTAGCACGAAACTTGGCACACACGACTGCCTAGGCATGAGAGACTTGTGGGAGAAGACGGGGCTCGAATCGGGTTCCCGGTTTGGGAGTTAGAGCTGGATTTCACTTTAGGCAAACTAGTTCCTTAAGAAACTTGAATTCGAGGAGTTAATGCCCCAAAATCACCAAACGGCGTCGGTTTAGCACGAAACTTGGCACACACGACCTCCTAGGCATGAGAGACTTGTGGGAGAAGACAGGGCTCGAATCGGGTTCCCAGTTTGGGAGTTAGAGCCGGATTTCACTTTAGGCAAACTAGTTCCTTAAGAAACTTGAATTCGAGGTGTTAACGCCCCAAAATCACCAAACCGCGTCGGTTTAGCACAAAACTTGGCACACACGACCGCCTAGGCACAAGAGACTTGTGGGAGAAGACGGGGCTTGAATCGGGTTCCCGATTTGGGAGTTAGAGCCGGATTTCACTTTAGGCAAACTAGTTCCTTAAGCAACTTGAATTCGAGGAGTTAATGCCCCAAAATCACCAAACGGCGTCGATTTAGCACGAAACTTGGCACACACGACCTCCTAGGCATAAGAGACTTGTGGGAGAAGATGGGGCTCGAATTGGGTTCCCGGTTTGGGAGTTAGAGTCGGATTTCGATCTAGTCAAAATTATTTACTAAAATATCTTTCTAATTATATAGTAGTTAATTTTTTTATATTTTTCTGTAATTAAAATATTAACACCATTATATTGTTATTAATTATTTTTATTTTGTTTTTTTCAGATATTTCCTGAGTAGCAGTTTGCTTCTTGTGGAATGCGGGCGTGTAAAGATTATGACGAACTTCTATTTTTGTTACCCACGAAAGAATCAAGACGAAAACTTTTGGTTTTGATTTTGATTTATGTTATTTAAATTTGTGAACAACATTATGTATGTATTATGTGACATTATGTAGTGGCATAATTTTTATTGTTATGAATTTTTATTTATGTATTGTTATGAATGGAACAACATTATGAATTTTCATCATTTGTCAACTTTTGTTTATGTATGTATTTATATTATTATGTAATTTTTGGATTTTTTTTAGTTATTTTTCATTTAATACAGGTGATTTTTATATTTTTAATAATTTTAAAACAGGGTTTTTTTTTTTAATTTTTTTTGAGACGGCAGAACACCCCGTCGCAAAAAAGAAATTATACCCGGCTTTTTGCGACGGCACCCATACTGTTGCAAAAGGTATGGAATTTAATAAAAAAAAGGCTTTAGCAATGGTATAATTGCCGTCGAAAATAGTTATTAGCGACGGCTCAGGTTGCCGTCGACTATAGTCAACAGCGACGACACTTTTTAGTGACGGGATTTTTGCCGTCGCAAAAACCTCTTTTACCGACGGTAAGACTGTGCCGTCGCAAAAAAACCCAGATTTCCATCCATTATTGGCGACAGAAATTTGCCGTCGCAAAAAAAGAAATTTTCCTATCGCTAAAACAATGACGACGACACTTGCTGTCGCTAAAGCCCTTTTGCAACCCCCTTTTGCAACCCCCTTTGTTGCGACCCCCACTTGCCGTCGCAAAAAGCTTTTGAGACGGCGTACGGAGTATTTGCGACGGCATTTTGCCGTCGCAAAAAACAATTTTTTGTAGTGATAACACAGTCATATTGATTGACAACAATAAGAGATTAGTTTCAATTCGCCAAATCCTTATGCAATGTCTACAACAATCATGACTATACTCTACCGATAACCCAAAACAGATATTTCTAAATAGATATACAATCTTTACAATAGATAAATTATCCAAATTTCCATAAGTCTGAGATAATACATATCTAACTCCACCATTTATATAAACAACCTCCCAATTTTACACATTCACCACCAATTCCATTATTTATACAAAATAATCATTTGAGTCATTTTAAGGCCAAGCTGCAATTTTTCCCGAGTTCATCCCAAACACCAAAATCAATTATGTTAACACAATACAAGTTCATATCTATTTCCATAACCATTTCCGTTATATTCATTCGAAAACCTCTCTTGAGATTTTAAATCAAAACCCTAGGTTTGTCTAAAATTCTCCAAATCTTAATCTTGTCCATACAATATCAAATAACTAAGTTAAAAACCATATGAAAGTGTAGAAGACCCCTACCTCAAACTTAGAAGACCAAAGGAAGGGATGGAAGAACTTCAAAAGCGTTGAAACCAACCTTTAATCGGATCAAAATAGAGCTCTTGAGACGTACTACCTTTTTAACAAAGTTACACGCGATAGAGAACCCACTAGATGTAGGCGAAAAATGTAGAGAGAGAGTTTTTAGAGAGATGAGGTCCCGATCTAGGGTTTTTGGAACAGAAGATATGAAAAAAGTGATGTAAAAAGGTGCTGCTGCGAACTGATATACGTGCAGCTCGCTCGAGCGCAAGAGTTTTCGCTTGAGCGACCAGACACAAATAAGTCACCTCGCTTGAGCGTAAAATACACACTCCAGAAGTTTTACAGACAGAAGGCCGTCACTCGAGCGCAAGAGTTGTCGCTCGAGTGAAGAACATTACCCTCCCAGTATATTTGCAGGCCTACAAAAGTACTGGGAGCTCACAAAGCTCACTCGAGCGAAGAGGCCAAAATCTAGACAACAACAATTTGAACCAACTACCAACCAACCTATTCCAAACACAACCAAGGCACTCTAATACTCAATTTCAATGAGGAATAAGGGAAAAGACAAGAACAACATTATAGAATCATAAACTTGAGCCCGGGATACAATAAGAGTTGGGTCAATATCAGAATCGCTATACTATGTACTTCTTGTTATAATGGAATTATATTTGACTTTTTGATTATCTTGATTGAGAACCTTCGTAGTCTATATTTGAGCCTTGGTTGAGGTGTTACCATAATGGTTGGGTGAGATTGAATCAAAAACTCCAAATTCGAATAGTTATTATTGAATAGTCTTCACACTTTTATCATTTTCTCTCTCTACACTTTGAATCTTGATGTGAGGCTAGAACCATTGAAAATCTTACTTCTAGGGCTTCAATTTGGACACAAGAATGACCCTAAACAAAGTCCGGACGAGAGAGTTATACTTGTTTGAAATTTGCGAATCTGTACTGTGAGCATAGTGCGCTCGAGCACAACTTTCAATGCTCGAGCATACTACGCAAAATCAGGTCTTTAAAAGTCACTTTTTGGGTCAAATCCCTTCACTTTTCACTCCCCTTTCTCTCTCATTCCGTCATTTTTTATTTCTCAAGCTTTTTAAGCTTGATTTCATCTATTTCTATACATCTTTGACCTCTAGTTTCATATACCAAAATGTAGAGCACGAAGAGGGTTTCCATTTAATCTCAACGGATCGTCGTTTCGTTGCCGGTGATTTTTTCAACTTGTTTCCTTCTTGCTTCAAGAGGTAGGATCTATTTCTTAAAATCAATATGAGTTCGGTAGTGTATTTGTGGTGTATTTTAAATATATAGATTCCGTCGTTGTTGGATTGATTTTTGGAAATTTGTTTATATAAGTGAGGGTTTGTCCAAATGGGATTGTTGAGCTATGATTTAGCTACAAAAAAGTATTTTTCCACTTACAAAAATGCATATGAGTTTTTAAAATGTAAAAAGCCCTAATTTGGAGAAACCCTAAAATGTTGATCTTTTGGAAAATAGTTGGATTATTAAATTAAAATGTAAAAGAGGAGTTTTCAAATGTTTTCTTGAAAAGGGTTGTGATTATGAAATTGGAGTTGATATATGTTGAAATAAGCTATTTCTTGCATTGAAATGGATTTTCAAAGAAAAAGGGGGTTATGCCCTAAAATGTAATTATTGAGATTGTAAAGAGGAAATGGAATAAATGTTGAGTAATGTAAAATTGAAATGAAGATAAATGATGATGGTGGAGTTGGATATCTATTATCACCCCCATTTGAGATTTTGGAAAAGTGTATCTTTAATGGAATATATTTATCTGTTTAAAGATATTTGTTTTGGGCTATCGGTGAAGGATAGTTATGATTGTTGTAGAAATTGTATGTGGACTAGGAAAACTGGACTATTTATAAATCATGCATATCATGGAGCATGTAGCGGATTTTGGAAATTAAAACTATATGTTTTGGAAAGAGATTTTGGAAATTCTTGTGTTATGTTTTAAGAGCATTTGTTTCATTTTGAAAATTATATTTTGGATCACATGTATTGTGCTATTTGGAAAGGGTAAATAAAATGGTAAATATGAGAAATGGTTGTTGTTACATCAAACAAGTTGGCCTGTGTGTCCAGGGTGAAAGTCTCAAAAATCGCGCATATACATGGATGTCAATGCCGCAGACAAAATTTCCATAAAGTGGCAATGGTAGTGCTTGTATGGCCTATGTTTATATGGGTCCCGTTTGACGATTTCCCGCGGACTAAATTTTCGTGAAAGGTTGTATTGATTTTGGAGATTTACCCATTTTATTTATTATCATTTTGGATTTGGAAAGAAATGATTTTGAAACGGTTTTAGCAATGTAATTGTTGTTGGTTAACAATGTATTCGTATTGGAATTGGCAATGAAATTGCTAATTGGTATTGAGATACCTGGATTGACTTCTGGAAGTGGATTTTATATCAAACCAATGTATTGAATTCATAAAACATTTTGAAGAAACGAAAGGTTTTGAAAATTGGGAAGAAAGGGTTTTTATTGAGAAAGCAAGTGGATTTGAGAATGCATTTGGGCATATTATATATGTATGTATTGCATTCATGATCATTTACACTGGTGGAGCATATTTACTTTTTGAAATATTTTCTACTGAACTTTATGCTCACCCTACGTGGCTGAAAATACTTTTCAGGTATGCTTATGTGGATGTGGACTGAGACATTGAAGTTGTGTTTTGGAACCGTGTAGGGTAGTTCTTTTATTTGTCGGCCAAGGGCTATTTATGTATTTGTTGGTCATGTGCCATTCTTGTAAGGGTTACACCCTTTGTATATGATATAAGCCTTAGGGCATTTTAATTTGATTTATAATGTCTTTGTGTGTTTTTTGTTACAGAGCATCCATTTGACTTAGATGTTGTATCTAAGAATGTATAAAATTGGAATGACACATGTACTGGATGCTTATATTATATACATTTGTATGAGTGTTGTTAGTGATCGTCTATTGTTAGGTGGTTTACTCACGTGGACTGGACCTTGTATGTCCGGGGCATGATAGCGAAGGGCCATTTATGTATTTGGTGGTTGCGTGTCATTCTTGTAAAGGTTACACCCTTTGTATATGATGTAAGCCTTTGGGCATTTTAATTTGATTTATAACATCTTTGTATGTTTTTGTTACAGAGCATCCATTTGACTTAGAAGTTGTATCTAAGAATGTATAAAATTGAAATAGCACATGTACTATGTGCTTATATTATAAACATCTGCTTGTGTATTGTTAGCGATTGTCTATCGTTGGGTAGTTTACTCACATGGGCTGGACCTCGTAAATCTGAGGCATGACATTGTTTCAAGTAAATAAAGCACATCCAATGCTGAATGATAGAGGATAATGAACGATTAATGGCGACAACAACAATTTTGAGTGTAAATAGTAGAAGCAATGGCGACAAATGTAATTGAGGTGGTGGTAGATGTGATTGAGTCTACACCAGTAAACATAGTAGAGACAATGCTAGAGAGAGAGAAAGGGAGAGAGAAATGATAAAGTGATGGAGGGTTCTAGGGTTTTAGGGCTATAAGATTAGTTTTGGCTATTTATGTTAAATTTTGTCTTTATCTTTCTAGGATTTAGCAAGTAAATTCCTGGTGTGTTCAAACTCTTACACAAATATATAGAGTAACTAGCAATTAACCCATTGAATACACATGTTATTTGTTTTTTTCAAAAAATATTTGACGATACAATGTGTATTATAAGAGAATATTTTTAATTTTAATTTTAATTTTAAATTAAAATATGATTTTAATTATTTATTTTGATAATATTAGCGCTATTGTTCTATAAAATTGTTATTTGAATACTTATATCTATTAATTTTAGTTAAATTATTTGTGTATTTTGATAATTTTTGTTCTATCGTATTATAAAAGTGTAATTATCATATAATAATTTTGTATGATATATATTAAATTATAAAATAGTAAAATAAATAAGCATTGTGACATTAAAATAATAGTTAAATTAGAAGAAGAAGTAGTAAAATAAAATCAAAAGTAATTCTAACTATTTAGTTTTCTTTTATATTCATTTTGGAAAATAAAAATATGTAGAAACAGAAATTATATAAAATTTATTAAAAAATTAAATATAAATATGTTGTAGTTGGATAATCATATAATGATTTTATATGATATATATATATACATATTAAATTATAAGATTGTAAAATAAACACTCTTAATCAAATTAAAATATCAACTATATAAAAAAATTTAACAACGACTAATCAAGAAAGAATCACGTAACATCTAAAATCAAAAAGAAAAAATAATTAAAAAACATCCAAACAATTAATAAATCTGAGTGTGACGTGATTAATCATCTGTAATCTGATGTCAAAACATTAAAAAAAAAAAAAAAACACTTACTGTTCAACAATTGAAAAAGTAACTCAAGCAGTAAATTCAAACTTTAGAAGTTCCTCGAGAGTATTGTTGTGCATGTTTTTTCTTCCTGTGAGTTGTAATTATATAATGCACAGGAAAATAAGAAGAAAAAAAAGCAATTTGGCCTAAAATGAAAAATTTACCCATAAGTCCTAGTTTTTGAAACGTTGAACCATTTAGTCCTAAAAGTTTTCTTATGCTCCATTTAGTCCCATTTTTACATCAGCATGATGTAAATGATGTAAATGATCTGATGTTTCATTCTATAATTTCAAAATTTATTGAAATCTGATGAACATTAGATGTTTTTCATCCTATATTTTCAAACATTATTGAAATTTGATGAACATTAGATGTTTGAAATCTAATGTTTGTAACATGACTCTGATGTTATTAACATTGTATCTGATGTTATTAACATTGTAATGGGACCTTTCAGTTTATAAGAAAACTTTTAGGACTAAACAGTGCATAAGTTATTAATTTGGGATTTATTGGTGCATCCCCCAAAAAAAATCCTAATGCCCTTGAAAGAATTAAGAAAAAAAACGTAAAACGCAAAATTGGTATTAGGTTTGTGGATTATCTCAATTTACATTGAAAAATATATGAAAAAGAAATATTTATCAAATAGAGATATATAAAATATGTAAAGTTAGTATAATTTAAATTAAGTTTGGGTTTGTGTAGAACTCTATATGTAATTAAGAAAACACATACTGACGTGACTCTTTTAGAAAAAAGTAACCTTTATAATGTGCCACCTACTTTTAATAATATATATTATGATATCCCTAATTTCTCTATTTTTAATGCTTGTCAAGTGATTTATCAATCAAAATAACACTCCTCGATTTTTCTATCATGGAATCTATATACTATAGAATTTGTATTAAAAATATTTGTGGGACAATCATCTTTCATCTCATTCATCTTTGTTCTTGCTCTTAAGTATAGGTGTATAGAAATATTCATATACCGCTCAAATTCATTCTATGTGATGAAGATGCATCTAAAATGAATTTGACGAATTTTTTAGTACATTTCTATTAAATTTTTGTATGCTAGTAATAATATTATTCTATTATATAATTATTTTTGAGATCTTGATATATACTATATACTAAGATTATCTCTATGGGTGATGTTAAATCTCAAGTTACTGGTATTGAATACTCCAACAAAAGTGTTAAAATCCTATTTTGCATCCTTTTTTATGTTCAAATTTTGCATCCGGCTTTTAAATCTTCAAATTATTATTTTTCATTTGTTTATTAAGGAAAATGCTATAGGTCCCAAAACCCCACACTCATGTGAGACATTTAGTCATTTATTTGATAGAAAATTTGGTATCCCTACTATTACCTGTTTATTAAATGGGCCTCCTTTTTGAGAGAGTTTTGTTGGAGTGATGAAAGATGATTAAAGTAAAAAATAATAAATTTGACATTTTGGTAGGGAAAAGCCTACAATATATACCCTTCAAAAAGTGTGTATCATATGTACTTTATAACTAAAAAAGAAAATATTAAAATGTCATATTTCTAAGTCATAACTAAAAAAGAAAAAAATATATATAACCAAACAAGTATAACCAATGATCATAAGTCAACTAAATAAGGTTATAACCAAATAAAAGAATTAATCATAACTAAAAAAGAAAATAACATAATTTAGGAGTACATATGATAGGGAGTGTGTATAGTAGATTTTTCCTTTTGGTAGTGGTGCTCATTTTGGATATGCCAAATTTGAAAATGTCAAAATGCGGCTTATACCGTAAAATAATTTAGCATCTCCAAATCTGAATGTATTGTTAAAAATGCTTAAAGCAGTTTTTATGAAGATAGGGGCTAAGCTACCTTGGCCTTAAATATCTTTTTTTAACAAATATCATTTTTAAATTTATTTACACGAATGTGGTACATTATAGTCATGTGTCATTGAAATACATTTATAGATGATGTTTTATGGTTTTCAAATATTTTTCATAGGCAAAATCAAAGTCACAAGTGTTAATTCTACTTTATCCCTTCAAGTATCACCATTTTTTTCTTTTATTTATTCATAAATTATCAATTCCATTAGTGTAGTCCTTAAAGTTTTTTCATTTCATTTGATTTCACTTCGTGTTTTTTTAATTGAGGACGGTTATACAAATCAATAATTATTAAAGGGTGAATTACACAAACGGTCTCTATAATTTGGAATTTGTATCACTTTGGTCCCTGACCTTTCAATTGTGACACATTTGACCCTGAATTTTAAATCTTGTTCCAAATAAGGAAAATTGAAGATACTATTGGATTTTTCAAGGGCAAATTCGTCAATTTGATAAAATATAAATTAATTTGATAAAAATAAATGTCAAAAAATTATTTTTGAGTTTTTTAAAATTATTTCTACCTATTAAAGATAAAATTATATAAAATTGATAAATCTTTTAGACATTTATTTTTTTTTACCAAATTAATTTTTATTATGTATTTGGATGATGATCATGTACAATTAATTTTAAAAATTAATCATGTAATTTTTATTAATTTTTATCAATTTTACATAATTTTATCTTTAGTGGGTAAAAATAATTTTTAAAAATTTTAAAATATTTTTTTGATATTTATTTTTGTCAAATTAGTTTATATTTTATCAAATTGATGATTTTGCCCTTGAAATTAAGCAATGGTATGTTCAATTGTCCTTATTTGAAACAAGATTCAAAATTCAGGATCAAATGTGTCACAATTAAAAAGTCAGAAACTAAAGTGACATAAGTTCCAAACTATAGGGACTATTAGTGAAATTTGCCCATTATTAAAACCTAATTTAATAGTAAAAAGTTTATTTTAAAATTTATATAATTTAACTATACAACCAAATATCCATCAAAATTAGGTTCAACTTCCAAGATGTAATATGTTTAAAATAGTAAGAAAAATAATAAATTACATTAACCTTTCTTGAGAATTTGAGAAAATATGACAAATCTTATAATTTTGGCATAAATATATTAGATTCATTTAACACTTAGCTCACTTTTCATTAATTATCCATTCGTCATATAGATAGAAAATAATATTGTCATTTATTTTATAATGAAATGCATATTATTCATCATTTATCATTGTGTTTTCATACAATTTGTATTATTTTCGATTCTTTTAGTCGTACTAAAAGAGAGATATCAGTGTAGTTATACCAAAACTACAGGCCTTGCAATATATTCATTAGCATATTGAAAAATGAGTGTTTAATTGTATCATGTAAGTTTTTTAAATTTTAAAATGACATTTTGGCCATTAAATTAAATTTTAACGGTTAATGATTTGTCTAATTATTTCTAATTAGATCAAATGAACTGAAATAAAATAAAAAGAAAAATTTAGAAACTAATTAAATAAAAATTAATAGTTTAAGAATAAAAATAAAATAAAATTTAGCGTGCGGGTGTGTGCGGTGATGGTAGCTTATAGTTAGGGATGATAAACGAACCAAATAGTTCGAGCTCGACTTGTTAAAAGTTCGTTTGAGCTTGGTTTGTTAAATAAACAAATCAAATGTGAACACATTTCAAAACTCGTTAAGGTTTTTAAATCAAGCTTGAAGAGACAATTACTTGTTCGACTCTGTTCAACAAGCTTAAAATTATATAAATTACTAAATTACTCGAGCTCAGCTCAATAAAAACTCGTTTAAAATCTACTCGAAAATTTAACGAACCAAACTTGAACAAATTTTGAAACTCATTAAAGTTATCAAATTAAGTTTGAACAATTAATTGTTCGGCTCGTTTAGTTTGTTTATCACCCCTACTTATAGTCGTTTTTTTTTTTTTTTTTTCGATTTGTTTTTGCTTTTAGTATATATTTTTTAAAAAAATTATGTCAACTTTTCTTATTTTATCTTATATTTCTATTCCGTTTGTGTAGACAAATCAAAAGTAAAACAAAATTAAAAACTTTAAAAAATGTGAAGAAGACAAAATAAGTAAAAAAAGTCCACTATTTTTTACTTATTTTTTGTCTTCTCATTTTCTTTTGTCTTTTTTTTTTTTTTTTTGGAATTTTTAATTTTTTATTTTTTTAAAAAAAAAATTGTCCACGATTTTTTAAAAACTTTTTAAAAAAAAATCATTATAGACGAAAATTAGTTAAAAATAAATAAATAAAAGACCAAATGCTAAACACCTCATGATGGCTCGGGTTGTGCAAGCTTTTTGGGCCAACACTTCTCTCTCGCAAATCCAGATGAATGACATTCCAATAACGACAACTTTCTGGCCATCCAAACAGACTCATACCCAATTTTCCCGCCCAAACCCGGATCTATCCACTGAGACTCCCCAATCAAACATCCTCAGGATTCTCCCAATACGCCACTTCCCACCAGGTAATCTCCCTCCTCCATGATATGTTCTTGAGGATCTTTATTTATTTAAATGTTTATTCAGTTTTTGAGTTTCTAAATACACGTATTAATGTCGATTCTTATGTACCCTATTTGCTCAGAAAATGAGGGAATTGGAAAAGAATTAGCCAACCCAGTTGAGTTAAAAACCAAATCTAAGGGGAAATTGAAGAAACGGAAAGGAAATTTGAACATTTTTATGCACTAATAAAAATGAAAAACTCATTTCCATCTACCCAAATAGTCTTCACTTGCTTCGATTACTTGGAGTTTTAGTATTCTTGAATTTTCTCAGCAACCAAACAGAACATAATCAATTACTGTTTAGTCCTTGAAATTTCTAAGCAATCACTTCAATTAAAATCTAATTCTTTGCGCATTAATGTATTACATTCTGTGTTGAAATTCTCAATGCATTCAACGAGGACCTGGCAAACAGTGGATTACATTAAGAGACAAATTCGCTCATTTCACATGATCTAGCATTATCACAATAACATATGTAATGTTTTAGTTTTTCAACGAGTGGTTAATATCTTTCTCTTTTTTTTGGACCTTTTAGTTTGGATTATTTAGTTTTTGGCTGATGACAAGCTGAATTGATTATTTATTTATTGGTAAAATATTTCAGTAGTATCCATTGAATTTTCTGAGTTGTTCATCTCAAGATAAAGCTTTTAGTAAATATGCATTTTTTTTTTCCCAACCCAATTCTACTTCAAATTAATTTGAGAACCAAGTTGGCGGTTGACTGAGGGCAATGAGGAAACTAGTCTCTGACTAATAAAATGTTATATATCAGGACATTGTATGAATACTTTTGATCTTTTTATGGTTTACTAGTTGGGCTAGTTTCATGAGAGTCCTTGTTTACTTTGTTTTTTAAATAACTTCTTCCTAATCAAGCATAAATGTGTCAGTCTGCAATCTTATGGTTTGGTCATGACTGTGTCTGGTTTTTTTATTTGGTTGCTGTCAGGGATTTGGCTAATAAACTTCAGAATGCACTTTTTGACTTCTTGAAGGCAAGCAGGGTAAATGATGACCTTTCTGTTTTCTTGCATGGATTTATGATGAACAAGGATCGAATTGAGAATATTCAATGGTTGAGAAAAATCAAAACTTTTCGTGGAGAAATAGGGGACTATATATATAATATTTCATCTAATATACTAGGTGTTGTATTTTCAACTTTTGCATTGATTAAAGAAAGTTTTGCTCTAGAATATATGTTAAGCATTTTGCTCAAGCATGCATCTAATTTGGTATGTCTGAGGTATAAATACTAAAAAGCATGTAAACAATGTCCTTTGGCATTGGTATTGACTTGAAATGAATTCCCTAGAGGCTAGAGCTAAATCATCTGGTGGGTCTAAATCTCTTTTTCCTGTTAATGAAATAAGATGCTGAGTTGGTGGTAGAATTTGCTAGGTATAACCGATTCAAGAGTTGGAACACCATTGATGCAAGGTATAAGAAGCTCAAAGAATGTTAAATTCAGAGAAGTGATGATATTTGAACATTGGCATGATTTTATAGAGAAACTAATAGAAATCTTCTATAATTATGTTTCTTGTATCATTATAGTCTTATTTTATTATTATTTTTTAGGATTTTTAAGGTTAGGGGTATGTTGATAATTTTGTATTTGCTAACCTGGGTTGTATGGGTTGCCCATGGGTTGTCTTGTAGGTCCAGTTATTTAATTAGTCTTTGTTTTTGTTTCTTATTTAGTCTTAGATTAGTTTTGGAAGTCAAAGATATTATAATAGTTTCATTTTTTAGTCATAGTTGGTTTTGGAATTCTTCTATTTCTATATAAAGCCATGTAATGCTTATAATTCAACAGAGTTGATATTTTATAAAAAAATTGAGAGCTTTGAAGCTTCTTTATGGATTGTGTGATGCAATCAAATCCTAGGTGCGATGCCTAGGAGATTTTCTAAGTGATTCCTAAACATATCTTCTTCTCCTCTTTCTTCTTCTTTTTGTTTCAATTTACTATTCTCTGATTACTATTCACAGTCCTCTAAAAGTGTACTTTTTAACCTCAAAACTCCATCCAATCACCCTCAAATCAATCCTAATCTGTTACCCTACATATTAGCTTTCAATTTAACCCTTGAAATCCTAAATTACTCACTGCTTAGGGCATAAAATAACCTCCGTTTTCAAAATCCAGCGTTGTCCCTACTTGTTTTGCATCAACCATATTGTACAATACACAAAAATCTATAAAACATGTGGATTACATTATGTTAGAAAGTTTATTTCAACATAGAAAATGGATAGCTTCAAACATACATTGGAAAGCAATCCATTAATAGTGGCAACATTATGCTATTGTGCTAGATTACTTGGAAAACAATCAGAATCCCCAATGCTCGTAAAATCACATCAATATCTCCTCTACTGGCTAATTCAACAAGCACAATTCCATTCTAACGAGGAACGGCCTCAGGGGACTTAACTGTACCGAACTGTTCATTACAATTCTGCCAAGTCTCTTGCAATTGCAGTGCATACCGGAGGTTACCCAACACATCATCCATCGACGGACGCTCAATCCCCTCATCACACACGCAATTTTCTGCAATCTTGACATGTTTTTTCAAACATTCTGGTGCTATTTTGTTGGTTAGATACGGATCAATGATCTGATCAATAGTACGCATTTCGATATTAGTTTTGAACCAACGAACTAAATTCACTTGTTCCTCGTCCCTTGAATAGATCATTGGCTTCCTACCACACAATAGTTCAAGTAAGATAATGCCAAATGAGTACACATCGGATTTTATAGTAAATTTTGCATTGCCAAGGTATTCTGGATCCGTATATCCCACAGTGTATGTACTTGATACAGCCTCGTGTAGTACTTTTGCATTCCAATTCTCATCCAACATAATATAACTTGGATTCAGGTTCTGATGAATGATTGTTTGCCTCGTACCAGTATGAAGGTATTGTAGTCCTTGTGCAACACCAATGCAAATCTCAAGTCGCTTTTCCCAGTTTAGTGTATACGTGTTGGTTTCATTGAGGTGATTGGAGAGAGGCCCATGGACCATATACTCATACACAACGATCACTTCATGCTTATCGATGCAGTATCCAATTAAAGAAACAATGTGGGGGTGACGGAGATAGGAGTGCACTTGGAGCTCAACCCTAAATTGGTCCAAGTTCCTTTCTCTTGATGTTCCTTCTTTCCATCTTTTAATTGCCACCACAATATTCCCGTGGTTGATATGGCCTCTATACACTTTGGTGTCAACAGACTGCCCAATCACCAGAAGCTCATGAAAATTATTTGTGACTACTCGAATCTCCTCCAGAGAGAAATGACGGAATGATTGAATGACACCATCCTCAACCAGATCCCTCCACAACTGCCTTGACACCCCATTCTTAGGACCCCAGTTCTTCCACTTCCTCCACCCAATATCAATACCTTTAGCCACTACATGTGTAGTAGTAAAAAACACATTCGTTATTATTTCCTTGTGTTGAGGTATATGGATATTGCCTTGTGATGCCAATCCAAGCTTAAGGCTTCCCGCCACTTCAGTCATTGTGGGCCTTCCTTCTGAACGATTACGTAAACATTTGTTAGCAACTTCTGTGAACATGTCACGACCCAAACCCGCCCCTATGGGTTTAGCACCGTAACCGGCCAGTAATCCGAGATTACCGAAGGCCTGCTTAACAGTAAGACAGTAATACAGAGTACAGGGGCATAGCGGAAGCCAATACAGTAAATAAACAATGTCCAATGAGCTGTGACAGTCTGTATGCAAAAGATTTTTCATACATATATGCAGTCAGTGACAAAATGGTATGTACACTATATACAATCATTCAGAATGGGGACTTAATCCCTATTAAACAGTACAGTAACAGTCTATACAGATTACAAAACAGTTACGGAGACAGATGGGGGAAATTAAAACACCCTTAAGCCATAGCTAGACAGGCTCGGAACCTCGCAGTGAGGCACAGTGGTTGGCTTGACAAAACTGGAGTTTACCCTGGCGCTCCTAGCCGCGGTCTGGTGCCTGTACACCTACATATATATATGAGCAGTGAGCTAAAGCCCAGTGAATAACATAAAGCGTAAAGGGGTTTAGAATGAATGTCCTTCAGTATTGAAAACAGTTGTTTCAATCAGTATATCAATTGTTCAGTACAGTAAACAGTCATATGTGGTACATCCATTAGCATAGTAGTACAGTAAACAGTAGGTATAAAAAGACCGAACAGTCATTGATGGCCATCAATCAGTAAACAGTAGTGGTTCCAACAAGGAAACCGACAGAGATCTCTGTAACAGTAACAGTAAACAGTAGGTGCTAAAGATGCCACAATACAGTTCAGAATATAGGACATACATTCATTCGATTAACGATATCAGTTCAGAAACAGTACAGTTCAATTGTTCAGAATATAATCATTTTTGAACATATCTTTACACAGTTGTTACTCACAGAGTTCTGGGCTACAATAAAGCTAGAGCGCGTCTCCAGTCGCCTACCCTACACAGTTTATAGAACGAACACACACTAAGCTACACAGTTGGAAAGATAATAACTTAATCCCTAATTGCCTCAGTGTGTTCTACCTCTATATCCTCATTAAGATGTCTTAAACTAGGCCTAAGAATGCCTAGAATGAAATGAGGATGCAAAGATGCACTTTTAAAAGCATTTTCAGAATTTTCAGAAAACAGGGGTCCCGCTCCAGCGTAGGTTACTCCGCTCGAGCGGACATGCAGACAACGATCCCTGCTCGAGCGTCACTTCCCACGCTCGAGCGGACTGCAAAACAGTCAAAAGTACTGGATGCACAAAAATCACGCTCGATGGGCGCTCGACACCCGCTCGAGCGTAAAACACAGGGTCCCGCTCGAGCGTCAATTATTCCGCTCGAGCGGACTTCAAAACAGTGCAAAGTACTGGGAGCACGAATTTCACGCTCGAGCGCCAGTAACCCCGCTCGAGCGTGAGTTCAAAATCTGGAATTCCCAGATTCGAACCTCAAGCTCAAAATCAAGTTTAATGCATAAATTTCGATCCTCTTGGGCTAAATTTCTGGAAAACATTTGTAAACACATAGAATAACATGTTTCAAAACTCAATTTGTAAAATCAAGGCCCAAGGGTAGTTTAATGAGCAAGATGAACATGTTTCAAACCCAATTTCATGAACAAGATGAACATGCAACATGCATGAACTCAAATCATTTCAAAGCTTCAAATACTTACTCAAGTGAGCCAATTCTTCTAAAATCAAGATGAAATCATGGTCTACTCTCAAAACATGGACATGCATGTGAGGAATTATGAACTACAACCTCAAAACTTCAATATATATACATGCATGCAACAATTAAGCTTCAATACAACAATTTGAGCCATAAATTGGCTCTAGACTTCAACTTTGCTCTAAGCCATGCAAGAATCAACTCAAAACATAAACAAGAAGACAATGAATCTACCTTAAGTCTTGTAGTTCAAGAAGGGAACTCAAATATGCAATCTCTTCTACAATTTCTTCAATTTCCAAGCAATTCACAAGATGGAACTCAATTTATCTCCCTCTAACTCTCTTGGTTGGCAAGAACAAGGAAAATGAGCTGATGAAAAGTTTTGATCAAGTGTACAAAGGCTCTAGTATAATTAGCCTACATGGCCCACTAACAATGGCAAAATGGTGAATAACCAACTCTTAAAATTAGCTTATTTTAATCTAATTTAATCATACCAAATCACTTTTCAGATAATTACACCATAAAATCACATAAAATCTAATGATTATAAAACATCAATTAATTTCGGATTCGGCCTCCGATAAGACCTTCAATTTGCAGTTTAAACATAAAACATGAACAGATTAATTAACAATCAACAGATAGAAAATGCATTTAAACAGATACAGTCAATCAATCAGTTTCAGATTTCAGTCAATCAGTTCAGTATTTCGATCAATTCAATTATCAGTCATAATCAGTCTCAGTTTGACAGTAATCAGTAGTTTATCGGTAAACAGTGACGAGGGTTGTTACAGAACACCTTTAGACAACTTGGTGATATTTGTCCTCTTATAGAGGGATCAATGATCTGGTCAAGGGTTCCTTTTTTCATGCATCTTTTAGCCCATCGGGCTAGACCCATTTGGTCCTCCTCAACACTTGTATCCACCGGTGGCCTCGCACATAACACTTCAAATAGAACCACACCAAAGGCATACACATCCGATTTCTTGGTTAGTCTACGAGTCAAGAAATACGCTGGATCTAAATAACCAAATGTGCCTTTAACATCTGTACTAACGTGGGTTTGTGTATGGCTTGTGTTTACCATTTTCGACAACCCAAAATCTGAAATCTTAGCTACCCAATTCTCGTCCAATAGAATGTTTGTGCTCTTTACGTCTCTATGTGTGACAGCTTGCTCAGTATTCGTATGAAGGTAGTCCAATCCATGGGTAGCACCAATACAAATCTTGAGCCTATCCTCCCAAGTAAGGCGATAAATTTCATTCGCATTCCCTTTGCTACTATTTTTGTAGAGATGATCAACAAGCGTCCCATTGACCATGTATTCGTAAACAAGTATCATCTCCTCGCAATCATTAGAGTAGCCAATCAGAGTCACGTGATGTCTGTGCCGGAGATTGGAAAGCGTCTTGATCTCAGTCCAAAACTCTGCTGCCCCTTGTTTGGACTCTGCATTCGATCGCTTAATGGCGACAGTGGTAGCTCCACCATCGATGAACCCTTTAAACACCTTACCGAATCCGCCTTTCCCAATGACGAAAGCATCATCAAAGTTGTTGGTTGCCAATTGAATCTCAACGAGTGAAAACCAACGGCACGATTCCTCGGATTGATACATGATGGAATATGTGCTTAGCACACAGGATTTGGGCTGGCAATCAATCGATAGAATGAGACGATGAAGGAAGATAAGAGTGAAGGGATGAGAGAAGACATGGGGATCACAAAATGAAGAAATAGAAGACTCAAATTGGGTTCCTCCTCAGGTCAACAATGCTTAGCTGGGCTGCAATTCCAGAGCCAATAACCTTACTATTTCTCCATTGACTTCCGTGATAAAAGGAGTGAAGAGGCAATAATTTGGGAGTATTTTTATACTCGTATTTGACCGGTGAAAACCACGAACACCTAACATGTCAAGAGTATCAAATAATTTTTCTGTCAAATTTCACAATGATCGAAGTTCAATAGACCATCCAATCAGAGCAATGAAAGGACGACTACTTCTTTTTAGTAGGTGAAGAAATGAAAGGACTACTACCTTTTTTTCTTTTTCTTTTTAAGGATCGCCTACATGGGGCTGACCCAACCCAATCTATACTCGTATTTGACCGGTGAAATTGGATTTGTTAAAAAAAAAAAAAAATCTATTTCATTTCTCTTTTCCGTTCACAAATCTATAAGTCAAACATAATTGTGTGGAGTTGGTTGTCGACATGGTATAGGAACAAGAAAGATCCTTGGTTTGACTAAGGCCTCGTTTGAGAACATGCTAATTTAGTAGCTTTTTGGCTATTTTGCTAAAGTATGAGCTAAAAAAACTAATATATTTGGGATGACTTTTTGACTTTTTACGAAAAGATGTGCAAAAAGTAGAGAGAAAAGAGAATCTTTGACTTTTTTGTTTGAGTTGTTGACTTTTTGACTAATTTAGTAACTTTTTGACTTTTTGGCTAAAAAGTTCGGTTGCCAAACGAGGCCTAAAACATATTAGATATTTAAATGTTGAATTTATACCTAAAATGACTGTTTACTCATTGAATAACTCTCACACAAATTTTCCTTTTTAATAAAGAAAATATCAAATCAGTAGAATTTAAAAAAAAAATAATAATTACAAATCAGTGAGAATCGCTTTATAAATATTAATAATTATAATTATAATTTATTTTTCATGAATATGTATTTTTTTTTTTTTTAATTTCACTGGTGTATAATTACCCCTTTTTAATATTTTCCATTTTTCTTTTGAAAATGAAAGGTTTTAGGTTTAAAATTCAGCCACAAATGTAAATTTAAAAAGAATAAATTGAATTTAGATAAATTAACTTATTGGACAATTTTTTTTTTTTTTTTTTTTTTTTTTTTGCACCTTCTGTCTTTTTCTTTTTAATTTTTTTGTTTGTTTGTTCGTATATGAAATGATTGTTTCATGTCAATTATGTTAGGATTTTTGTCTTGAGAAACATGTCTATTAAACCTTTCTATTAATAATATAAGCTATATTAACCGTGTAAAGTCTAAACCAAAAGTATATATTTTTAAGGGCGCTGGGTTTATAAATCCAATTTTAAATTCCTTTCTTGTAAAAGTCCACGTGCTACACTATTAAGTCCATAAGGATTGTCTCATTCAAGTGACTATCTATTCGATATGTTCTTTAGTGTTCATTGTCAATGACATCTCTCTCTCTCTCTCTCTCATCGGTCCAGCGACAACAACAAAGAACAACCCACGCCTTGTTGTTTGAACTCGCTCTTAGGGCGATTCAGCTTGCGAACTCTTACCTCGTTCCTCTTTTTCGACTTTTTTCTCCTCCGCTTCTCTATCTAACCAATCACTACATTGATTCTAGATCTGATCTAGTTCAAAACGGTTGTGTCACAATGGTGGTTCTGGTACAGACAATCAACACGATGGCTATGGACTCGGATCTCAAGAACAAGGTCAAGTCCGATCTGGAATTGTTCCTCAAGTTGAAGCAATACATATGATGCTTCTATTCTTCACGTTGATGATTCTATGAGGAATTTTCAATGGTGGTGGTAAGTTTGAGTTAGATTCCAGTGGCCGGTGATAAAGAGAGACAGATAGAGAGAGAAATAGTGGTTCTGAGAAAAGTGGTCAGTAGTTCATGTTTCAAGAGAGAGAGAGAGAGAGAATTGGGTAACAAATAGAAACAAATTTTGACAGATAGGACCTCTCTCTCTCTCTCTCTGTATTTATATATATTTGTGTGTATATGAGAATTTGAATAGATGGAATAAAAAATTGAACATATAAGAAAAACAAGCTCGGTGAATTTTAACATATAGAACAAAATAGGCTTTGGTGAATTTCAAATTTGGAACAAATAGGTTCAAAAAATTGAACAAATAAAAAAAAGATTTGAACAAATATTTTAAATAAAAATTTCATCAGATAGGTTGTAATATGCTTTTGACCAACAAATGTTCTTTTGACTGAGAAATATCCTTATGTCCCCAATAGAACCACCCTTGTCCTTAATGACTTACAAATCAGTAGAATTTAAAAAAAATAATAATTACAAATCAATGAGAAACGCTTTATAAATATTAATAATTATAATTATAATTTATTTTTCATGAATATGTAATTATTATTTTTTTAATTTCACTGGTGTATAATTACCCCTTTTTAATATTTTCCATTTTTCTTTTGAAAATGAAAGGTTTTGGATTTTAAAATTCAGCCACAAATGTGAATTTAAAAATTAAAAAAAAAATTGAATTCAAATAAATTAACTTATGGGACAAATTTTTATTTTTATTTTTATTTATTTTTTTTGCACCTTCTGTCTTTTTCTTTTTAATTTTTTTGTTTGTTTGTTTATGAAATGATTGTTTCATTTCAATTATGTTAGGATTTTTGTCTTGAGAAACATGTCTATTAAACCTTTCTATTAATAATATGAGCTATATTAACCGTGTAAAGTCTAAACCAAAAGTATATATTTTTAAGGGCGTTGGGTTTATAAATCCAATTTTAAATTCCTTTCTTGTAAAAGTCCACGCGCTACACTATTAAGTCCATAAGGATTGTCTCATTCAAGTGACTATCTGTTCAATATGTTCTTTAGTGTTCATTGCCAATGACATCTCTCTCTCTCTCTCTCTCTCTCTCTTCTCTGACTCATCGGTCCAGCGACAACGACGAAGAACTCGTTGTTTGAACTCGCTCTTAGGGCGATTCAGCTTGCGAACTCTTACCTTGTTCCTCTTTTTCCACTTCTTTCTCTTCCGCTTCTCTATCTAACCAATCACAACATTGATTCCAGATCTGATCTAGTTCAAAATGGTTGTGTCGCAATGGTGGTTCTCGTATAGACGATCAACACGATGGCTATGGACTCGGATCTCAAGAACAAGGTCAAGTCTGATCTGGAATTGTTCCTCAAGTTGAAGCAATACATATGACGCCTCTATTCTGCACGTTGATGATTTTATGAGGGATTTTTGACAGTGGTGGTAAGTTTGAGTTAGATTCCAGTGGCCGGTGATAAAGAGAGATAGATAGAGGTTTCAAGAGAGAGAGAGAGAGAGAGAGAGAGAATTGGGTTTTGAACAAATAGAAAAAGATTTTGACAGATAGGACCTATATATATATTTGTGTGTATATAAGAATTTGAATAGATAAAATAAAAAATTGAACAAATAGGAAAAACAAACTTGGTGAATTTCAACATATAGGAAAAAATAGGCTTGGTGAATTTCAAATTTGAACAAATAGGTTCAAAAAATTGAACAAATAAAAAAAAGATTTGAACAAATATTTTAAATAAAAATTTCATCAGATAGGTTGTAATATACTTTTGACCAACAAATGTTCTTTTGATCGAGAAATATCCTTATGTCCCCAATAGAACCACCCTTGTTCTTAATGACTTATAGGGGTGGTATAGCGATCCCGGTTTTCCTTTCCTTTGTATGTTGTATTCCGGACTTGGTTCCGTGGTTGTGTTGTTGTCTCATTCTCTTTTTCTTCCCTTACTCTTTGTATTTGAGTCTTAGGTTGTGTTGGGCAGGTTTGAAATAGGTTGGTTAAGCTTTGGAACCAAAAGTTGATGCCAAGAATTTGGCCTTCACGCTCGAGCGGGACTTTTGGCGCTCGAGCGGGCCCTTTGTTATTGCTTCTCCGCTCGAGCGAGAGTTGTAACGCTCGAGCGTAATTTTTCATCTCCCAGTATTTTCTCTGCAGGTCTTCGTACGCTCGAGCGGGAGTCTTGACGCTCGAGCGTGAACCTTCGTTTTTGTTTCTCCGCACGCTCGAGCGGGGACCATGGTCTGCAAAACTTCTGGAAGTGTGCAATCGACGCTCGAGCGGCGCTTTTGACGCTCAAGTGTGAGTCTGTGTCTGACGCTCGAGCGGGGGTTTCCACGCTCGAGCAGGGCGACTTTTATATCAATCTGTGAAATCACTTTTTGGATCACTTTTTGATTTTTCTTCTCTCTCTTACTTTTTCAAAACCTCCATTGGAGAGTACCTCACTCTAAACTTCATCTTCTCTCTAAGAAATCATCTACCTCTAGTGATCTCCTACCTTTGAGCCTTGGTAAAAAAATGTAGAGCTTGGTGTGGGCTTCTTATCCATCCGAAAATCTTGGGTTTTGGAGCATTTCGAGATTCTTCATCTTCTCCATTGGGTCTCCCACTTCGAGGTAGGAATATCCTACTCCTTCTTATGGGTTTTGACTTAAATATTTATCATTTTGATTAGTTGGTGTTGTTGGGTAATTTTGGAGAAAGTTAGGGTTTGGTTTGTGATTTTTTAAGGGGGGGTTTTGTGTGTAATAACTCCATGTGTATTTAGGACCTTGGAAATATGAGTTTGAGAGTTAAATTGGTAAAATTTGGTCTTAGGATCAATATTTGAGAAAGAGGGAAAATGCCCTAATTATTGTGATAAATTAATTGGTATAATTAATTTGGGGAAATATGAAATTGAATTAGAAATTATGAGATTGGGAAATTATGGGATTAAATGTTGTAGTTGGATTCATTTATCACTCACCTATGAGAATGTTGATGTTATATCTGTTGATGCGTTTATTTTCTGTTTAGAAATATCTGCTTTGGGCTATCGGTGGAGGATAGTCATGATTGTTGTAGACACTGCATGTTGATTAGGGAAAACTGAGACTAATCTAGCGTGTTATACCATTGAATATGACGGTAGGAATAATACAGCAAATATGTGTATTGATTGATCATTGTATGTGATGAAGTGCTTAAATACATTATATATGCACAATTTGTTTGGCAGGGAGAAGAAATGGGCTGTACTCCATATGTGTTCATGTACTTTAACACATTATTTGTATATCTTATTTGGTAGGGAGAAGAAAGGGGCTGTACTCCATATGCGTTCATGTACTTTAACACATTATTTGTATATCTTGTTTGGCAGGGAGAAGAAAGGGGTTGTACTCCATATGTGTTCATGTACTTTAACACATTATTTGTATATCTTATTTGGTAGGGAGAAGAAAGGGGTTGTACTCCATATGTGTTCATATACTTTAACACACTATTTGTATATCATTTATAAAGCATGGAAGGGTTTATTTGAGATTGATACAACAATTATGTGTGTCTATTGTGAAGGAAGAAATGTTCAATATGAGTTGTTATCCCAATTCGAATGGAATTATTGATAATGAGAGATGTAACCTCCGTTGAATTATATGGCCAGGTTCTAAGCCACGTTTATGAAATGAATTGGTATATAAAGGAAAGTGAAATGTAACATGGACATAATTGTCATGGAACGGTAATATGATATAAACGGATTTATGAGTGCTGACCATCTATCAAGTGCTACTATTTTAGTCATTGCTTATAGTTGGTTTAGTATATTTCTACTGGGCTGTGGCTCACCCTTTATGGGACACCATTTTCAGGTTCAGGTGATATGCTACCTCCAAGGACGTAGCTTGGGTTGCTTAGAGACAGAAGGACTTTTGTTGTTATCTTTTTGGTGTATTACATGTAATTTCAAGTCAAGGGCTTAAAGTGTATTTGAGTTAGTACTCTCCTTTGTGACCAAGTGCTGGCTTGGAAAGTTGTAGGCCCCTGGGGCATTTACCCTTGTTGTTAACATGTAATACTTTTGTACTTAACTACTCTGATGAATGGAAAGATATTCATTTCTCTTATATTTAAGCATGTTAAAAATGTTGGATTTTATGTATTATTATGAGGGCGTTACAGGTGGGAATCTGGATTTATCACCAATTTTCTCTATTTTTAATGGAGTTTTTTTATTTTTTTTTATTTTTAAAGCTCCTTAGATAACATTTTGTAGTAGGTAAGGGCAAACAATTTTGTAGTATTAGTGCAGGTCCTCTAACAAAACACGGAAGAAATTTTGGATCAAAATGCCCTCACAATTATATTAATAATTTACTGGGTTCGTTGTTACATCATAGTGACATTTTGATGAGAGAAATTTCATATTTTCACACTAAAATTGTAAATTTAAAGACCAATTAAAAAAATTAGGTTTCTAATTCTAAATTTAGGACTAATAAATTCAAATTGGGGACTTTAAAATGACTAATTTTATATTTATTTATTATTTTTTTTCTTAAAATAAAACACATTGAAATTTTACTTTCCAACATTTATGAAAATTCTATTTAAGAGCAAATACAAAATTAGGTCATTGATTCCAAATTTAAGACTAAAAAGTTTAAATTTATAGCTCCAAAATAAAATCGTTAGTGAAAATTTACAAGACTTTGGTTAAAGAAATTTCACTGACTTTTAGTTTAAGTCAGAAAAATTTTACTAACTATAACAGTTTCATTAATTTTACTCAGATAAATTTCATTAAGTACAACAAGCGATAAAAAGAGAGTAGACTAAAAAAAATACCAAACAAATAGCAACAATCAATTTCTGACAACTAATAACGTTCAAATGAACAAATAGATAAATAAAATAAAATAGAGAATGAGAAATTTCATTGAAGGTGAGCAACGTCTAGATCTGAACTAGTGAGATGCATCAAACAGAGAGATAGAATGGTGCTTGACAAATCAGTGATGATAATGATTGTTTCAAGTAAATAAAGCACATCCAATGCTAAACGTTAGAGGATACTGAAAGGTCGGTAGGGCAACGACAATTTTGAGTGTAAATAATAGAAGCAATGACGGCAAATGCAATTGAGGTGGTGGTAGATGTCATTGAGGCTGCACTGGTAAACATAGTAGAGACAACAATGGAGAGAGAGAGAGAGAGAAACGATAAAGTGATGGAGAGTTCTAGGGTTTTAGGGCTATAAGATTAGTTTTGGCTATTTATGTTAAATTTTGTCTTTGTCTTCCTAGGATTTGAAATCCTAAGAACTTTAACTAGCAAGTAAATTATGTTAGCATTTGTGCCCTCAAAAAAACAATTTGTTTACTTTATTAACTGATTGAATAAATTGCTTGGCATTTTATTTTGCACTTTGTATATTATTATTCTGGGTAATGTTATATTTAATGTTACATATGATGTGAACATAAGGTCCCTTGGGTAACATTGTAGAAAAACACGCTAATGGTTAATGAACCAAAAGTTGGGAGTTAAGATTTTCGGTGCCTTATAGACCCAATTAATGTTCTAGGCTATGGGTGTTGATTAGGCATCGCACTGTTTTGCTGCTATATGATAGAATGATTAACTCCATCATTGAGGTAGTGACCTTAGGCAAATATGTAGGTGTTATGCAATAAGTACTGAAAAATCTAAAAATCCCCCTAGATATTGATTTGTGATTATGTATCAATTTTAAGTAGTAAATAACAATCCCAATCAAATAATCAAGACAAATCGACACAACGATTTTACGTGGAAAAACCACAATTGAAGCGCCTCCAATTGTGATAAAAAAAAAATCACGGAAAAAAGCCACAAAACAATCCACTAAGAAGACATAAAGGAATTACACAAGCGTACTCTCAATTACCTAGCGAACCCACGCCCGAATGGAACCGACTCCTATGTGCCTCTTCCAGCCCCGTCTTCACCTCAGAATTGTCATGTATAACGTTGAATCCACAACGCCGATGTTGAATCCACGACGATGAGCCACTCCAGAATCCACCAAAGCTTCTGGCCCAAATTCTCCAAAATCCACCGAAGAACAACTCTCTCTTTTATATTGAATAAATAAAACAAACAAACCCTTTGATATAATCCACTCAATTCATGATTAATTTCTCACAGATATCAAAGGAAAAAAGCAAAGAAGCTCCAGATGAAAATCCTAATACCCAAGAAGAAGATTAGGAAGTCGTCTCCTAAAATCTGACTGAACCTCATCTTTTATAGCAAACTGTTCCGCGAACTCTGCTTGAGCGCAAGAATGGCCACTCGAGCGGACCAACGCACAAGCGCAGGAAGTTTCGCTCGAGCGCAAAGACACAACTTCCAGTACTTTTGCAGACAATTTAAACTTCTAGAACCAAAGATTCTCTGCTCGAGCGCACATATGGCTGCTCAAGCGGACAAGCAACTTTGATTGCAATTTTGCTTCTGGCTTCCGGGACGCTGCCCCTTGACCCTGCCTGGGCGCTGCCCCGGACCCGCCAAGGAGCAGCTCGATCCCCGATATAGTCAGTGAAGTGGCAAAAATGAAAGAATTATCTTTTGAAACATCCTTGCAAGGTACAATTCGGGTTGGATTCACATCTAAAAACTCATAGTCTCACTTAAATAAAAGATCAAATAAAATTATAACTGAAAGGAGTTTTGTCAAACGGGATTGCCAAGAATAAAAACCTAACAAAGTACATGCACTGAACATGATCGGTTTTGAGAACATCTATAGAATGATCACTGTCAGTTTAAAAGGTAGTTCTATTACAATGCACTTATTCTCCTTTGACCTAAGAGTCTTGTATAAATTAATTAACTATTCATTTAACTTTGATTTTGTTAATCAATGACGTTGAACCAAAGGCTATATACGGACATGTTGGGTTATGTGAGTGGTAATTGATTTATATAGGTGCTTAACATGGAATCTACCATTCTCAAAGTGAGAAAGTATATTCAAGCAATTTTTCCTATTAACGTTGGACCAAAAAAAAACCGGTTGGTAACTTTTTCATAAAAAATATTTTTATACATGTATAATTACAAAAGTACTATTTTTGAAAAATGCTTTTGGGGTCCAATTAGAAGAAGGAAAAATTTAGAATTCGGTTACATGAGTTAGGGTTTTGATAGTGATAAATTTGTCCATACCTAGTAGCTCATGTGGAACATAGTTTGGTGAAAGGAAGTTTGTGACTAATTGTAAGAAAGGGCCTCACTTGTAATTCTCTACTTTTAGGGGTTTAATTGTAATGTGTTGATAGACATTATTGAAATTAGTGGAAGTTCTATATTATCTATTTTAAAGATAATTAATGAAAAATTGGATAAGTTGTATCCTGCATATTTAAGATAAAAGATACCTCTTTTATTTTATCCCCATAACTAAAAGATAGAGATCCCTAAGGATCACACCTACATGCAAACTCTATCATGTGCTGTGTATATATATCAGATGTATTTGATACAAAAATTGGCCATCAGAATTTTTAAGGTTTGTAGAAAAAATATACACAAAAAATAAATTAACGAGAGTGCAAGGTGAATCACTTTGTGTAGCGATCCCAGTTTCGACCCTTCTTTCATGTTTTGCCACTTCGACTGGGCAAGTCAGGGATCGAGCTGACCGGTCAGCTCGCGGGGGTCCAGGGGGCAGTGCCCCTTGGCGAGTCTGAGGGCAGCGCCCTGGCGGGGTCGAGAGGCAGCGCCCTCGAAGCAAAAATGCAAAATGCATTGGAAGTTGCTTGAGCCGTACATACGAAAAACAGGAGAGGTCTTGTTCGGCTACTGCAATAAATGTAGGTGCAGGAGTGCAAGTGCGGGAGAAGCACCGCACGTGCGATGGTAGGTGAGTCCGAAATTTTAGTCTTTTCTTCTCTTTAGGCTGAGTGTATCTCACTTTTGTTAGGTCTCTCTCTCTCTCTAAAAACCTTTTCCTCTCCGTTCTCTCTACATTTTCCTACGCCAAATTTGCGACGGCCGGGTTCCTTCCCTTTCTCTTTCTTCTTTGCTTCGTTCTCTATTTGCCTTCGTTGGGTTTGAAGCATCCGGAAATGGTTCCTCAGGTTAAAATTCTAGTTCTTGTTTTTGTCGGTGTTGAGTTTCGCTTGTTCGGGAGGATGCGTGGGTGAGTCGGGAGTGCTGGGAGCGAAGCGAAATTTTTGGGTAGCTGGGCTTGGGCCACACGTGCGGGGCCCTAGGCCGCACGTGCGGGGATGGGCCGCACAAGCGGCGGGTATGGCTGCATGAGCGGTAGAGGCTTAGACCCAGAAAATCCGATTCTGCCTAGAGCGCACGAGCGGAGAAAATGGGCCGCACGAGCGGTGGGGAAGGCTACACGAGCGGCCAACTGGGCAGTCCGTGCCCTGTTTTGTTAAAACGTATTGGTCCGAATATATATCATCTCTAACTCATTTTTCTCTCTAGAAAACACCTCAATCACCCAAGACTCTTTGATTTTTGTGATCCTTGGGTCAAGATCTTCATCTTCTCCCTCTAAATCTTAAAGATCCATGGTTAGGGCTCACTTGCTGTGTTGGAATCAAAGCTCTCTGATCCATCTAAGCTAGGGTTTCTCTTCTCCATCTTCTCAAAGGCTTTGAGGTAGGGATTTCTTGAGTCATAAATACAAGTTTTGCTACATTGTTGTTGATTTAAAAATGTTCTAGATGTTTTGTGCTGATTTTATTGGTTTTGATTCAAAATGTAGAGAGAGTTTGAATGGGGGTTTATATCTCAATCTTCTATCATTTCTTGAGGGTTTCCCTCTACTAAACTCAAAGAAAATTTCTAGATGGAGTTTCTTTTTGAAAAATGATGAAAGTTTATTTCCTATGAAAACCCTAGAAATTGGGGCTTTTGAAAAATAATGAATGTGCCTTTGAAATTACATATTTTCTTGTATCAAGAGCATGTATGAGACTAAGTCTCACCAAATGTTTGTCAAGGTAGCAACTTCATGATATATATATATATATATGTGTGTGTGTGTGTGTGTGTGTCTTAGAGACTAAGTCCTCTTTTAAAATCCATTGATAATTGTATGTTTGTGTAGAGTGGTAAGATGGCAAGTTGTTGAGTGCCATAAGTGATGTGAAAATGCTTAATCGTAGTGTAATGGAAAAGTGAAATGAATGATGGCATGTTAGCCATATTGAAAATTTGGTCATGATGAATTAATGTTGAGGAATTGTTGTGGTGTGTCGAAGACACATGGTTATTGTGTGAAATGAGAAAGTGTAATTATGTGTTGGAGACGTATGGGTATCTTGTGGAAGAACATGTAAGGAGAAAATGAAAATGTGATGTTGAATATGGTTGTAGACAAGTTTCTTTTTGTTGAAAATAAAAGAATGCTATGAGTTAGTAGTTGTTGCATCATATTCTCAATTGTTTTAAAGTCATTATTGCATATCATGACATGAGTTGGAAAAGCATTCATTTTGAGAAAGATCATTGTAATGAGAACTAATGGAAATGTTTATGGGGGTAAATATGGTGGTAAGTCCGGATAGGGGGTGTAGTTGAACTTGTTAAGTTGGCCTGTGTGTCCTTGGTGAAAGACCCGAAAGCCACGCAGATAGGTGTCGAGCCTTTCGGTTAATACCGGTAAAAATGACAGTTTGGTAGTGCTCGTAGAGACTACTTGCAAACACCAGCCTAGGGATTACCAGTGTCGTATTTACCGCCCCTGTTGATTTAAATATTGGAAGTTGAAATTAATGAGATTGCTAAATATTATCGAAAATATGGTGAATTTAAAATTGTGCATTGAATATTATTGAGAACATGATGATTTTGAAATAGTGCATCAAAATAAGATTTTCCTTCATTATTCGTACATGCATGGCATTACATATGCATTTTTAACGTTGATGGAATTGGCATAACTGTATATACTTTGTGAGGAATCTCTACTGGGCTTTATGCTCACCCCTATGGAATTGGTGCAAGTAAGGATGTGGTGACCCCGCCAAGCTAAGGGCGTGGAAATGTTTGAAGAAGAGTAGCTTAACTCTTATCTTGTTGTGATATTTTGTGTAAGCCAAGGGCTAATGTGTTTGGGTCCGAGAGACCAATATGTGTAACCGGGCTATTGCCTTGGAACTTGTAAGCCCCTTGAGGGCCTTATTCGTTGTGACTTAATGATTTCTTTTACATGCGGTAGATTCATGTTCTAGTGAGTAAATAAATGTATATTGGCATGTGAGAATACTTTGGTAAACATTGGAACCATGCAAATGAATTTGATCAATATCTCATTTTGGGAGTGGGTTGATTTAATAGTTATGTGTGTTTATTTTTGGGGCGTGACAACTTGGTATCAGAGCTACCGGGTTTGAATACTTGGGGCTCGCGGGAAGTGGTTGCTATACCACAATGGGTTCATTTCGCATAATTAGGAAATGTTTTATCTATGTGATTATGTGATAGTATGCTTATGTGACTATGTGGGTATGGGATTAGACTTTTGGGATGTTATTTGCGCCTATTAGATTCCTTAAGGTCTTATTAGAAGGGTACCTGATCAATACTCATTCTACTAAGAATTCTTGGTTTCTCGTGGGACGAATCTCATCACTAAAGGATAATTCGTATGTGCTTATGTGACTACGTGCTTATGTGGAGTAAATTGAATTGTTTTTGTGTCAGAATATATATAATCGTTTTAGCTCAACGTGTGAGGCAAGTTGCGAGCACATTTGGAATTATGTGCTAAGTTATCCATTTTGTTCCTTAATTAAGATGTCGGGAAGGATTCAAGGTCATAGTGGTGAGAGTGTGTGCCTCGGGGAGGCTATTGCGTCGTGCACTTAGTTGATTTTGTTTTTTATTTTTGTAGGATGTCTACATAGGAAACTAGAGGATGGATGTGTAATCGGAGTGTCGGTAGGGGCATGGCGGTTCCCCTAGCACCTGTCGTTACTACATCGGTTGTCAGCGAGGAAGATGGACGCGAGGTTGTAAGAGCGGTGCAAGACGCTCAAGCTCGCAATGAGGGGGACAACGGGCGTACCCTCAAACTTATTAAGGGGTTTCTTTGCTCCAATCCACCAGAGTTTTTGGGAGAGGCAAGACCGCTGGAGGCAGAGAGTTGGTTGGAACAGATTGCCAAGACTCTTGACACGCTCAGAGTCGAGGACGAGGGATTGAGGGTTTCTTTGGCGACTTTCCAGTTGAAGGGGGCTGCGAATTATTGGTGGAAGTATGTGAAGGATACCGTAGGTACCACTTGGGTTGCGTTTACCGAGGCCTTCCTGGCCAAGTATTTCCCTCCTTCTGCTCGGGAAAGGTTGAGGGAACAGTTTGTCGAGTTGCACCAGGGTGCTACTCCTTTGGCTTAGTTTGAGAGGAGGTTTGCTAGTTTGTCGAGATTTGCTCCAGAATTGGTGGCAACAGAGGAGCGCCGTTGTTATGAGTTTGAGAGGCGATTGCGTGATGATATCCGGGAGAAGGTGGTTGAATCTGGGTGGAGAAATTATTTTTATTTAGTTGAGGCGGCGGCCTATGGAGAAGCCGTGGTTAGCAGTGTTGGTTGAGTTAGGGAGGAGGCCACATCGGTAACTCCTACAGTTCATAAGCACCTTAAACTTAGCAAGAGGTGGAGGCGAGCGCATGCTCACTTCCAGACTCAGTCATTGTTTTCTTCGGGGGTTTCGAGCTCGTTCGTTGGGGGATCCAGTGAGGTTCAGGCTCCAAATCAGGTTCAAAGTTAGAAGTCCATTGTTTGTTTTGATTGTGGTCAGCGGGGCCATGCTTGACGTTTTTGCCCTTTACGTGTAGATCCTTCCGGTGTTTCAGAATCTAGTCGGACCTTGTTCCATCAGTCTAGTCAGGGATGTTATCAGTATCAGACCCGAAGAGGCCAGGCTTCGGAAGCTTCGAGAGGGTCGACTTCTAAACCAGCGCGGTTGTATCACCCTTGAGAGGGACTTTTGTTTTAGAAATCTATGTTATAAATTGTGAAACTTTTGGGATTGACCGATGTGTCGTAAGGTGCTAAGGCGCCATAGTTATGTATTGTTATTTGTTACCCTCACGTGTGGGGCTTGCTAATGAAACTTAAATTTCCTTGCTATGTATGTGCAATGAAATGTGTAAATGGAATTGGTGACCCTAGTACTATTGTGTATCAACTGTTGAATTATTTTGTGATGGTCTCGTGATGGCCTTTAATTTTGTTTAATTTAGAAATTGTTGATGGGGATTGAGAAGTCTACGAGGAATTTTTGACAACGTAGTATTAAGTTTGAGGAAGGGTGAGACCTTAGAATTTTGTGAAGATTGGCGGAAGTGATGTAGGAATGTCTAAGAGGGTATGAGGTTTACACCTCGGGTAGTGAGAATGGTGTTTGTGTGTGCTGCTTAGTGTTTTAAAATTTGGTGATTTGTGAGTTCATTGGGGTCCTCTCGACCATGAATAGGATTAGTGCTGTGTCGAGGCTGATTGTGAGTTAATAAAGGTGTGTGGAATGAGCTTGTAGTGTTGCTAGATTTTGGTGGAGATTTGAGTGGGTAAAAGAATTTCGTGGGTAGATACTTGAAGTATTACTAGAGCGATGAATGGTTGGTGTTTTAGGTAATGAGTGTGCCGTTGGTAAGGGTTGTCTTGAGTAACCCGAATCGCGTGATCACCGTTGACCTACTCGGTCTTGTGTTGGGTATAAGAGTATGTTGGCCATCTAGGCGTGTGAATTGAATCCCTTTGAGAACGGTATGTAGGTGTTTGAAGACCGGGAGCGAAAAATCTCGGGTGATTAGTTAAGTGAAATGGTATCAAGGTGGGTGACAAATAGTCACTTTAGAACGGTTTAAATGTGGGTTGTAAGGTTGAGCTTTTGGAAAATTAGTACATTTTGGCTAGTAGGTGGCGTGGTGCCATGGGTTGTGCCTAGGGCCTTGGGCCTTGCGTTTGTGTGTGGTTATCGGTGCGTGCATCTCTGTGTAAGTTATTGAAACCATGAATCGAGGTAGAGTGTTAGCTTCTGGGTTGGGAATACTCATAAGCTTTTGGGTGCCGTTGCTCTTTTTAAGTTAATGTTTGTGTTGGTCCGGAACTTTCGGAGTTTGGAAAGTTATGTGTGTTGCATTGTTCCATCTAACACCATGATTATTTCTATTTGTTGTTGTATTGGAAGATATGGTTGTCTCGTTGTGACAACACTGTAAGTGTAATGGATGTGATTGGGTGATGGTGGGGATTCACCAGGTTTTGTTGAGAAGATAAATTGATATGTGATTGTTGGTTTTTAAAAGCTTTCTTGGCATTCTATTTCAATTAAAACCCTTGGGGTAAAATTTTAAAGCTTGTTTTGGGAAAAATAATTACAAAATGAATTGTTTTTACTCGAAATTTATAACATGAATCCTTCATTGGAAAACAGAACGAATTCAAATAAAATTTTAGAGAAAATATATTCTTTCTTTTAAGATGACAAGAACAATTCCTATTTTAACTAGTTTATGTGATCATGTAGTTATCTTGAGTAAATAATAACTTGTGTGGTAGGAGTAATGTTATTGACTGAACGGAATGGTATAATTGTTGTATTATGTTAATTAATATCGTGGAGAAGCTATGTTACGTTGTTGCGGTTGTGGCATCACCATATGGGTGATGGGTGTTGTTGGTTAACGGCAGGGATCCGCCGGTTGTTACGGTGGAGCGAAAATTAGAATGAACGAATTTTGGATTTTTGCTTGAAAGGAAGAAAATGCATTTTGACTTGTGACCGGCGAGTGTTTGAAGCATTTTCGAGAAAATGCTTTGTATATAAAGAGATGATGTTTACCCATAATTGAGAAAAAGATGAAAACCTTCTTTTGGAACGGAATTGTTAATTATTGTACCTTTCTAGTGCGTTGGTGTAGCCACTTTAATTGTAATTCTAAATCTAGAGTTTTGTGCGTTCGGTTATGTGGATTGTTGGGTGTTGTAAGAGCTTGTTAGACTGGAGTCTTGTCTCGAGCCGAGTTTTGTTGTGACATTTTCCTTAAACGAGGTAACCAAGGATTTTGTGGTAAGAAATCTAGTTTCCATTTTGTTGGAGTGTTGAACGTGGATAGTGTTTAGGCTAGTAGTGGTGGATACCTGGTGTCACGACCCAAACCCGCCCCTATGGGTTTAGCACGGTAACCGGCCAGTAATCCGAGATTACTGAAGGCCTGCTTGACAGTAATACAGTAAAATAGAGTACAGGGGCATGGCGGAAGCCATTACAGTAAATAAACAATGTCCAATGAGCTGCGACAGTCTGTATGCAAAAAGATTTTTCATATATATAAACCTTCAGTATAGAATGGTTATGCACAATATTTACAATCATTCAGTACAGGGACTTAATCCCTACTAAACAGTACAACACAGTCTATACAGTAATACAATACGGTACAGAGACAGACGGGGAAATAAAAACACCCCTAAGCCTTAGCTTGAATAGGCTTGGAACCTCGCAGTGAGGCACAATGGTTGGCTTGACAAAACTGGAGTTTACCCTGACGCTTCTAGCATTGGTCCGGTGCCTGTACACCTACATACATATATGAGCAGTGAGCTAAAGCCCAGTGAATAACACAATGCGTAAAGGGGTTAGAATGAATGTCCTTACAGTAATGAAAACAGTTCATTAAATCAGTAATTCAGTCTTTCAGTCAAACAGTCATATGTGATACATCCATTAGTATAACAGTACGGTAAACAGTAGGTCTTAAAGACCGAACAGTAATGATGGCCATCAATCAGTAAACAGTAGTGGTTCCACGAGGGAACCGACAGAGATCTCTGTAACAGTAACAGTAAACAGTAGGTGCTAAGGATGCCACAGTACAGTTCAGAAATAAAGGACATACATTCATTCAGTAAATAATACCAATTCAGTAAACAGTTCAGTTCAGTATTCAAAAGATAATCATTTGAACATATCTTTACACAATTGTTACTCACAGAGTTCTGGGCTACAGTGAACTAGAGCGCCTTCTCGGAATGCCAACCCTATACAGTTAATAGATTGAACACACACTAAGTTTCACAATTGGGAAAGAATAATAACTTAATCCCTAATTTGCCTCGGTGTGTTCTACATCTATATCCTCTTTAAGATGCCTTACATATGCCCTAGGAATGCCTAGGATGGAATGAGGATGCAAAGATGTACTCAGAAAACATTTTCAAAATTTTAGAAAAACAGAGTCCCGCTCGAGCGCAGGTTTCCCCGCTCGAGCGGACATGCAATAAAGGTCCCCGCTCGAGCGTAAACTTCCCGCTCGAGCGGACCAAAAAGTACTGGATAGGTGAAATTCACGCTCGACGCCCGCTCGAGCGTGTCACCCAATCCTCCGCTCGAGCGTACATTCCTCCACTCGAGCGGACTGATGAACAGTGCAAGATGCTGGGAGCTCGATTTTCCCGCTCGAGCGGCACTTCCCCCGCTTGAGCGGAAGACCAAAATCTGGAAATTCCAGATTCGAGTCCCAAACTCAAAATCAAGTTTAGATGCACTAAATTCGATCCTCTTAGGCCAATTTCTGGAAAACATTTGTAAACACATAGAATAACATGTTTCAAAACTCAATTTGAGAAATCAAAGCCCAAGGGTGTTCCAATTAAACTCATTTTCAAACCTAATTTTCATGAACATGCTACAAACATGACATGCATGGATTTAAACCATTTCAAAACTTCAAAACATGCTCTAATGAGCTCAAATCTTCCAAAGACAAGGTGAAAACATGGACTCTAACAATAATATGAACATGCATGTACCAAATTCCATGCAATCAACCTCAAAATGCAACAATGTAGACATGCATGCATGATATGAGCTTCAATTCAACATATATGGACCAATTCAAGGCTCAAATCACTAAGGATACAAGGACTAGGCATGAACAAGCTTAAACACAACAATGAGAGGTCAAATTCCTTACCTAGAGCTTCAATTTCAAGTCTAGAAGTCCAAATATGCAAGAATCCCTTCAATTCTCTCAATCTCTAAGCCAAAACTCAAGAACTCAAGCTTTTCTCCTACCCTCTCTCTCTCTAGTCGGTTGAGACTCTCAACAATGGGCTGATGAAATGTTGTATAAGGCAAGACTAAGTCTTGGACATTGTAGGGTGTAGTGGTCCACTAGATGGCAGAATGGTAAATATGCCTAATGATGCAAATTACCAACAATTAATCTAATTTAATCATACCAAATCACTTTTTCAATAATTATACCATAAAATCACATAAATTATGATGATCATAAAACACTAATCGATTTCTAGTTCGGCCGCCGATAAGGCCTTCAATTAGCAGTTCGATCATAAGGACATAAACAGATAATGAAACGGGCAACAAATATACTTGCAATTCAAATAGATGCACTCAATCAATCAGTTTCAGATTTCAGTCAATTAATTCAGTATTTCGATTACTTCAGTTATCAATCATAATCAGTCTCGGTTTAACAGTAATCAGTAGTCATTCAGTAAACAGTGGTGAGGGTTATTACAGTCTCCCCTCCTTAAAAAGAGTTTAGTCCTCTAAACTAGAGTTACCTTCATTCTGGAAGAAAACAGGATTCAGTGGAAACAGTTCAGGATACTGTTTAGCCATGTCGTCTTCCCTTTCCTAAGTGGCATACACACCACCATGGTTTTGCCAATCAACTTTACTAACGGGATCTCTTTGTTTCTCAGTTTCTTGATCCGTCTGTTTACAATCTGTATAGGCCGTTCCTCGTAAGTGTAGTCATCACTCAACACTACCCGAGTAGGCTCAATCACATGGAAAGGATCCTGGAGATAATCTCTCAACATCGAAATGTGGAAGACGTTATGCATATGCTCCATTTCAGGAGGAAGCGCAACTTGATACGCCACCGGATTGATTTTCTCAATAATCTCATACGGTCCGACATATCTGGCGCTAACTTGCCTTGACTCCAAAACGAGTCTGGCCTTTCATCGGTGTCACTTTCACAAAACGTGATCACCCACTTCATATTCTCTGTCTCGCCTTCTGACATCTGCATAACTTTTCTGTCGGCTCTGTGCAGTTTTCAGTCTCTGTTGTATCAATTTCACTTTCTCAGTTGTTTCATAAACAATCTCGGGCCCAAGCAAAGGCCCATCTCCAACTTCTGCCCAGCAAATCGGAGATCTACATTTTCTGCCATACAATGCCTCAAAGGCGCCATACCAATACTTGAATGGTAACTGTTGTTGTAGGCGAATTCAGCCAATGGCAAATGGCTTTCCCAGTTTCCCTAAAAATCAAGGACACACATTCTCAATAAATCCTCCAGAGTCTGGATGGTTCTTTCTGACTGACCATCTGTCTGAGGATGATAGGCACTACTCAGTCTCAATTCAGTACCCAATGCAGTCTGTAGGCTTTGCCAAAACCTCGATGTAAACTTCGAATCCCTGTCAGAAACAATGGATACAGGCACTCCATGCAGTCTAACAATTTCATCAATATAGAGTATAGCCAATTTGTCCGCATTATAAATTGTCTTAACAGGTAAGAAGTGAGCAGATTTAGTCAGTCTATCAACAATAACCCAAATCGAGTCCATACCTTTACTGGAGCGAGGCAATCCCACAATAAAATCCATAGTAATATGTTCCCATTTCCACTCCGGTATCGGTAAAGGCTGCAATAAGCCTGCGGGTCGTTGATGTTCAGCTTTGACTTGTTGGCAATGAAGACATTTTGATACAAAATCAGCAATTTCTTTCTTCATTCCCGGCCACCAGAAATTCAGTTTCAAATCTTGATACATTTTCGTGTTCCCTGGATGGATAGAAAATTTTGAGTTGTGGCTCTCTTGCAGAACTCTTCTTTTCAGTTCAGTATCATTCGGTACACACAGTCTTTCTTGAAATTTCAGTACATTGTTTTCAAATTTGAACCCCGGTCTCGGTTTAGATTCCCTTCCTTCGATGATCTTTTTCAAGAAGTCATCCTGTTGTTGTTTCTCTTTAATTTCCTTCAATCAATGCCGGTTGAGCAGAAATAGCAGCCATTGTGCCACCTTGTTCTCTCAAAACAATTTCAATTTCAGATTTTTCAAGATCACTAAGCAACTCTTTCTGTCCAGTGAGCAAACAAGCTAAATTTGCAATCGATTTCCGACTCAGTGCATCGGCAACAGTGTTGGCTTTTCCCGGATGATACAGAATCTGTAGGTCATAATCTTTAATCAGTTCTAGCCATCTCCGTTGTCTCATGTTCAGTTCTTTCTGTGTGAAGAAGTACTTCAGACTTTTGTGATCGGTATATACTTCACATGTTGCCCCATACAGATAGTGACGCCAGATTTTCAGTGCAAATACCACTGCAGCAAGTTCCAGATCATGGGTTGGGTAGTTCTTTTCATGTGGTCTTAGTTGTCGGGAAGCATAAGCAATAACTCTCCCATTTTGCATTAAAACACACCCCAAACCCTTTTGAGAAGCATCACTAAATACAGTATAACCATCCGTACCTGAGGGTAAGGTAAGAACCGGTGCAGTCACCAATCGAGTTTTCAACTCTTGGAACGCTGATTCCCTTTGGTCAGTCCAGTCAAATGATATCCCCTTCTGTGTCAGTTGAGTCAATGGTAAGGCGATTTTGGAGAAATCTTTGACAAATCTTCTGTAATATCCAGCCAATCCTAAAAAGCTTCGGACTTCTGTCACATTTGTTGGTCTAGGCCAGTTTACTACAGCTTCAATTTTCTGCGGATCAACAGAAATTCCATCTTTGCTAACAACATGCCCCAAAACATAACATGATCAAGCCAAAACTCACATTTAGACAGTTTAGCATACAGTTTCTGTTCTCTTAGGGTCTGTAGGGCAAGTCTCAGATGATGTTCATGTTCTTCTATACTTTTGGAGTAAATCAATATGTCATCAATGAATACCACAATAAAGTCATCAAGGTACGGTTTAAAGATTCTATTCATGAGGTCCATAAATGCTGCAGGTGCATTGGTAACTCCAAAAGGCATAACTAAAAATTCGTAATGTCCATACCTCGTTCTAAAAGCAGTTTTATCAATGTCTTCTGGTTTAACCTTCAGTTGGTGATATCCAGATCTGAGATCAATCTTAGAAAACACTTGAGCACCCTGTAACTAATCAAATAAGTCATCAATACGCGGTAATGAATATTTGTTTTTCACAGTTACCTTGTTCAGTTCACGGTAGTCAATACACAGTCTCAGTGAGCCGCTGTCTTTCTTCTTTACAAACAAAACGGGTGCGCCCCACGGTGAAGTACTAGGCCTGATAAACTTCTTGTCTAACAGTTCTTGCAGTTGCACTTTCAGTTCTTTCAGTTCGGTTGGAGCCATTCTGTAAGGAGCTTTCAATACAGGCTGTGTACCAGGAATCACATCAACGGTGAACTCAATCTCCCTGTCAATCAAATCCCCTGGAAAATTATCTGGAAAAACATCTGGGAATTCTCTGACTATGGGAATATTGTTCATATTAGCATTATCATCAGTAGACACAATCAATACAGAACACAGATACCCTTTACACCCCTTTCTAATCAATTTAACGGCTTTCACAGATGAAATCAAATACGAAGGAGGTACTACTCCAATCCCATTAAACACAAATTCGGGTAAACCAGGTGGACGGAAAACAACTTGCTTCGTCACACAGTCAATGGAAGCATGATATTTTTGTAACCAGTCCATCCCCAATATTACATCGAAATGATCAATGTTCAATGGCAGTAAATCAATAAACAAATGCATGTCCCCAACAATGATTTCACATGCAGGGTACATATATGCACATGTCATGGATCCCCCAACAGGTGATGATACAGCTAACAGATAGTTCATGGGTTCTAAGGGTCTATTCAATTTCCGTGAAAAAGCATGCGAGACGTATGAGTGTGTAGACCCCGAATCAATCAGTACATATTCATTTTGAGTACAAATAGAGAGGATACCTGACACAACGGTCTCGGTATTTTGCACGTCTCCCGGTACTAGGGCAAACACTCGGCCCTGCCTCATAGGCTCTTTCCCGGTAGCTTTGGGGTTCGGTTTTGGTGCTACAGTTGATGCTGCGGCACTGCCTGCAGCTTTACTATTGCCCGGAGCAGTAGAAGGGCAATCTTTAACCATGTGGCCCACCTTGCCACACCTGTAACAAGCACCAGAAATTTTATAACAAACTCCCTTATGGTTCTTACCACATTCGGAACAGGGCGGAAAGGAACGGTTTCCTTGACTAGAAGTAGTCGTTGACCCTGTATTTTGCTTTTTGTTCAGCGGGTTGTTCTTGCCTTTCTTGAATTTAAAATTCTGCCTTTTACCACGCCATTCAGACGCTGGTGATTCAGATTGTCTCACTGCTTCGATGTTCGACTCAGCCATCAATGCTCGGTCAAGAACACCTATATAGGTCGGTAGCTTTAAAACACTTATTCTGTCGAGTATTGCCACATTAAGGCCGCCTTCAAATTTTCTGGCCTTTTTGTAGTCAGTGTCCACCATATGCGGTGCATATCTAGCAAGCTCGGTGAACTTTGTTTCATATTCAACAACGGACATCGTGCCCTGTCTCAGTTGTTCAAATTCAGTTACTTTTCTGTCCCTGACACACTGGGGAAATACTTTTCAAAGAAGGACTCCTTAAACTGAGCCCAAGTCACTACAGTGTTGGTGTCACGGACTAGCATCCACCACCTTCTGGCCTCTTCTTGCAAGGTGAAGGTAGCTAACAATACTTTATTTGCCTCCGAGCACGGAAACACCTCAAATAACTTTTCAGTCTCAAGTACCCAAGCTTCAGCTTTCAACGGTTCAAGGCCTCCCTGAAAGAATGGCGGTTTCATCTTGCTGAACTTATGGGTGAGAGCAATTATGTCCCCATCATTAACGTTTACATTCTGTACATTCACATTTTGCTCCGATACAGCCGGAGGAGGAGGTGGGGGCTGTTGGTTCTGTTGTTGCTCTAATCTTGCAGTTATCAGTTCTATCATTCTTTCCATTCTGGCCATTCTTGCCTCAGTGGATAAGGTCTCAGATTCATTTGCATTATCCATTTCACTATAAGCAGTTATAGCAATTAAAAACATAAGCAGTTGCACACTTAACAGTTTATCACATTAGCATACATTCAGTCATGTCATAACCACACACTTATCATGCTCATGTAATGCCCTAATCGCTTTTCTAGGACACTCTATAGCTCATTTGGACACGTGTGTGCGGTATAACTCGTGGTTAAGTATCGCTTTGACACCACTCTGTCACGACCCAAACCCGCCCCTATGGGTTTAGCACGGTAACCGGCCAGTAATCCGAGATTACCGAAGGCCTGCTTGATAGTAATACAGTAAAATAGAGTACAGGGGCATGGCGGAAGCCATTACAGTAAATAAACAATGTCCAATGAGCTGCGACAGTCTGTATGCAAAAAGATTTTTCATATATATAAACCTTCAGTATAGAATGGTTATGCACAATATTTACAATCATTCAGTACAGGGACTTAATCCCTACTAAACAGTACAACACAGTCTATACAGTAATACAATACGGTACAGAGACAGACGGGGAAATAAAAACACCCCTAAGCCTTAGCTTGAATAGGCTTGGAACCTCGCAGTGAGGCACAATGGTTGGCTTGACAAAACTGGAGTTTACCCTGACGCTTCTAGCATTGGTCCGGTGCCTGTACACCTACATATATATATGAGCAGTGAGCTAAAGCCCAGTGAATAACACAATGCGTAAAGGGGTTAGAATGAATGTCCTTACAGTAATGAAAACAGTTCATTAAATCAGTAATTCAGTCTTTCAGTCAAACAGTCATATGTGATACATCCATTAGTATAACAGTACGGTAAACAGTAGGTCTTAAAGACCGAACAGTAATGATGGCCATCAATCAGTAAACAGTAGTGGTTCCACGAGGGAACCGACAGAGATCTCTGTAACAGTAACAGTAAACAGTAGGTGCTAAGGATGCCACAGTACAGTTCAGAAATAAAGGACATACATTCATTCAGTAAATAATACCAATTCAGTAAACAGTTCAGTTCAGTATTCAAAAGATAATCATTTGAACATATCTTTACACAATTGTTACTCACAGAGTTCTGGGCTACAGTGAACTAGAGCGCCTTCTCGGAATGCCAACCCTATACAGTTAATAGATTGAACACACACTAAGTTTCATAATTGGGAAAGAATAATAACTTAATCCCTAATTTGCCTCGGTGTGTTCTACATCTATATCCTCTTTAAGATGCCTTACATATGCCCTAGGAATGCCTAGGATGGAATGAGGATGCAAAGATGTACTCAGAAAACATTTTCAAAATTTCAGAAAAACAGAGTCCCGCTCGAGCGCAGGTTTCCCCGCTCAAGCGGACATGCAATAAAGGTCCCCGCTCGAGCATAAACTTTCCCGCTCGAGCGGACCAAAAAGTACTGGATAGGTGAAATTCACGCTCGACGCCCGCTCGAGCGTGTCACCCAATCCTCCGCTCGAGCGTACATTCCTCCGCTCGAGCGGACTGATGAACAGTGCAAGATGCTGGGAGCTCGATTTTCCCGCTCGAGCGGCACTTCCCCCGCTCGAGCGGAAGACCAAAATCTGGAAATTCCAGATTCGAGTCCCAAACTCAAAATCAAGTTTAGATGCACTAAATTCGATCCTCTTGGGCCAATTTCTGGAAAACATTTGTAAACACATAGAATAACATGTTTCAAAACTCAATTTGAGAAATCAAAGCCCAAGGGTGTTCCAATTAAACTCATTTTCACACCTAATTTTCATGAACATGCTACAAACATGACATGCATGGATTTAAACCATTTCAAAACTTCAAAACATGCTCTAATGAGCTCAAATCTTCCAAAGACAAGGTGAAAACATGGACTCTAACAATAATATGAACATACATGTACCAAATTCCATGTAATCAACCTCAAAATGCAACAATGTAGACATGCATGCATGATATGAGCTTCAATTCAACATATATGGACCAATTCAAGGCTCAAATCACTAAGGATACAAGGACTAGGCATGAACAAGCTTAAACACAACAATGAGAGGTCAAATTCCTTACCTAGAGCTTCAATTTCAAGTCTAGAAGTCCAAATATGCAAGAATCCCTTCAATTCTCTCAATCTCTAAGCCAAAACTCAAGAACTCAAGCTTTTCTCCTACCCTCTCTCTCTCTCTAGTCGGTTGAGACTCTCAACAATGGGCTGATGAAATGTTGTATAAGGCAAGACTAAGTCTTGGACATTGTAGGGTGTAGTGGTCCACTAGATGGCAGAATGGTAAATATGCCTAATGATGCAAATTACCAACAATTAATCTAATTTAATCATACCAAATCACTTTTTCAATAATTATACCATAAAATCACATAAATTATGATGATCATAAAACACTAATCGATTTCTGGTTCGGCCGCCGATAAGGCCTTCAATTAGCAGTTCGATCATAAGGACATAAACAGATAATGAAACGGGTAACAGATAGACATGCAATTCAAATAGATGCACTCAATCAATCAGTTTCAGATTTCAGTCAATTAATTCAGTATTTCGATTACTTCAGTTATCAATCATAATCAGTCTCGGTTTAACAGTAATCAGTAGTCATTCAGTAAACAGTGGTGAGGGTTATTACACCCGGGGCGTGCGTGTGGTTGCTGTAGTTGTTTGTTGTTCTTGTCTTATAGACCCAGTGAGTAATGTGAATCGAGGGGAAGTTTGTGACCCTTTCTTGTGTTCTTGACCCATTCGATATCCTTGGCATTCTTAGAGTCAAGGTAGTACTCCAAATTTGGTTGTGGCCAGAAGTTGGTGTTGAGTTCCTTTGGTTGGTTGGGAGGTCTTCCTTGGCACCGTCTGAGGCCTTGTATGGCCGACCTTGTAGGTCACCAGTTTGTTTGGGCCGAGTTGGGGGATGCACCATTGTTGGGTCCGGAGTTTGCTAGGGAGACAACCGAGAAAGTTGCTCTCATCTGAAAGAGGTTAGTTACGGCCCAAAGTCGATAGAAAAGTTATGCCGATAGGAGGAGGCAACCTCTGTTCTTTGAAGTGGGCGATCGTGTTTTCCTTAAGATCTCACCTAGGCGAAGTTTGATGAGGTTCGGTAAGAGTGGTAAGTGGCCTCTGAGGTTCTTTGGGCTTATCGAGTTATTGGAGAGGTTTGGGAAAGTGGCATACCGGTTGGCTTTACCGCCACAACTTTCGGGGGTTCATTATGTGATCCAAGACCATACCGCTAGTGTAGGTGTTGTGGAGACACCATGGGAATGAAGAAGCGACTTGGGGACGGGAAGCGGGGGTCTGCTCCAAGTATCCGGGTTTATTTGAGCATGTTTAGTGTTTCGTTTTAATTGTAATGTTCCCTAGCGTTGAAGGAAAAGAATGTTGAATTATTAATAGCATGTTGTTATATGTATTGTAAATTCAAGCTAGAGATTATGAAAGAAAGATAATTGCTATAAATGTTTTATTCCGAAGGCTTGATATGAGGAAAACTGTTATTTCGGAGAATGACAATAAAGAGCATGAGGTATGGTTATAGATAATTCATTTCATGATAAGTTTGAGCGATTGTATTTTGACAAGTTGATGATGAGAAGAATGTTAAATGTCGGTTGAACCTAATTGCTGTAATTTGATATTGTTGTTGAAAAAAAAAAAAAAATCATAGTTTCTTGAACACCCTTATTTAGTGACCTTTTTCAAATTTCAGGGACGAAATTTCCTATGGTGGGGAGGTTGTGACGGCCGGGTTCCTTCCCTTTCTCTTTCTTCTTCGCTTCGTTCTCTATTTGCCTTCGTTGGGTTTGAAACATCCAGAAATGGTTCCTCAGGTTAAAATTCTAGTTCTTGTTTTTGTCGGTGTTGAGTTTCGCTTGTTCCGGGGGATGCGTGGGTGAGTCAGGAGTGCCAGGAGCGAAGCGAAATTTTTGGGTGGCTAGGCTTGGGCCACACGTGCGGGGCCCTAGGCCGCACGTGCGGGGATGGGCCGCACGAGCGGTGGAGGCTTAGACCCAGAAAATCCGATTCTGCCTAGAGCGCACGAGCGGAGAAAATAGGCCGCACGAGCGGTCAAGGTGGTCGCACGAGCGGTGGGGAAGGCCACACGAGCGGCTAACTGGGCAGTCCGTGCCCTGTTTTGTTAAAATGTATTGGTCCGAATATATATCATCTCTAACTCATTTTTCTCTCTTTCTAAACCTAATCTCTCTCCTCCTTCTCTCTAGAAAACACCTAATCACCCAAGACTCTTTGATTTTTGTGATCCTTGGGTCAAGATCTTCATCTTCTCCCTCTAAATCTTGAAGATCCATGGTTAGGGCTCACTTGGTGTGTTGGAATCAAAGCTCTCTAATCCATCTAAGCTAGGGTTTCTCTTCTCCATCTTCTCAAAGGCTTTGAGGTAGGGATTTCTCAAAGGTTTTGGTACATTGTTGCTGATTTAAAAATGTTCTAGATGTTTTGTGTTAATTTTATTGGTTTTGATTCAAAATGTAGAGAGAGTTTGAATGGGGGTTTATATCTCAATCTTCTATCATTTCTTGAGGGTTTCCCTCTACTAAACTCAAAGAAAATTTCTAGATGGAGTTTCTTTTTGAAAAATGATGAAAGTTTATTTCCTATGAAAACCCTAGAAATTGGGGCTTTTGAAAAATAATGAATGTGCCTTTGAAATCACATATTTTCTTGTATCAAGAGCATGTATGAGACTAAGTCTCACCAAATGTTTGTCAAGGTAGCAACTTCATGATATATATATATGTGTTGGAGACTAAGTCCTCTTTTAAAATCCATTGATAATTGTATGTTTGTGAAGAGTGGTAAGATGGCAAGTTGTTGAGTGCCATAAGTGATGTGAAAATGCTTAATCGTAGTGTAATGGAAAAGTGAAATGAATGATGGCATGTTAGCCATATTGAAAATTTGGTCATGATGAATTAATGTTGAGGAATTGTTGTGGTGTGTTGAAGACACATGGTTATTGTGTGAAATGAGAAAGTATAATTATGTGTTGGAGACGTATGGGTGTCTTGTGGAAGAACATGTAAGGAGGAAATGAAAATGTGATGTTGAATATGGTTGTAGACAAGTTTCTTTTTGTTGAAAATAAAAGAATGCTATGAGTTAGTAGTTGTTGTATCATATTCTCAATTGTTTTAAAGTCATTATTGCATATCATGACATGAGTTGGAAAAACATTCATTTTGAGAAAGATCATTGTAATGAGAACTAATGGAAATGTTTATGGGGTAAATACTATGGTAAGTCCGGATAGGGGGTGTAGTTGAACTTGTTAAGTTGGCCTGTGTGTCCTTGATGAAAGACTAGAAAGCTGCGCGGATAGGTGTCGAGCTTTCCGGTTAATACCGGTAAAAATGACAGTTTGGTAGTGCTCGTAGAGACTACTTGCAGACACCAGCCTAGGGATTACCAGTGTCGTATTTACCGCCCCTGTTGATTTAAATATTGGAAGTTGAAATTGATGAGATTACTAAATATTATCGAGAATATGGTGAATTTAAAATTGTGCATTGAATATTATTGAGAACATGATGATTTTGAAATAGTGCATCAAAACAAGATTTTCCTTTATTATTGGCAAATGCATGGCATTACATATGCATTTTTGACATTGATGGAATTGGCATAACTGTATATACTTTGTGAGGAATCTCTACTGGGCTTTATACTCACCCCTATGGAATTGGTGTAGGTAAGGATGTGGTGACCCCGCCAAGCTAAGGGCGTGGAAATGTTTGAAGAGTAGCTTAACTCTTATCTTGTTGTGATATTTTGTGTGTAAGCCAAGGGCTAATGTGTTTGGGTGCGAGAGACCAATATGTGTAACCGGGCTATTGCCTTGGAACTTGTAAGTCCCTTGAGGGCCTTATTCGTTGTGACTTAATGATTTCTTTTACATGCGGTAGATTCATGTACTAGTGAGTAAATAAATGTATATTGGCATGTGAGAATACTTTGGTAAACATTGGAACCATGCAAATGAATTTGATCAATATCTCATTTTGGGAGTGGGTTGATGTAATAGTTATGTGAGTTTATTTTCGAGGCGTGACAAAATTGGATCAAAATCTTGATTTCTCAAGATCCATTAGAGTTCTGCCATAGTTTCTTCATCAAAGTTGGTTAACTTCTCGAGTGCTTCGTTGTGTGCGGTGAAAATCGAGTTTTGACACCGTTGATTTTGGGGTTTTCATCTCATTTCTTCTTCAAAACTTGAGGTAGGGATTTTCTTAGAGTTATATATATGTTTTTGCAAAATCTATATGATTTTTGAAATCATCTTTCGATAGCTTTGAAAATTGATTGTTGATTCAAGAAGTTGAGCGATTTTGAAAGTGGGTTTGTCTCTTGTTCTTTTAAAATGATCTTATGGGTTTTGATCTTTGTTGATTGAAGAAAAGATGATTTTGGAAAGTTTTCTTTCAAAAGATTTGAATTGTATAATTTTGGTGAGAAAACCTAGAATTTGGGAATTTTTTTAAGAGACTGAAAATCCGTGAATGATATTGTTATATTTATTTTGTGTGTCAAAATAAATAGATGTTTGGAAAATTTCTTATTTATATTTATATAAATGATGAATTTTAGGGAATATGAGAATTGTTGTTCATTTTGGAAATTATTGTTCAAAACGTTGAAATAGTCTTGAAATGACTAATTGTTGAGGATACTTGAGAAGAGGGAATTGTGTTATTTCTTGGATGACGAATTGGATTAAAAATATTTATATTCATCTTGTGTTATTGGCATATCAATTCATTTGATTACATTAAACTTTGAAAGTTGATTTGAAAACTTGCATTGAGAAAAGAATGTTGAGAAACAAGTTTTCATGGAATAGTTTTGGGATAAATACATTGGTAAGTCTTGATAGGTGGTGTAAATGATATTGAATAAGTTGACATGAGAGTCCGGGATGAAAGACCGAAAACCCGCGCAGATAGGTGTCGAGCCTTCCGATTAATACCAGAAAAAATGACAATTTGGTAGTACTTATATAGTCTACTTGCAGACACCGACCTAGGGATTACCAGAGTTATATTTACTGCTCTTGAAATGAATTGTTAAGTTTTGAAGAATTGAAATTGCATGACATCATTGAGCATGAGGGTTTTCAAAGATGAAGATGTGATTTTCTTTCAAAAGAGCATAGCATGGCATGTGCATTTTATCTCTTAAGACTTGTATAAAATGTATATACTTTGTTAAGGATTTCCTACTGGGTTTTATGCTCATCCTACGGGATTTTTGTGCAGGAAATGATGTGGTGATGCCGCCTAACTAAAGGCGAGAAAATGTGTGTTGAGAGTACGAGACTCTCATTTTGCTGTGACTCTGTGTGTAAGCCAAGGGTTGTATGTGTGTGAGTTTGAATAGTCGTTTTGTGTAACCAAGCTCAAACCTTGGAAACTTGTAAACCCTTGGGGGTATTTATTTGTTTATTTACTTGTTGTTGGATTAATGTATTTTTACATAAAGAACTATTGTATCATGTAATGTAAGTTTGGAGATTTATATTCAATTTTCCTTAAAAGAGCCATGATTGTTGTCTTATCATTTGAATTAGAAATTTGGGGCGTTACATCGGCGGTGATGGCAGTGATCGCCGGTGGGTATCACTGATCGCCACACTGTTTTTTTTTTTTTTTTTGTCCTAGTGGATCTGGATCTGAAAATGAAGGAAAAAAAAAAAATAAATTTGTTGGCTGATGATGATGTGTTGATGATGATGATGATGTTTATGAAGATGTTGTTGTTGATGATGATGATGTGTTGATGAAGATGTTGAATTTTATTTTATTTTATTTTTTTCTAGTGGATCTAGATTTGAAGATGAAGGGAGGGGGGGAAAATTTGTTAGCTGTTGATGATGTGTTGATGATGATGACGATGATGATGTTGATGAAGATGTTGTTGTTGTTGTTGATAATGATGTGTTCAGCTGCTCCCTCTTCTCTTTTCTTCTTCTTCTTCTTCTTTTTCTTCATCTTCAAAACAGCGAGAAAGAAAGAAGAAAAAAAAAAATTCCAAAACGACGTCGTTTTGGATTCGGGCCAATTTCGAGTTGCGTAGCGGAATTGAAAATAATTTAGCCTCTCCAAATCTAAATGTATTGTTAAAAACATAATTCCTTGTAGCTCGAAAGTTGAAGCCACAATTTGGCTCAAAACCCACTTGGACAAACACTTTACCAAACTAAAGCCACCTTACCAATCCCTAGCACCAATAATTTCCATTAAATTATAAATTGACCCCGAACAACTTGAAAATTACAAAAAAAAACATAAATAGTTCATAAAAAATTGTAAAAATTATATTTTCATATAAACTTAGAATTAGTAATTATATGTGTTTAATTACAACACTTAGAGCTGAAATAAAAGATAGTTTAGATTATATTTCTGAATTAGAAAGTGAATTAAATATATTAAATTCTCTTTTGGCTATTGCCTCAGAATGATCTATAATAAATTATAGCTAAAGAATTGCCAGTATTAAAAATAAAATATCCTTAGAAAAAACCAATGTAAAATATCAACGAAAGATCTTACAAGTGTTAATATTAAATTAGATCCACAAATCTGCAATAGAAATTGGTATCAAAACCCGGTTTCTCAGCCTTGCCAATAACTCTTTCATGAGTATTAAATATAGTGAAGAAGTAGAATATGATAACTTAAATAATAATACTTTTTTACAAATAATAATAGAACAAAATAATACCTTAATTAGGCTATTAAAAGAAATTAACGAAAAACTTAGAAATAATAAACGAAATTAGACTTTTTATACAAGATCTAGAAAAAACAAGTAGCCATTTTTGAAGAAAAACAACAAGAATTAGATCTATATCCATATCCGTATAAAGGAAATAATCTGGAGGAACCCTTTGAATTAATTTCACCTGCAAAACAAAAAGATAATGGAGTTAAGTAACTATAGCTTAAAACAGTTAGAAGAAATGATTGAAAAAGAAAATGATAATGAAATAAAATAAAGTACAAAATAATATTACAAATAACTAAACAATTAGATATGGTAGATGAACAAAATAAATAATGAGAGAATAGAATCAAATGAAGATATCTATAAACAATTAGGATTAATCAGCTTGGGAGAAATGGAACACATTCCCCTTGAAGACTGAAAAATCTAGAAATCCCCTAGATATTGATTTGTGATTATGTATCAATTTTAAGCAGTGAACAACAATCCCAATCAAACAATCAAGACAAATCGACACAATGATTTTACGTGGAAAAACCACAATTGGAGCACCTCCAATTGTGATAAAAAAAAATCACAAGCCAAAGCCACAAAACAATCCACTAAGAAGACATAAAGGAATTACACAACTGTACTCTCAATTACCTAGCGAATCCACGCTCGAATCGAACCGACCCCTATGTGTTTCTTCCAGCCTCGTCTTCACCTTGAAATTGCCTTGCCCAATGCTGAATCCACAACGTCGATGTCGAATCCCCGATGATGAGCCACTCCGGATTCCACTAAAGCTTCGGGCCTAAATTCCATGGAATCCACTGAACAGCAACACTCTCTTTTCTATTGAACAAAACAAACAATCCTTTGATGTATACTTTTCAAACCAGATTTAAACTCAAACAAACATCAAAGAAACTAGCAAAGAAGCTCCAGATATAAACCCTAATATCCAAGAAGAAGATCTGGAAGCCGTAACCCTAAAAACGGATGAAACCACATATTTATAGAAAACTGGTCTGCGATCTCTGCTCAAACGCAAAATGGCTTCTCGAGCGGACTGACGCTTGAGCGCAGGAAGTTCCACTCGAGTGCAAAAACACAACTTCCTTTACTTTTGCAGACAGTTCAAACTTCTGGAACCAAAGACTCTCCGCTCGAGCACACAAATGGCCGCTCGAGCGGACAAGCAACTTTGATTGCATTTTTTCTTTTTGCTTCGGGGGCGCTGCCCCGGACCCGCCAAGGGTCACTGCCCCCTTGACCTCGCGGAGCTGACTAGACAACTCGATCCCTGACATAGTCAGCGAAGTGGCAAACATGAAAGAATAAACTTCTGAAACATCTCTACAAGGCGCAATTCGGGTTGGATTCGCATCTAAAACTCATAACCTCATTGAAATAAAAGATCGAATACAATTACAACTGAAATGAGTTTTGTCAAACGGGATTGCAAAGAATAAAAACCTAACAAGGACTTAGAACAAATAATGGAAAAAGATGACGCTAAAAAAGAAGAAGAAAATAATATTCTGGAAAACTTCAAAGATATAAAAAAAGAAAAAGATAATGCCTTAGAAGAAGAAACCAATAACATTAATGATATTGATATGGCAGTAATAAAACAAGAAGGAAGTAGCTTGTCTACCCCACATAATCCAAATTATTCAGATTTTAGAAATTTTACCAAACAACAACTTTAAAATGATACTAGAAATTATGAATATAGAAGAAGAACGTGACACTATAGTTATCTAAATAGAGGATATTTTGCAAGGGAACATCCAATTATGCAAACTTTACCCCTATGAAGGAAGTATTCTTAAGGGAGGTACCATTAAAACCAATAAGTAATACATGGTATTTATTAGACATTGATTGTGCTACAAATACAAGTGAGGTAATAAAACAATGGAAGAGAGGCATGCGCCATGTCTTAAATATCCATAGCAGTAGCTGGTGTGCGCAAAGTTTTCTAAATTATATTGAACATAGCTTTACGAGTATAGTAGCAAGTTGATATGACAACTTGTGAAAAAGTGACAAAGAAAAATTAACATCATAAACTACCCCAGAAGGTATGTTAAACCTATTTGTAAAATATATTGAAGAAGAATTCATAGGAAAAGAGTAGGATGCGGATAAAAGAAAAAGAGAAATGGGTCAAAAAATTAACATAGAAATATGTAATATGAAATATATATAAAATTATATGTGCAAATACTCTTACTACTATTATCAAATAGGTGGAAATAAAATTCATTAAACTATATTTTTTCATAAATTACCATATCGTATAAGAAAAATATGAAAAATGGTTAAAAGAATTAAGAGATGCCACAAAGCGACACCTTGGATCATAGAACTAAATATCTAAGAGAATGGGTAGAGCAGAAATGCATGAAAATGAAACAAAGAAGAAAAATGAAAAAATAATATTTACATTGCTGGCAAATATCTAATTCATTATGATGTGAGCCTTCAAGAAGAAAAACATATAATAAGAAAAAGAAAATATTTTATAAAAGAAAAAGTTTTAATAAAAAAAGAGGAGAAAAATATAAAAGAAAATATTATTTAAAAAACCCTATAATTTCAACAAAAAAAGAAGATTTTTTACAAAAAATAATTATTGTTTAGAAGGAAAAAAGACTTGTAAATGTTGGGCATGCGGAGAAATAGGTCACTTTGCCAATCAATGCAAAAATAAGAAGAAGAATAAAATAATAGAAGCCTTAGGAAGTTTGGATTATGTAGAATTAGAGGAAGAATAAACTTTAGAATTGGCTTTAGAAAATAATAAAGGAATAATAGAATTAATTGAAGAAGAAATAAAAATCAAAGACGAAGATTATAATGATACCAAGGAAGAGCTAAATTTTATGATGATAGAAGAAATAAGTATAGAAAATTTAAGAGGAGAATAATTTGTCATAGAAAATTCTCAAGAAAAATAAATAGAAAAAGATTGGATATTACCAATAATAAGAAAAGACGAAATATATCAAAAATCAATATTCAAATTAAAAAGTAAATGTATATGTGAAAGAATAGAATGAGATATTGAAATTAAGGATTGAGAATATGATGTAGGAGAAATAAATTTAATAAATTATGAAAATATATTAAAAAATAGTAAAGATAATAAGTATAAATATATGCATATAAGGAGTGTACAAATACAAATTACGTCGTTGTTTGATAAAGGATAAGATATAGATATATATATATATATATGCATTTTTGTGTGATATTAGACAACGAAATTTTGGAAAGTCCATAATCAATGGAATAAAAACTAATCTATATGGGGGATCATTAAGTTTTAATTGCAGAGCAAGATATTATATTAGCTTAAAAGATGGATTCATAAATAGATTTTTAACTTTAAAAATAAAAGAGATTATTTCATTTTTACCTCTATACTTTGTCACATTTTTCAAAGACACCCCCAGACTATTGTTATTTTCACATGTACCCCTATGCTATGTGAATTCCTTTCAATTTTACACTTGCCGTCTATTTCCGTCAAAGAAGTGGACGGAATGGGTGACGTGGCCGCTTATACTTTCACATGGAGGGAAAATTAAGGCTTTCCCCCCAAAACCTAACCTTCTCTTGTATTTCCTTCAACCTATAAAAATAGAGATGACTGCAAATAGAAGAAAAAAACAAAGCATCAATGAAATCAGTTGGAGCGAAGAAATGAGGAACAATCGAAGCTCAAGAAATCAAGGTAGATGGAACGCAAATGGTGTAGACGAGATGTTTTGCAGTGTTTGTGGAAGAAGAAGGCTGATACACACAGCATGGACCAACACAAATCCTGGGAGGAGATTTCTTAGTTGCCCTAACAATGGTTGTGATCACTTTACCTGGATAGACCCATCCATGTGCGATCGGGCAGTGCAGATCATTCTTGGGCTATTGAAGAAGTTGAATAAGATGAAAGCACAACTGAAGAGAAGGACTCAAAGAGAGAGGAAACTATGGATTTGCTTGGTTTTGTCATGGTTGGTTGTAGGAATATGGTTTGTAATGTAAAGTTTGAAGTTGTATGGTAGTGTAAGAATGAATGGAGTCTGTATCCTGTTTATGAATAATATGCAATGAGTGAAGTGTTGTTAATAGAAAATATGTTTTTGAGATGAAAATTGTGTGCTTAGTGACTTATTAATGTTGTCTCCATTATTTTGTGTTTGGTGACTCTGACATAGACAAAGGAAACATACAAAAGTAGGTACACAATCTGTGACCATAATTGTCACTCCAAATTCAATGAACAATGAACATCACCAATGAACAATGAATATCAACAATTGTGAACAGAACCAATGAACATCATGACTTGGAAACAGTAACAAATCAACAGTAAATTATCATTCAAATGTTGATCAATTACACACTTGTCATTCATGTTGTGCAAAACATATACTAAGAAAGGGGCAGCCAATACAAAAACCAGGCTTCAAATGTACAAAAAGCCCCTACCACTATGAAGGTTATGAAATATGAACAAAAGTAGTAAAAGCATTCACATCCATTACATTGTATTCTATGAACAAAAGTAACAAAAACCTTCTCCAACATTAAAAAAGAAAAAAAGAAAAAAAAAAAAAAGTGGTCCTTCACATCCATTACTTCGTATCAGCTACATTCTTGGTTTGACCCACAACAAATTTGACAACATTAGCATTGTACACCACTCTTCCTCTCCATCTCATTTGAGCTTGCACAGGAATGTTAGTATTGGAAGTTACTGCAGACCCGTGCATATCCTGACTTGCATGCAATGGAGTTGAGTCACTTGTTCTCATAACCTTTCTCCTTGTTACCTGCACTAGCCATCATCATTGTTAGGACATATGCAAGGAAGACATCTGTAAATTAACAAATAGGGCCTTTGCAAAACTTACAACCAGCTTCTTCTTCCTAACTTGAGTTGCTTCTGTAACCTGACTTCTAACCAGGCTTCCTTTTACCTGACTTTGAGTTTGGCTCCCTTCAGTCTGGGCCTAACATTGGCTTCCTTCATGCTGGCACTGCAAAAACTAAAAAACAGAAGTTAGCAATGTGTAAGTTAACAAAATCCATAAATATATATATATATATATGAATTACTTGACTGGAACTCATAGGATCTTTCAGGTAGGTGAATTGGCCTTTGATTTTGCATGTCCTTTTGTTGTGTCCCAACTTGCCACAATTCTTGCATGTTATCTGAGTTCCTCTCCTTCCCAGCTTACTTGAATCAGTTGCATCAATTGGGACATCTGTGTCCTTCTTCTTATTCAGTCTTGGCCTCCCAGCTCTCTTCTTCACATCAAGTGGTAGCACTTTACTATATTGACTTGTTGGCCACATTTGTCTACCATTGATTGGAGTTAACATGTTCTCATAAATCCTCAGGTAGGTTTCAACTTTATAATAATGATGCACATACTTTTCTGGTTCTTCACCCTTATAGTTTCCAACAGCCACAACATAGACACAAGGAAGGCCTGATAGATCCCATTTCCTACATCCACAAGTCCATTCTTTCAAGCCCACCTTATATTGCTCACCATATGGGCCAACAACTTCATATTGGGAACCCTTATCCCCTCTAGGAATCCATCCAGCTACACTCACCTTGACCTTTTCCAAAATCTTCCGAATCTTAGGACATATATCACTTTTGTTGTACCTTTTCATTGCTTCATTTCTTTTTTGAACTGTTTCCATCAACAAAACTCTTATCTTCTCTAACATGGACAACATAAGTTGATCCCTAGCCTACAATATGCTTGCATTGAAACACTCACAAAGATTATTCAACAAAATGTCACACTTGGGGAAATTATGGAAGTGACTCCTACTCCAATGGATTGGTGCTCTTCCAGCCAACCAGTTACATACTTCTTCATCAACTCCTTTCATTTCTTCCATAACTTTAGTGAATACACTAACAGTGCTTGCCCTAGCTGTCTTCCATAACAAATCCTTCAATACCCTATCCTTAAATTGACCCTTGAAATTGTTGTACAAATGCCTTCCACAAAACCTGTGTGAGGCATTTGGAAAGAGCTCAACCCCTGCATCAATTAGGCCCTTCTGTTTGTCACTCATGAAAGTGTAACAATGAGAATTCACAATATTCAAGTCTTGCCCCAACAAATTCAAAAACCACAACCATGTTTTCTTTTTCTCCTTCTCAACAATGGCATAGGCAATGGGAATATGCAATTATTTGCATCTATCCCCACTATAGTCAACAACACTCCATCATGTGGCCCCTTCAAATGACAACCATCCACTCCAATGACTGGCCTACAAGCATTTTGGAAACTCGTTTTCAATGGACCCCAACAAAAATACAATCTCTTAAACTTGGACATTTGCTCATCCTCTTCATGAACTTTTGGAACTTCTTTCACCTTCATAGAAATTGTTGTTCCTGGATTACTACTTCTAATCTCTTCTACATAACCCCAAAGCATTGCAAATTGTTCAGATGCAGTACCCTCAATCATTGTAAGAGTCTTAATTTTTGCCCTTCTCACTTTCTGCAGGTCAACTTTGACATTGTGCTCTGCTGTAATGGTGTCTGCCAATGACTTAATTGGCCATGTAGAGTTTAACCTAATCCTTTCCCAATACCTGTTGACAATCCATCTATTACTCACATGTGGCACATCAAATGTTCTGTTGCATGTGTGTTCATCTACAAAGGTTTTGATCCTAAACACCCCTTCACCCTTCACAAAAGAAGCATAGCAAACCCAAGGACAACCAGGTTTGCACTCTGCCCTAACCCTCTGTTTGTCACTCTTAGTGAATGTGATTTGTTTGCCCCACTTAATAGCATACTCCTTCACAGCATCTCTAAACAACACATTTGTTTAAAACTCCATGCCAAGTTGGAATGTAGGATTATATATGTCACTCTCACTAAAAACAGGGTACTTAATCCTAGTGCAATGACTATCTTCATTAGAGGAGCTATGAAGGCTTCTTAGCTCATCAGATGAGTTGTCCATGCTTTGTAGGTCATCATTGTCAGCTACATCACCCATAGCATCCGTACTACTTCCTAAACCACCAAATTCCACATCTTTGTCAACATGTTTATCATATAAAGCATCATCATCACTTTGCTCATAGTCACTGTCATTATATTTTTCAAACTCATCAAAGGATGAGTCTGACTGGTCAAGATCATAGGCATCATTATCTTCATCTTCCTCCAATTCAACATCAGGCATTACCCCCTTACCCTTACTTGTTTCTACACTTGAGCCTACTTGACTACTTTGTGTACTTACATAATCATCCAAATTGTGTCCTATATAAACATTTATTACTCTGTTTTCATCTACATATGTGTCCAACATCAATACATCAGCATCAGATTTTAGTAACTCCATCCCATCATAACCACTAACCTTACTGTAGTAGTTATTATTTGGCCTATGTCCTAATTCCTTAGCCATGCAACACAACTCTGTAATGGAAATTTGATCTGAATGACAAAAGTCAAAATGACTTACGATACCACCACTGTAAACCCTCTGTGGAATATACCTCACCACACCTCCATGATGCATTTTGATTGTAAAATACATAGATGCATCTTCTGCATTTTGTATTGGAAATGTGTCATTAATACTACTATTCAATGGAACTCACAATGATAAAATCCTATTACATTACAGTAGAGATAGATAAATAATAAACAAGTAGTTATCCCTGTGAAATACAAACAACCAAAAAAACAAAGATTTCATATGTGTTCATCAATTTCAAACAAACATAAACAAAGATTTTATTAAAGTAAAACTGTTCAAACCGAAACAAACATAAAAAATTTCATTAACAAATCCATGTCACATAGAAATAAACAAAGATTTTACCTTTCTAAAATAATATTAACATCAAACACATGCGATTTCCAACGACAACAAAAAATAACTTTAAAAAACAAAAAAACATACATACCATATGCAGGTGTTTGTCTTCTTCCACCGTTATTCTTCTCTCTTAGCACCCAACCCATCGATCAACCTTTGATTTGAATGTGATTTCACAATCGTTGTTCACTCTCAGCTTTGATTTTGGAAATTTGTGAGCAAATTAAAAGCCCTAATTGTGATTTGGGGAGTCCTAAGCAACCCTAATGTATGTAACTTGATTATGCTCAGCCAGGTCGTTTAATTTTCCCTCCATATGAAAGTATAGGGGGACACGTCACCCATTCCGTCCACTTCCTTGACGGAAATATACGGCGGGGGTAAAATTGAAAAGAATTCACATAGTATAGGGGTACACGTGAAAATAACAGTAGTTTGGGGGGGGGTCTTTGAAAAACGTGACAATGTATAGGGGTTTAAATGAAATAATCTCAAAATAAAAATTGTAGGAATCAATATGCAAGAAACCACCTATCCATTAAGGATATTTTGGAAAATAATATATAAGTTAGATAATACCATAGATCCTAAAATGCAACATAAAATTATAGAAACAGATAAATTTAAACCTACCAATGGAATACCAATAGATAGAATTACACCTAAAAGAATAAATCCTAACGAGATCAAGTTAGATAATCAATGGATAATAAGTTTCAATAACCCTAAAAATATTACAAAAAGAAAAAATATAATTAAAATCAATAATACCAGAAATATTAAAATAGAAACTCCTAGCACAATAGAAAATAATGATGAAATGGATAATGTAAGTATATCATCGGGAAGACATTCTATAGATAATTCTAGTATACATTCTAGTTGAAGTTCAACTAGTAAAAGAATAATAGGATATAGAACTATGAGTGTATTAGTATATGAAGATGAGGAAAATCTTATGGCTTTGACAAAAGACGATGAAGAAGAGGTGCAAAAAGAATACAATACATTTATAAAAAGATACAACAAAAAGAGTGAGGAAAATAAAATGTCTAGTATATATATACCCATAAAAATACGCATAGAAGGATTTGATACTTACGAACTATGTGCTTACTTGGACAGTGGATGCTCTGTGTATTTTGGGAAAAGGAACTCTTTCCCGAGTATGTGTGGAAAAAGCAAAATTGACCATTAATAGTTCAAATAGCTAATAATAGTACAATGATCCATAATGACGCTATAGAAAACTTAGTTATAGAAGTAAATTCCGTTGCCTTTACCATTCCCAAACTTTAGGCAACCGATCAACAATCACATGATGTAATCATCGAAAATAACTTTCAAAGATTATGTAGTTTTTGTACTCAAACGTTGCACTCTTTATTTTTACAAATAATAATAAACCAGTAGAAGTCGTAAAACTAAAAACAGCTGTTGCACATCACAACATTGACTTCGTATGCAGCAAGCGTGGTAATGAGGTAATCTCTCCAACCCGGCTTGAAACTACACTAAGTATTAAATAAATTAGTATTCAGGAAAATTCAAAAAGAGCAACAAAAAAGATGCAAAAATTTATATAGTGAAGATCCGTTAAAATTTTGGCATAAAGATAAAAGTATAGCTAAATTAGACCTAAGCGACCCTAATAAAATAATTAGAGTAAAACAAATGGTATATACTTATAATGATATAGAGGAATTCAGAAAAGAGATGGAAGATCTCAAATGAAAAAGATTAATTAGAGATAGTAAAAATCCACATAGTAGTCCAGCATTTATGGTTAGAAATCATACTGATATTAAAAGAGGAAAAGCTAGAATGGTAAAAAATTACAAAAACATTAAATGATAATACTAAAAGAGATGGTTATTTTATTCCAAATAAGCAAGTCCTTTTTAAAGGAATATAGGGTGCCTCCTAGTTCTCCAAAATGGATTATAAAAGTGGATACTGGCAAATAAAAATGGATAAAGAAAGTGTAATGCCCCGAAAATTGGGCAGGGTATATCTATTTATGCAACAAAACCCACCTGATAGACAAACACATATATATAGCTAACTATTCCATACATCTATTTCCATTAAATCCCAAATGCCAAACACATGCTGTTCACATCTCAATGCCCCAATTCCAATCCCAAGCATGCATTTTACAATAAGTATGAAATGGAAGCCAAATAGATAATAAGTGCCCTACATGCTTACAAATTTATCCAAGAACATTCTTGGTTATATAAAATGGAGTTTCAACTCAACGCAAATACAGCCCTGGGCTTACATTCAACAAATAACAATAAAACAAAAATGAAGCGTCAGTTCTGAGTCCTCCCAAGTCAATGCCTTCACGGAGGTATAGCACTTGTACCTGAAATGATTTCCCTTATAAGGTGAGCCACAGCCTAGTAGAGATATACTACACAACATATGAGCCATGACAAGACTAAAAAGGAGTATGCTCATGCCATGCTCATGATAAACAGTTTATCTTTCTTTTTATAAAGCATGCAATGCTGAGATGCAACAATAGATATAAAGCCATTTTCATTTTAAACCATATCTGTTACATGAATACAAGCTCTATGAATCTCTAGGTGAGTGTCTGCAAGTAGGCCCTAATGCACTACCACCGTCATTTTTACCAGTAAATTGGAAGGCTCGAAACCTAACCGCGCGGTTCCACACCCCCTACCTAGATTCACCAAGTATTCATCTTTTCGCAAATAGATACATTTCCAAACATTTATCAAAAACAGATACATTGCCAATAAAATGAATGTAATGCAACGTCCAATGCAACAAATGAAAAATGTGGTTCGATTTACTTAAGTCTCATGCATTTCTACAACAATCATGGTTATCCTCCAGCGATAGCCCAAAACAGATATTTCTAAACAGATATTTAAACAATTAAATTCCAAAAATTCCGATAAATACAATTTATTCCACATCTCATCAAATATGAACAACTACACTAGTTTTCATATCACAATCACGTCCGGTAACCTCTCAAGGTCCATTTCTAACAGTGTCGGTTTTATTCCAACAGATACATTAAGCAAAATAATATCGTTAATGCCCAAGAAAATATCATTTTCTTTCCAAACTCATTCTCCAAACATTATTCAACTATGACGTCCTATTTTGATCAAAAGCCCCAAAAGTTAAACGTAATTCATTTGTTTTCTTTAAAAATACTCTTTTGGTCGCAAAACGGTAAAAATTTCAAAACCGATCGAATCGAAGTCCGTTTTTGTTCAAATTTAAAACATAGCTCTTTCATAACCTTAAAAACATATTCCAAGTTTACACTTTTGCAATTTGGGTATCAACTCTTTATTTTTCTCAAAATTTCTCTTTTAAGCAAATAAATCACAAAATTTTCAAAAATTCTAATTAAATTATATACAACTCTAAGCTCCATATAATCAAGTAAAAGTACATAAAGAAGTGTAGGGAAAATCCTAACCTTGAGCCAATGAGCTTTCAAATTTTTCGACAACAGAAATTAAGGGATTGTTTGGGATGTTCTAAATAAGTATACTTTTTAACTTTTTATGAAATATGGGTTAGGTATGAGTTGGGTTTGAAATGATGTGGTAGAGAGGTAATGTGACTTACATAAGATGATGTGACTTAAATAGAATAGTGACTTTTTGACTTTTTTAAGAGATGACAAACTAGGCCTAAATTTTTTTTGGAGCCAAACGACACATTTTCCGCCTTCTACATTTTGATCCAAAATACTAGGGGTCAAAAATGACTTACACTAGATCAAACCCATGAAAACCAACATTGGAACCCTTTCTCTTTTCTTTCTCACGGCAAGAACTCCAAGAACTCTCAAAACTTGAATAAAAAGTTCCTTTTGGTTACTTTTATAGATATTTCCTAAACAAATATCTAATTAAACAAATGTCTAACTATATATATATACACCTATATATATATATATATGTATGTATATAAATTTAAAAATACATTTCAACATCTTTAATGACAAAAGTGAATAAAATATTTTCTCACCACAAAATATATTTCGTTTAATGGTATACAACATAAATATTCACAATTCTTTTATGGTAATTAAATAATAATAATAATAAAACCATAACAATATTACATGGTTACTAACGGATCACAATTCAATCAATTGGGTCCAAATGAATGGAGTTTAATAATTTAAAATAAATCCCCCACTGAGATTAAAGTATAAATTCAATTTCATTCAACTCATTACAGAAAGTATTATACTAACAGCCTTTAGTATACCACAAGGACATTATGAATGGCTTGTAATGCCATTTGAGTTAAAAAATGCACCTCAAATATTTCAAAGAAGAATGGATAACATCTTTAAAGAATTGAATAATATTTGTCTTGTATATATAGATGATATTTTAATTTTTTTTCTAGATCCATATAACAACATAGAATAGATATCAAAATAATAACAGAAAAATGTGAAGAACCTGGAATAGTGTTAGGTGAAAAGAAATGCGTGTATGCACAAAAGGAAATAGAATTTTTAAGACTTGAAAACAAGATAGGATCAATAAAAATGCAAAGTCATGTTCTCAAAAAAAAAAAAAAAATTCTTGATAAAATCACGGATAGAAAACAATTAGAAAAATTTTTAGGATGTTTGATTTATGCCTTAGATTTTATAAAAGACTTAGCCAAAATAAGAAAACATTTGCAAAAGAAACTAAAAAAGGATGAAAGTTGGATTTGGAACTCAGCCGACTCCACTTTAGTAAAATTCTTAAAAGAGAAATGTAAAGATTTACCTACTCTAACTCTTTCTAACAAAAATCATGAGCTAGTACTAGAAACCAATGCAAGTAACAATCACTAGAGCGCAGTGTTAATAATAAAAGAAAATAATCGACTATGTAATTGTAATGGAAGTTTTAATCAAGTTGAATGTAATTATCCCACCATGGAAAGAGAATTATTAGTCATAATAAAAGGAATAGAAAAGTTTTTAATATTTTTGGCACCAAAACCGTTTTTAATAAGAACTGATTACAAAAGGCCTACTAGGCTTCGTAAATAAGAATTTATTTAATATGCAGGTGCAAATGAGGCTTTTACAATGGCAACTCTGGCTAAAACAATTTACCTTTGATATAGAACACATTAATGGTAATAAAAATAATTTAGCAGCTATTGCAAATGGCATCCACATCCACATCCACAAGACTTACACCACCAAAGAAGGAAACACTCTTGGCAGAAACTCAAGAAATGTTGGACTTGGTGACACAAGATAGTGCTAAAATTATCAGAAAAATGCAGGCAGCAGGAAAGAGTTGTTCTGTGAACGAGCTCATTGGGAGAACCCATTTAATAGCCAAAACTTTTTTACAATTAGAAGTATTATATTTGTTTCTTCAACTCCCCTATGACATCGAAGATAAAAGAAGAAAATGTATGTTTATTAAGTTATTTCTGAGAAGGTATGAAGAATGTGTCATCTATCTGGAAACTCAATAGTCCTACTTCAACAGACGAACAACCTTGTATAGTTATAGAATGTTGAAAGTTTCATTCGATCCAAATAAGGTCATTAGCCCAAAAGAACCTTTGGTTCAAATGTGAAAATTGGGAATAATCAATACATTCGACGTTCCACCTCACCCACAGAGTACTATGTTCTGTCAGTTCACCAAATTCCAACAATTTATGTTCAGGAGAATTTATGAAGTCTATAAAGATTATCCAAGCATGACACCCATCACATTTACAACTGCCCAAATAGAGGTAAAGGATGAACGTCTAAATGTAGCTCATCATCTGATACAAGTCAAAGACAAGAAAGACATGATTCCCAGAAAATGCGATTGGTTCAAAGATTGGGACAAGCCTTTTATATTAGATCCAACAAAAGCAACGATAAGAGGATTTTTCATAATATCTTACGAAACTATAGAATTAGCAAGAGTTGGGTTTAAATTATTTCATTATGAAAGGACTACGTTTGCAATAACACCATCCTTGGTAGAAAAAATAATTGTTTCAGGATTGCCTTATGAATCAGTATATGATTATTTGGAATAGGTAGATTCCGAGACGTATTTATTTGAAAGAGAATGCAAATTTTTGAAAAAATATCTAATGGAACAAGATCTAGAAGAATGGGATAAGATGTTTGAAGAATATGATGAAAACTATGATCTTAATGATATCATGGGTGATGAGGGGGTATGGAATCTAGACAATGTAATGGATTTACAAAATTATGGACTGTTTAGCATAACTATGGGCTGAAGATTACACTTCCATGTGACTACTCCACCAAGTGTCTCTTGTTCATAAATAAATTAGCATGTGGCCACTTGCTTGTTTGTCTTCTAATAACAATAAAATATTTTATGTAAAATATTTTATGTTTATAGATTAGGTTGAAGTCCAGACTTTGAAGTCCACAAGGTGCCCATATAAAGGCCTTGAGGGAAAGCAAAAGGGGATACAGATTACTTAGAGTATATCTGAAACCAAAAAAGAAGTCTGGTTCTCAGGCTTTATTAGAGCAAACAATACTCTAGCAATCCAATAGTCTACAGACACCTTTTTCCTTATAAATTTTTGTTTAATAAATAAAAAAGTTTTTCATTTCCAGAAAAGGATGTGTTACTATTGTATGTGAAGTTGTTGATCTTAGGTCTCTTGTATAACAAAAGAAGTAGTTTCTGAAGTTACGATCTGAGGTAGGAAACGAAACAGATTTGTGCTGAGCCTGATCTAAGGAAGGAAAGGTTGAGGTTAGCCACCTCTGTAAACTGGAAGCTTGCCAACGCCAGAGCCCTATGCCGACTATGTTCAGGTAACAATCAAAATCTTTAGATACTGTTCTTATTTTATAAGTATAAACATCTTAAAATTATAAATAAATTTTTCCTTTTTATGAGTTTATATCACCATTTCTATGTCCAAGATCTATTGCTAGATTGTAATCAAGTACTAATATTAATCACAAACTGTCACCAACGTTGTAATTCTTTACAAAATCTACTAAATGCTGGGGTTGCTAAAGATAGAATTTACACAAAAGAAAAAAAAAAAAGAGTTGATAAAATATCTTAAGAAATTGTATATTATCAACAACAATTAGGGTTAGTATTATAAAAAATTAAAAATTAAAAAAAATAATATTAAATTCCACATCATTGCCACATCATTTGGGTCAAGTTGAGCCAACACCTAGCATCACTCAAGAATCTAATATAATTATGCCAAAATTATAAGATTTATTATATTTTCTCTAAATCTCAAGAAAGGTTAATGTAATTTATTATTTTTCTTACTATTTTAAACATATTACATCTTGTAAGTTGAAACTAATTTTGATGGATATTTGGTTGTATGGTTAAATTATATAAATTTTAAAATGACCTTTTTACTATCAAATTAGGTTTTAATAATTGTTGATTTGTACAACCGTCTTCAATTAAAAAACACGAAATGAAATCAAATAAAATGAAAAAACTTCAAGGACTACACTGTTGGAATTGATAATTTATGAATAAATAAAAGAAAAAAAAATGGTGGTACTTGAAGGGATAAAGTAGAATTAACACTTGTGACTTTGATTTTGCCTATGAAAAAATATTTGAGAACCATAAAACATCATCTATAAATGTGTTTCAATGACACAGGACTATAATGTACTACATTCGTGTAAATAAATTAAAAAATAATATTGAGGGCCAAGTAGCTTGGCCCTATATTTTTTTAATGTTTTAATTCATTTAACACTTAACTCACTTTTTATTAATTATCTATTAGTCATATAGATAGAAAATAATATTGTCATTTATTTTACAATGAAATGCATATTATTCATCATTTATCCTTGTGTTTTCACACAATTTGTATTATTTTCGATTCTTTTAGTTATACTAAAAGAAAGATCAATGTAGTTTGTAGTTATACCAAAACTACAGGACTTGCAATATATTCATTAGCATATGAATTGAAAATGACTATTTAATTGTATCATGTAAGTTATTTAAATTTTAAAATGACTTTTTGGCCATTAAATTAAATTTTATTGGTTAATGATTTGTCTAATTATTTCTAATTATATCAAATGAACTGACATATAAAAAATAAAAAAAATAGAAACCGATTAAATAAAAATTAATAGCTGAAGAATAAAAATAAAATAAAATTTACCGTATAAACAAAAAATTAAACCAAGTACAGAGTGAATGACATTTGTGTGGGTGTGTGGCAATGGTAGTTTATAGTCAAGGGTGATAAATGAACCAAATAGTTTCAAACTCAATTCATGTTCAACTTGTTAAAAGTTTGTTTAAGCTCGATTTGTTAAATAAACAATCCAAACTTGAACATATTTTAGAACTCGTTAAGATTTTCAAATCAAGTTTGAACAGTCAATTGCTTGTTCAACTCAATTAAATAAGCTTAAAATTATATAAAATATTAAATTACTCAAACACGGCTTGACAAAAGCTCGTTTGAGATCTATTCAAAAGTTTAACAAATCAAATTTGAATAAATTTTGAAATTCGTTAAAGTTATCAAACTAAATTTGAACAGTTAACTATTCGACTCGTTCGATTCGTTTATCACTGGTATTTATAGTCACTTCTTTTTTGGATTTGTTTTTGCTTTTAGTGGATTTTTTTTTTTTTAAAAAAATTATGTCAACTTTTTTTTATTTTTATTCCGTTTTGTGTAGATGAATCAAAAGTAAAACAAAATTAAAAACTTAAAAAATAAAAAATAAAAAACCAAAATAAGTAAAAAAGTCCATTATTTTTTACTTATTTTTTTGTCTTTTCGTTTTCGTTTTTTTTTTTTGGAATTTTTAATATTTTTTAAAAAAATTGTCCACTATTTTTTTAAAACTTTTTTTTTTTAAAATTCATTATAGACGAAAATCAGTAAAAAGAAAAAAGTTAAAAAAAAAACAAAAAACAAATGAGCAAATGCTACACCTCATGATGGCTCGGGTTATGCAAGCAATTATTATTATTTATTTTTTTAGAACGGATTATGCAAGCTTTTTGGGCAAACACATCTCTCTCTAGCAAATCCAAATGAATGACATTCCAGTAACGACAACTTTCTCGCCATCCAAACAGACCCATACCCAATTTTCCCGCTCAAACCCGGATCTATCCACTGAGAATCCGCAATCAAATATCGTCAGGATTCTCCCAACACATCACTTCCCACCAGGTAATCTCCCTCCTCCATGATGTTCTTGAGGATCTTTATTTATTTATTTATTTATTCAGTTTTTGAGTTTCTAAATACACGTATTAATGTCGATTCTTATGTACCCTATTTCCTCAGAAAATGAGGGAATTGGAGAAGAAGTGAAGTGTTTTTGAGAATTTTGATTTATTGAAATAAAAATTAGCCAACCCAGTTGAGTAAAAAACCAAATCTAAGGAGAAATTGAAGAAACGAAAAGGAAATTTGAACATTTTTATGTACTAATTAAATGAAAAACTCATCTCCATCTACCCAAAATAGTCTTCACTAGGTTCAATTACTTGGGGTTTTAGTCTTCTTGAATTTTCACTCGGCTCGATTAACTGGAGGTTATAGTTTTCTTGGGTCATACGTAAATGACAAATATTGGTTCCACATTCTTATGTCTTTTCTTTTCCGACATTTTCCTAGAAGCCAAACAGCGCTTCTTTTGTTCTCAATTTTGATTCCCTTATCTATTCCTACATTTTAATGCCTCTGAAGTGGGATATCAATTGTTTACTTCTTTTTTTTGTTCTTGTCTGTCTCATTTTCTCAGCAACCAAACAGAACATTATCAATTATTCTTTAGTCCTTGAAATCCCTAATCAATCACTTCAATTAAAATCTAATTCTTTGTGTATTAATGTATTACATTCTGTGTTAGAATTCTCTAGCTCACTACGGAATTCAATGAGGAAGATCAACCTTGCAAACAATTGATTACATTAAGAGGCAAATTTGGAGCAAACAAAACTATAAAACTCGAGGCTTTACATGGGACCTCATGTGACCTCATTTCACATGATCTAGCATTATTATCACAATAACATATGTAAATGTTTTAGTTTTTCTATGAGTTGTTAATATCTTTCTCTCTTTTTCTGTGTATCTTTTAGTTTGAATTATAGAGTTTTTGGCTGATGACTAGCTGAATTGATTATTTATTTCTTGTTAAAATATTTCAGCATCTCATTGAATTTTCTTCTTGTTCTTCTCAGTATAAAGCTTTCAATAACTATGCATATATATTTTTCTTTCCAACCCAATTCTACTTCAAATTAATTTGAGAAACCAAATTGAGGCTGATTGAGGGCAATGAGGAAGCTAGTCTCTGAATACTAAAATTTATAGATTTTAGGACATCGTATGAATACTTTTGATCTTTTTCTGGTTTACTGATTGGGCCAGTTTCATAAGAGAGAGTCCTTGTTTACTTCATTTCTTATGATTTCTTCCTAACCAAGCATAAATGTGTGTTAGTCTGCAATCTTGTGGTTTGTTCATGACCGTGTTTTTTTTTTTTATCTGCAATCTTGTGGTTTGTTCATAAACATGCATTTTGCATATTTTTTTTTTTCGTGAGCTGACCGGGTCAAAATTGGGATCACTACAAAATCTTTTTTTCTAGTCAATGAAATAAGATGCTAAGTTGGTAGTAGAATTTGCTAGGTATAACTGATTCTAGAGGAGGAACAACATATTGTACCAGGCACATAAATGTATAAAATCTGTGGATTGCATTATGTTAGAAAGTTTTGTAACACAGCAAATGGATAGCAATCCATTAACAGGGGCAGCATTATGCTGTTTCATGTAACTATCAACTTTTACAGAAGCATCAGTTGGAAAGGCCTTATGTTTGCACATCGTAAAGACTACAGAGTTGTACTACCGTGCTAGATTACCCGAAAAATAATTTGAATCCCCTTTCAAAAAACTCATCTTATCGATATCTCCTCTATTGGCTAATTCAACTAACACAATGCCATCTGAACGAGGAACGGCCTTAGGGAACTTAGCTGTACTGAACTAGTCATTACTATTCCGCCAAGTCTCCTGCAGTTGCAGTGCATACCGGAGGTTACCCAACACATCGTCCATCGATGGACGCTCAATCCCCTCACTACACACACAATCTTCTGCATTCTTGACATATTCTTTCAAACATTCTGGTTTTGTTAGTTAGATATGGATCAATGATTTGATCTACGGTACCCATTTCTGCATTCTTGACATATTCTTTCAAGCATTTTGGTGCTATTTTGTCAGTAAGATACGGATCAATGATTTGATCTATGGTGCCCATTTCGATATTAGTTTTGAACCAACGAACTAAATTCACTTGATCCTTGTCCCTTGAATAGATCATTGGCTTCCTACCACATAATAGTTCAAGTAAGATGACGCTGAATGAGTACACATCGGATTTTATAGTAAATTTTGCATTGCCAAGGTATTCTGGATCCATATATCCCACAGTGCTTATACTTGATTTAGTGTTGGGCACCACTTTGGCATTCCAATTCTCGTCCAACATAATATTGGTCGGCTTCAGGTTGTGATGAATGATTGTTTGCCTTGTACCTTCATGGAGGTATTGCAGTCCTTGTGCAATACCAATACAAATCTGAAGTCGCTTTTCCCAGTTAAGCGGATAATCGTTGGTTACATATAGGTGATGATAGAGAGACCCATGGACCAAATACTCGTACACAAGGATCAACTCTTGCTTGTCTTTGCAGTATCCATTTAAAGAAACAATGTGGAGGTGACGGAGATGGGAGTGCACCTGGATCTCAGCCCTAAATTGGTCCAAGTGCCTTTGTCTTGATGTTCCTTTTTCCGCCTTTTAATTGCCACATCAAGTTTCCCGTGGCTGATATGGCCTCTATACACTTTGATGTCGCCACCAAACTTGATTGTCAGAGGATCATAAAAATTATTTGTGGCTGCTTGAATCTCTGGAAGAGAAATGACGGTATAATTGGATGACATCATCTGCAATTGGATCCTTCCGCAATTGCCATGACACACCATTCTTAGGACTGTTGTTCTTCCACTTCCTCCGCCCAAGATCAATACCTTTAGCCACTACATGTGTAGTACTCAAAAACAGATAGCTTATTATTCCCTTTTGTCAAGATATACGAATATTGTCCTGTGATGCCAATCCATGCTTGAGGCTCCCCACAACTTCACTCATTGTAGGCCTTCCTCTTGGATAATTATGTAAACATTTGTTAGCAACTTCTGCAAACACCTTTAGACAATTTGGTGATATTTGTACTCTTATAGAGGGATCAATGATCTGGTCAAGGGTGTATACACCTCATTTTGACCGGCCTTAAGACTTGATCGCTTTCTTCCAAATACTCGATGATAAAAATTAGAAAATGCTATTTTATGAATTTCTCAACAGAAAAATCAAGTTTAAGCTATAATTCCAACCTTACACTCGTTTTGGCCAAATTATTTTAGACCTGTTAAAAAAAATTTTGTGGACAAAACGCGGAAAACAGAGCATTTTGGGAAAATTAGCCTCATTCCGTCGTGGGATGACCGCATGGCTTGTGAGAAACCTCGTGGGTTGTCATGTGGTTTGTGAGGAATTCTTGGGTGTGGTGAGAGAGGAAAAACATGGGTTTTATAAAAGGGGAAGGGAATTGAGAGGAAGAAGTCAGAGAGAGAGGAGGAGGAAGATTGCTATCAAAAAAGGGAAAAGGAAAAAAGTTTGAGAGAGAGGAGAAAAATTGCTTTTCAAGGGGGACGGAGAGGAGGCTCAACACTAAAAATTTCTTCTCTTTTTCTGGCCAGTTCTGATGAGAGTGTTTTAAAAAAGAGAGTGTTTTTCAACCTATCTTTCTATATTTCACCTAAACCCAAAAGCTGCAATGAAGCTTAAACTTGATTATATTGCTGAGATTTCAACGTGTACTCCATAACCCTTAGGGTGTTAGGAAACGAGTTTGTTGATCAAAATCCTTTCTTTTAAAGGTGAATTTTTGAAAACAATTCTCATTCATATCTATCAATCTCAGCAAAATTGACCGAAATTGGGAAAAACTGGGCAAAGAGTGACTAGCAGTCGTCCGTCGGACAACCACCCAGGCGTCCGCCCGGATTTCTGGCCTCGGGTAATTCACTCTCTGGTTTTAGTGTTTAAATTTTATTTGAGGGAAAATAACATAAGGCAAGGCTTGGCTCAGTGGTTAAGATGTTGAGTGTTGGGGCTCAAATCCTAGGTTCAAACCCTCTCAGCAACATCTCTTGGTTTTTTAATTTTGGTGGAGGATGACGTTAGTGTGATGCAGTGATGGCGTCATCGCTGACTTAGGCAGATGGCGTCAATTGTAGTGGACGGAATATTCCATGGTGTCAACAAAGTATTCCCTGAGTTCTGAAAATTGCAATTTGGCCCAAAATTTTCAAACAAATGTGTTGTAGCCCAGATTTCAGGAGAATTTTTCAGTGAGGCCTCTGGAAGTGCGACGAAGGTTGGTCCTAGCTAAACGGACCGGTCCGGACGCAATCATGAAGTTAGAATTGTGAAATTTTGAATATTTTTTTAAGGGCAAATTATGCAAATGGTCCCCATAATTTACTCATTTTATCATTTTGGTCCCTATTGTTTCAATTTGATCAATTTTGCCCTTGAATTTTACGGATTGTGTCATATTAGTCCAATAAATAATAGCGGTTAAGTTTGATAGACGGAAAATCAAATGATGTGCCAATTTGGTCCCTGTAATTTGTAGGATGTGTCAATTTGGTCCCTGTAGTTTATAGGAAAGTCAAAAAATTGACACATCCTGTAAACTACAAGGACCAAATTGACACGCCATTTGATTTTCCGTCCATCAAAGTTAACTGCCGTTATTTATTGGACTAATATGACACAATCCGTAAAATTCAGGGGCAAAATTGATCAAATTGAAACAACAAGGGCCAAAATGATAAAACGAGTAAACTACAAGGACTATTGCTATAATTTGCCCTTTTTTTTATTGTTGCATCTGTATTTTGTATATAGTATCTTGCATATTTATAGCCTTAGTATCGCGCCTGTACATATTTTGTTTTTTATTATGTTTAGTATCCTACCATGAGACTATTTGCTTATTTGATATAACTCTATGAATGCCGGTGGATGGAAGCTGTGTCGCTTAATTTGGAATAATATTTTTTGTTTGTAAACTCAGTTTTTGTTGAGTTACACATTATTCAAAACTCTTTCAAAAATACATGAAATCAAATGTTTCAAAATAAATGCCATAGTCTATACTTGTATTGCTTCACATAGTAAATTTTAGCATTATTAATAATCGGAATATGAACATATAAAGTCAATAAAACTCATACCATAGTCTAGTAGAGGCCGATCTTTTGATCGGGTGAGCAGGAGTGCTCAATTAATGACCTTCTCCTCTCATACCTAAAGTTCCGAACCGAGACATCGTCGGTTACGACGAACAGTAGCCTTGGCATGAGTCATGGGGTTCTTAATTTTGTCAAAATATTAGGTGATAACTCTAAGATCTGGTGATGTAGTCCATTTCTGGCAAAGGTTTTGCGATAAATGGATTTTTTATAAAAATTGCCGGATTTGGGTTCTCATCTATGTTTCACATTGCACTTGTGAAACTAGATCAAAGAAATTAAGTGTCCGAACTGTTTAGCGAGCTCGGGTACCCCCCGGGCGATGTGACAAAGGGTTGACTTTTTGATGTATTTTTGAGCCCATAGGGCTAGACCCATTTGGTCCTCCTCAACACTTGTATCCACCAGTGGCCTCGCACATAACACTTCAAATAAAACCACACCAAAGGCATGCACATCTGATTTCTTGGTTAGTTTGCGAGTCAAGAAATATGCTGGATCTAAGGACTCTCAACAACTAGATCTACTACCAGTTCCAATACACCACTTCCCACCAGGTAATCTCCCTCCGTTATGTTCTTGAGGATCTAATGTTTCATTTTTTAAAATTTAATTTAATTCAATTTTTTTTATTTTTTATTTTTTTCTATTTTTGAGTTACTAAATACACGTATTAATGTCGATTCTTATGTACCCTATTTGCTCAGAAAATGAGAGAATTGGAAAAGAAGTCAGTATTTCTGAGAATTTTGACTTGAAATGAATTCCCTAGAGGCTAGAGCTAAATCATCTGGTGGGTCTAAATCTCTTTTTCCTGTCAATGAAATAAGATGTTGAGTTGGTGGTAGAATGTATAACTGATTCAAGAGTTGGAACACCATATTGTACAATACACAAAAGTCTATAAAATATGTGGATTAGATTATGTTACAAACTTTATTTTAACATAGCAAGTGGATAGCTTCAGACATCATACATGGGAAAGCAATCCACTAACAGGCCCAGCATTATGCTGTTTCAGTTGGAAAGGCCTTATGTTTGCTCATTGTAAAGACCACAGAGTTGTGCTACCATGCCAGATTACCCGAAAAACAATCTGAATCCCCTATGCTCGTAAAACTCATCTCATGAATATCTCGTCCACTGGCTGATTCAACAAACACAAAGCCATCCTAACGAGCAACGGCCTCAGGGGACTTAACTGTACTGAACTGTTCATTACTATTCTGCCAAGTCTCCTGCAGTTGCAGTGCATACCGGAGGTTACCCAACACATCATCCATCGATGAACGCTCAATCCCCTCATCACACATGCAATTTTCTGCATTCTTGACGTATTCTTTCAAGCATTTTGGTGCTATTTTGTCAGTAAGATATGGATCAATGATTTGATCTATGGTGCCCATTTCGATATTAGTTTTGAACCAACGAACTAAATTCACTTAATCCTCGTCCCTTGAATAGATCATTGGCTTCCTACCACATAATAGTTCAAGTAAGATGACACCGAATGAGTACACATCGGATTTTATAGTAAATTTTGCATTGCCAAGGTATTCTGGATCCATATATCCCACGGTGCTTGTACTTGGTTCAGTTTTGGGCACCACTTTGGCATTCCAATTCTCATCCAACAAAATATTGGTTGGATTCAGGTTGCGATGAATGATTGTTTGCCTTGTACCTGCATGGAGGTACTGCAGTCCTCATGCAACACCAATGCAAATCTCAAGTCGCTTTTCCCAGTTAAGTGAATACTTGTTGGTTTCATTGAGGTGATTGTAAAGAGACCCATGGACCATATGCTCGTACACAAGGATCACCTCATGCTTATCGATGCAGTATCCAATTAAAGAAACAATGTGGAGGTGACGGAGATACGAGTGCACCTAGATCTCAACCCTAAATTGGTCCAAGTTCCTCTTTCTTGATGTTCCTTCTTTCCACCTTTTAATTGCCACATCAAGATTCCCGCGGCTGATGTGGCCTCTATACGCTTTGATATCACCATGGAGCCCAATCCCCTGAATCTCATGAAAATTATTTGTGGCTGCTCGAATCTCTGCAAGAGAGAAAAGACGGTATGATTGGATGACAACATCTGCAATTGGATCCTTCCACAACCGCCGTGACACGCCATTCTTAGGACCGTTGTTCTTCCACTTCCTCCACCCAAGATCAATACCTTTAGCCACTACATGTGCAGTACTCAAAAACAGATTGCTTATTATTTCCTTTTGTCGAGATATACGAATATTGCCTTGTGATGCCAATCCATACTTGAGGCTTCCTACAACTTCACTCATTGTAGGCCTTCCTTTTGGATAATTATGTAAACATTTCTTAGCAACTTCTGCAAACACCTTTAGACAATTTGGTGATATTTGTCCTCTTATAGAGGGATCAATGATCTGGTCAAGGGTTCCCTTTTTGATGCATTTTTGAGCCCATAGGGGTAGACCCATTTGGTCCTCCTCAACACTTGTGTCCACCGGTTACCTTGCACATAACACTTCAAATAGAACCACACCAAAGGCATACACATCTGATTTATTGGTTAGTCTACGAGTCAAGAAATATGTTGGATCTAAATAACCAAATGTGCCTTTAACATATCTGTACTAACATGGGTTCGTGTATGGCTTGTGTTTACCATTTTGGACAACCCAAAATCTGAAATCTTAGCTACCCAATTCTCGTCTAACAAAATGTTTGTGGTGTTCACGTCCCTGCGTATGATACCTTTCTCAGTATCCATATGAAGGTAGTCCAATCCATGGGCAGCACCAATACAAATCTTGAGCCTCTCCTCCGAAGTAAGATGATAAATATCATTCCCATTTCCTTTCCTACTATTTTTGTGGAGATGTTCGGCAAGCGTCCCATTGGCCATGTATTCTTAAACAAGTATCATCTCCTCGCAATCATCAGAGTAGCCAATCAGATTCACAAGATGTGTGCCTGACCTTGGAAAGTGTCTTGATCTCAGTCCAAAGCTCTGCTGCCTCTTGTTTGGACGTTGAATTCGATTGCTTAATGGCGACAATGGTAGCTCCACCATTGATGAACCCTTTATACACCTTACCGAATCCACCTTTTCCAATTGCCAAAGCATCATCGAAGTTGTTGGTCACCGATTGAATCTCAATAAATGAAAACCAACGGCACAATTCCTTGGATTGATACACACCGTTTGTAGTTGTATTCCCTCTGTCAAAAGCTGACATATTTCTCAGATTTGGATCCCTACATGATGGAATATGTGGTTAGCACACGGGATTTGGAATGGCCATCAACCGTTGTAATGAGATGATGAGGGAAGATAAGAGTGGAGGGATGAGAGAAGACACGAAGATCACAAAAATGAAGAAATGGAATACTCAAATTGGTTCCGTCCTTAGATCAACAATGGTGGGCTGTGCTCCTAGCCCACAGTCAATATACCTCGATTTTCTTTTTGGGGATAAATAATATACCTCTAATTTTTAATGGATGTTATTTCATCTTAGTGAGTTCTTATTGGAAATTATGAATACTTAAGTCTTATGCATACCATCACTAACAATTTTTAATACCTATGATTGCTTGACTACTGAATAATTAAATAGGTTATTGCGGATTTGAAACCATGGATCCAACTAGGTATGCCTGTTTTCTTGTTGTTAGTCTATCTTTTTAACCTTAATTTAAGCACTTGGAACAGATTGAGATTGTGGAACCATTTAAGAAATTTTTTGGCATTTGAAAATTTTCTTGGTCTAGTGTTTGATTTTATATTTTGCAGCAAACGTGTAAGAGTATGTAGCATCAACATAGGTCTAGTTGGATGAACTTCCCCTAGTCAAATGGTAGATCCTGTTTTTTTATTTGGGAATTCTATAGGATAAGATCATAGAATTTTCTTCTTAATATACATATTAAAAATACTTTGTTGTTCACTATTCTAAAAAAATAATAATACTTTGTTGTCGTGTTTTTTATGTGGAAGTTAGAGGCCAAAAAGTCCATTCCCGTCTACTAAAACTAATGAATATTTCACTCTTAAAAAGAAGAGTAACTAAGAGCATGAAAGAACTGTTATGGCCTATGAAATACAACTCTCGAAATTTACGAAGGAGATACCAAACCCTACCAACCCCATATCGTAGACATGCTTTTACAACCCATAATCAATTATAAACTATGAAGCACGGACATGGACACGGAGACAGACATATTATGTTGGGTTCTTTTAATTTTTTTAATTCACTTAACACTTAGGTGATATTTGATAAAGTTGAAAACTGAAAATTGAAGACTGAAAATTAAGTATTGAAAACAGAATGCTAAATTTTTTAAGTTGAAAAGCTATTTGATAAAAATTTAAATGCTGAACTAAAAATAAATCGTTTGATATGTATACCATCAAATTTGAAATTTATTATTTGTAAATTATATATTTTAATTTTTATATTGTGATAGTGATAGTAATGGTGGTGGTGGTGGTGGTGGTGGTACCAGTATCGATAGTAAAATAATGCTAGTGTTTCTGGTAATCATAACAAATTGTAATGAAGGTGGTGGTAGTGGTGGCATAATGGTGGCGGTGGCGGTGGTAGTAGTGGTGGCAGTGGCATAGTGGTGGTGGTAATGGTAGCATTAATAGTGGTGGAGGTGGCATGGTGGTGGCGGTAGTGGTAGTAGTAGCAATGATAGTGGTAGTAAAATGATGGCGGTTATTAACAATGGTGATAAAGGTGGTGGTGATAGTGGTAATGATGACAGTGGCATGGTGATGGTGGTAATGATAATGATGGTGGCGGCGGCGGTGGTGGTGAGTTTGTTATAGTGTATATTTTTAAACGTTTTGTAATAGTATATATTGATGCTTATGTTTAATATTAATAAATTCAGTTAGAATTAAATAAGTTTCATATGACTTTTTTTTTTTTTTTTTTAAAAAAATTATCCTACATTTTAAGAGACACTTAAATTTTTAAGTGATATCAATTATGATTATCAGATGGGTTTAATGGATTATCACTTAATACATTTAGTTTTAAGTGCTGAATCTAGTTATCAAACAAACAACCCTTCACTTCTAATCAATAATCCATTATTCATATGGATAAAAAAAAACAATGACCATATTCGGTTTGGAGTTTTCAAAATTAGTTTTTTAAGTTTTTAATTTTTAATTTTTAATTTTTAGTGATTTTTAAAAATATTTTAATCATTTTTTTTATTTATTTTACTTTTTAGATTCACTTAATCTTGATATACTTACCAAATATAAAATTTATGCAAAAATATGCTACAAATTCACTTAATACAATAAAATACGAAAATGTACTGAATTTATTTATTTATTTTTTTTTGTAAATTTTGTATTTAGTGAATTTTTTAAAGTTTTTTTTTCCACAAATATTATATTTTTTCAGTGTATCTAAATTAGGTGTATCTAAAAAATAAAAATAAAAAGTGCATAACATATTACAATAATTATCTATAAAAAAAAAAAACCCAATTTTCAAAAAAACAGTGTAACCAATTGCATTATTTATAGTCCTTATAGCCTTACTAAAATAGAGATCAGTGTAATTATGTTAGAACTATAGAACTTATTATATATTCGTTAGTCATATGGATAAAAAAAGAGGGCTACTATTAGCACCTACCTAATTTTTTTTGACCCCCCATTTCTTTGAACCCCCACTTTAAACCTTAAATTTTAATAAGATTTCTTTAAATACTGCACTTAATACCAATTTTACCCGTATCACACCCAAATGTACACTCACCTAATTTTGCATACCATCTCTTCTCCTTCTCCTAGTAAACAATGAACGATTGAGAGATGATTGGGAACAACAAACGATTGAGAGACAAATCGATTTTCCCTCTCTTCTCCTCTCATAAACAATGGTCTCTTTTTTCTTGTCACCATAAACGATGGTATCTCAGTCAGAAATCTCGTCGGAAATCTCTTCGACGGTCTCTTTCTTCTTCTCTCAAGCAATCTCCAACTCCCCATCATATATTATTTTTTCGTTTATTTTGGGATAAAACCCTCAATACAGGGGGTTCTATAAGGAAAAATCCTAAAAAAACAGAAATAGGGTACGAAATGGAACCGTTCAGCATTCTAGTGCTGAACAAAATCTTTATGTTCAGCATTGTATTACTGAACAGAACCTTAACAATCGGCAAATCAGTACCAAACTGAAAACAACCCAAAATTGTTAATGCAAGATAGATAAACTTACCAATGCAACATTAACCTCATCAAAGTTGTTGTCATTCTCTTTCATTGCTCTATATGTATCAACGAATAGTGAAAACGACCACAAGTGTAGAAACTTGAAATCTGTAATAAGATTGTTTGCAACGTTAACTGATTTGGAACACCAAACACATTTGAAGCCACTGAACAAAATGTTAACTAATTAGGTGGTTTCAAATGTTTTTCATTGAAGATGAATACGTGGGTTTAGGATGGTGATGAAGAAGAATACGATTAGGGTTTAGTAAGGAATATGTATAGATCGGGATGGAGGTGGGTGCACAATATTGTAGAGTATCAGTCTAATTGTTTTTATTTGGTGGGTGGGTGTTCAATTAAAAGTTATCCTTTAATATAATTTTACTTAGGGTATCGTTGTAATAAAAGAAAATGTGAGAATTGGAGGATCCAAAGAAATTAAGTAGGTGCTAATAGCAACACTATATAAAAAAGGTGAATTATAGTCATAATCCCTCAAGTTTGACACCTATTTCATTTTAGTCCTTGTAATTCTAATTGTGCCAATTAAATCCCTTTAGATTCAATTCCAAATCAATTTAGTCCCTAAAAAAAACATGGAAACAAAGTATAAACCCAAAAGTTCTATTAATTACAACAGGGCCGTATTTTTGTATTTGTATAATTATGAAACCATTGTAAAATTGTATGTGTTTAGAATTGGTATTAGAGTCTAATTTATTAGTCTTGCCAATATAAATATATAAGCATTAGATAAAATGAAGTCGAATTAAATAATTTAAATAATAATACTGCACTACAAATAATAATTGAACAAAATAATAATGTTATTAAAAGAACTTAACGAAAATCTTAAGAAAAATCAACTAGAAATTATACACAAAATTGGATTATCACTTAATACATTCAGTTTTAAGTGTTGAATCTAATTATCAAACACCCCCTTCACTTCTAATCAATAATCCATTATTCATATGGATTAAAAACAATGACCCTATTTGGTTTGGAGTTTTCAAAAGCAGTTTTTTGAGTTTCTAATTTATATATTTTTTTATTTTTAGTAATTTTTAAAAATATTTTAATCATTTTTTTTATTTTTATTTTCAGATCCACTTAATCTTGATATACTTACCAAATATAACAAATATAAAATTTGTGCAAAAATATTTTAAAAATTCATTGAATACAATAAAATACGAGAATGTACTGAATTTATTTTTATTTTTTTGTAAATTTTTTAAAGTTTTTTTTCACAAATATTATATTTTTTAAGTGTATTGTATCTAAAAAATAAAAAATTTGCTTAAAATATTACAAAAATTATCTATTAAAAAAAAAACTCAGAAAACAAAAAATCCAATTTTCAAAAAACCAGTGTAACCAATTGCATTATTTATAGTCCTTATAGCCTTACTAAAATAGAGATCAATTATAGGACATTATATATTCGTTACTCATATGGATAAAAGAAGGATGAATTATAGTCATAATCTCTCAAGTTTGACATCTGTTTCATTTTAGTCTTTGTAATTCTAATTGTGCCAATTAAATCCCTCAAGATTCAATTCCAAATCAATTTAGTCCCTAAAAAAAACATGGAAACAAAGTATAAACCTAAAAGTTCTATTAATTACTATAGGACCGTATTTTCCTATTAGTATACTTATGAAACCATTGTAAAATTGCATGTGTTTAGAATTGGTGTTAGAATCTAATTTATTAGGCTTGCCAATATAAATATATGAGCATTAGATATAATGAAGAAGTCGAATCAAATAATTCAAATAATAGTACTGCACTACAAATAATAATGGAATAAAATAATAATAATGTTATTAAAAGAACTTAACGAAAATCTTTAGAAAAATCAACTACAAATTATAATGAAATTGGACATTTACTATTAGATAAAGGTAAGCAATTACTTATTGTAACAAATTAGTAAGAAAACACGACAAATAATTATCTTTATCATTGTAGGGAAAACTCTGCAAAGTATAAAAATGAAAAAATAGTGTGATAAAATAAAATGTATTTTTATAATATAACAAAACTTAAGAGGCAAGAATATAATAACTAAAACATTAGAGTCAAGATTATAAAGCAAAAATAACCAAAGTGGAAAAAGAGAGAAAGTATAAGGACCAAATTGATGAAATTTAAAGTATAATGACCAAACTGAAACTTAGAGGAAACTAGGAGGATCATTGATGTAATTAGCTCATAAAAAAATAAGTATTTGACTGTATGGTTTCAATTACGCTCCGTTTGTCTGGGCTGAAAATATTTTTTGAAAAATAATTTTCGTATTTTCTGGTGTTTGGTATAATGGAAAACGAAAGTCAATAGAAAACATTTTTCATGGTCAATAGAAAACAAGCTTATATGGGTAGAAAATGTTTTTCACTTTTAAAATGTGGAAAACGTTTTTCAGACTAAAGTTTTACCAATGTCACCACGATACCACTGCCACTCTCACCTCCACCACCACACTATCATCACCACTGCCACCATTATCGTTGCTATCACCACAGCTACCCTCCCACCACCATGCCACTACCTCTACCTCCACCTCCACTTCCACCTTTGTTCCACTACCTCTAGGAAACATTTTTGGGGAAAAAAAATTTGTAAAAAATAATTTTCATTAGAAATTATTTTTCGCCCAGACAAACATAGTGTTATTTAAATTTTGAAATGACTTTTGGAGCAATTAAATTAAGTTTTAACGTTTAATGATTTGAATAATTATTTCTAATTGGATCACATGAAGTAAAATATAAAATTTAGGGACCAATTAGATAAAATTAACGGTTTAAGAATAAAAATAAAATAAAATTTAGGGTATAAACGTAAAATTAAACCAAGTAAAAGATGAAAGGATCTAGACACCATAATCATTTCATCTTTTACTATCGTTGCTGCCACTTTCAACCCTCTATCGCCACCACCATTGCCACTTCTGGCTCATCCCCCTCCATCCTAGACCTCCACAGTCAACAATGAGTGATTCGTGGTGAGATACTTGTGGGAGCGTATGGTTCATGACGGAAAATGATCGGAGGCGGATAAGAAAAGAGGCAACCGGAGGGGATGACGGATGAGAGAGGTGGCGCTTGTGATAGAGGATGGTTGTGGCATTTTAGAAATAGGGTTTGAGTAGAAGAACACGAGGGTATTATGGTATTTTTATTTGAGGACAAAATTGTATTAATGAAATTTTTTGTTAAGTGTGTGAACTGAGTGGAATTAGTGTGTGGAAATAGAATTACCCAAACTCTTTTCATCTTTTGAAGGGATAACCAGATGTGGGTATTTTGAAAAAAATTATTACAATAGATCCGCACAAAAGATTACGTGATATGTCATTATAATTCTATTAATTACATATTTATTATTTATTATTTTTCTTATATATTACATAAAATAATTAATAGAATTAAAAAGGCTCAAAGCCTAATTAGAATTACTTGTCTGTCCTTGCAAGCTGCAAACCCGAATGACTGAATTCCAAACTGACCCATACCCAATTTTCCCGTCCAAACCCGAGATCCAGTACCAGTTCCAATAGGCCACTTCCCACCTGGTAATCTCCCTCCATTATGTTCTTGAGGATTTGTATTTATTTATTAATTATTTCCAGTTTTTGAGTATCTAAATACACGTATTAACGTTGATTCTTATGTACCCTATTTGCTGAGAATTTCGATGTATTGAAATAAGAATTAGCCAACCCAATTAACTAAAAAAAAAAAAAAACCATATCTAAGGAGAAATTAAAGAAAAAATGAAATTCGAACATTTTTATGTACTAATTAAACGAAAAACTAATCTCCATCTACCCAAATAGTCTTCACTAGGTTCAATTACTTGGAGTTTTAGTCTTCTTGAATTTTCACTAGGCTCAATTAACTGGAGGTTATAGTTTTCTTGGGTCATAGGTAAATGACAAATATTGGTTCCACATTCTTATGTCTTTTCTTTTCTGACATTTTCCCAGAAGCCAAAACAGAGCTTCTTTTGTTCTCAATTTTGATTCCCTTATCTATTCCTACATTTTAACGCCTTGGAAGGGGGATATCAATTGTTTACTTCTTTTTTTGTTCTGTCTGTCTCATTTTCTCAGCAACCAAACAGAACGTTATCAATTATTCTTTAGTCCTTGAAATCCCTAATCAATCCCTTCAATTAAAATCTAATTCTTTGTGTATTAATGTATCACATTCTGTGTTAAAATTCTCTAGCCCACTATGGAATTCAATGCATTCAATGAGGAAGATCGACCTTGCAAACAGTTGATTACATTAAGAGGCAAATTTGGAGCAAACAAAACTATAAAAATCGAGGCTTTACGTGGGACCTCATGTGACCTCATTTCACACGATCTAGCATTATTATCACAATAACATATGTAAATGTTTTAGTTTTTCCATGAGTGGTTAATATCTTTCTCTCTTTTTCTTTGGATCTTTTAGTTTGAATTATAGAGTTTTTGGCTGATGACTAGCTGAATTGATTATTTATTTCTTGTTAAAATATTTCAGCATCTCATTGAATTTTCTTCTTGTTCTTCTCAATATAAAGCTTTCAATAAATATGCATATATGTTTTTCTTTCCAACCCAGTTCTACTGCAAATTAATTTGAGAAACCAATTTGGGGCTGATTGAGGGCAATGAGGAAGCTAGTCTCTGAATACTAAGATTTATAGATTTTAGGTCATTGTATGAATGCTTTTGATCTTTTTCTGGTTTACTGATTGGGCCATTTTCATAAGAGAGAGTCCTTGTTTACTTCGTTTTCTCAAGATTTCTTCCTAACCAAGCATAAATGTGTGTCAATCTACAATCTTGTGGTTTGTTCATGACCGTGTTTGGTTTTTTTATTTGGTTGCTTTCAGGGATTTAGATAATAAGCTTCAAAATGCACTTTTTGAGTTCTTGAAGGCTAGGAGGGTAAATGATGACCTTTCTGTTTTCTTGCATGAATTTATGATGAACAGTGATAGAATTGAGATTATTCAATGGTTCATATACATTTGATGGCATTGTTTTCTTGTTTTTTTTTTTTTTTTTTTTTTTTTGGGGGGGGTGGGGTGTGGAGAGATAAAAAAAACTCATTATTTTCACATGGTACTCTTTCTTGAGGCATAAATAATTTTGGAAAATTCAAAAACTTCTTTCCTTCTACTGTACTAGGTGCTGTATTTCTAACCTTTGCATTGATTACAAAAAGTTTTGCTCTAGAATTTGTGTTGCACTCTCTGCTCATGCATGCTTCTAGTTTAGTATGATTGAGTTGTAAATACTAAAAAAACATTTATACACTCGGGAATGAAGACCCAAATAAACTCTTAGAATAGTTTTTTGAGCCCCTCCAGTGCATGATGACTCATATTAGTGAATTGTGTAGCTGTGCCAAAGTCTGGAGCCATGAAGTCCTCACCTCAGTTCCATGAATTTAAAAACATTTACTCATGAGAGTAAACAATGTCTTTTGGCATTGCTATTGACATGAATTGAATTCCATAGAGCCTAGAGCTAGATCATCTGGTGGGTCAAAATCTTTTTTTCTAGTCAATGAAATAAGATGCTGAGTTGGTAGTAGAATTTGCTAGGTATAACTGATTCAAAAGGAGGAACAACGTATTGTACAAGGCACATAAATGTATAAAATCTGTGGATTGCATTAAGTTATAAAGTTTTTTAACACAGCAAATGGATAGCAATCCATTAACAGGGGCAGCATTATGCTGTTTCATGTAACTATCAACTTTTACAGAAGCATCAGTTGGAAAGGCCTTATGTTTGCACATCGTAAAAACCACAGAGTTGTACTACCGTACTAGATTACCCAAAAAATAATCTGAATCCCCTCTCATAAAACTCATCTTATCAATAGCCCCTCTATAGGCTAATTCAACTAACACAAAGCCATCTGAACGAGGAACAGCCTTAGGGAACTTACCTGTACTGAACTGGTCATTACTATTCTGCCAAGTCTCCTGCAGTTGCAGTGCATACTGGAGGTTACCCAACACATCATCCATCGATGGATGTTCAATCCCCTCATTCCACACGCAATTTTTTGCATTCTTGACATATTCTTTCAAACATTCTAGTGCTATTTTGTTATACGCATTTCGATATTAGTTTTGAACCAACGAACTAAATTCACTTGATCCTTGTCCCTTGAATAGATCATTGGCTTCCTACCACAAAATAGTTCAAGTAAGATGACGCCGAATGAGTACACATCGGATTTTATAGTAAATTTTGCATTGTCAAGGTATTCTGGACCCGTATATCCCACGGTGCTTGTACTTGGTTTAGTGTTGGGCACCATTTTGGCATTCCAATTCTTGTCCAACATAATATTGGTCGGCTTCAAGTTGTGATGAATGATTGTTTGCCTTGTACCTGCATGGAGGTATTGCAGTCCTTGTGCAATACCAATGCAAATCTGAAGTCGCTTTTTCCCAGTTAAGCGGATAATCGTTGGTTACATGTAGGTGATGATGGAGAGACCCATGGACCAAATACTCGTACACAAGGATCAACTCTTGCTTGTCGTTGCAGTATCCATTTAAAGAAACAATGTGGAGGTGACGGAGATGGGAGTGCACCTGGCTCTCAGCCCTAAATTGGTCCAAGTGCCTTTGTCTTGATGTTCCTTTTTCCACCTTTTAATTGCCACATCAAGATTCCTGTGGCTGATATGGCCTCTATACACTTTGATGTCGCCACCAAACCTAATCGCCAGCGGCTCATAAAAAATTATTTGTGGAAGAGAGAAACAACGGTATAATTGGATGACAGCATCTGCAATTGGATCCTTCCGCAACTGCCATGACATGCCATTCTTAGGACCGTTGTTCTTCCACTTCCTCCACCCAAGATCAATACCTTTAGCCACTACATATGCAGTACTCAAAAACAGATTGCTTATTATTCCCTTTCGTCGAGATATATGTATATTGTCTTGTGATGCCAGTCCATGCTTGAGGCTCCCCACAACTTCACTCATTGTAGGCCTTCCTTTTGGATAATTATGTAAACATTTGTTAGCAACTTCTGCAAACACCTTTAGACAATTTGGTGATATTTGTACTCTTATAGAGGGATCAATGATCTGGTCAAGGGTTCCCTTTTTGATGTATACGCTGGATCTAAGGACTCTCTGCTACTAGATCTAGTACCAGTTCCAATACGCCACTTCCCACCAGGTAATCTCCCTCCATTATGTTCTTGAGGATCTAATGTTTCATTTTTTAAAATTTAATTTAATTCAATTTTTTTTTTTTTTTTCAATTTTTGAGTTACTAAATACATGTATTAATGTCAATTCTTATGTACCCTATTTGCTCAGAAAATGAGAGAATTGGAAAAGAAGTCAGTATTTCTGAGAATTTTTACTTGAAATGAATTCCCTAGAGGCTAGAGCTAAATCATCTGGTGGGTCTAAATCTATTTTTCCTGTCAATGAAATAAGATGTTGAGTTGGTGGTAGAATGTATAACTGATTCAAGAGTTGGAACACCATATTGTACAATACACAAAAGTCTATAAAATATGTGGATTACATTATGTTACAAACTTTATTTTAACATAGCAAGTGGATAGCTTCAGACATCATACATGGGAAAGCAATCCACTAACAGGGCCAGCATTATGCTGTTTCATTTGGAAAGGCCATTGTAAAGACCACAGAGTCGTGCTACCGGGCCAGATTACCTGAAAAACAATCTGAATCCCCTATGCTCGTAAAACTCATCTCATCAATATCTCTTCCACTGGCTAATTCAACAAACACAATGCCATCTTGAAGAGGAACGGCCTCAGGGGACTTAACTGTACCGAACTGTTCATTAATATTCCGCCAAGTCTCCTGCAGTTGCAGTGCATACCGGAGGTTACCCAACACATCATCCATCGATGGACGCTCAATCCCCTCATCACACACGCAATTTTCTGCATTTTTGACATATTCTTTCAAGCATTCTGGCGCTATTTTGTCAGTAAGATACGGATCAATGATCTGATCTATTGTACCTATTTCGATATTAGTTTTGAACCAACGAACTAAATTCACTTGATCCTCGTCGCTTGAATAGATCATTGGCTTCCTACCACATAATAGTTCAAGTAAGATGACGCCAAATGAGTACACATCGGATTTTATAGTAAATTTTGCATTACCAAGGTATTCTGGATCCATATATCCCACGGTGCTTGTACACAGTTCAGTTTTGGGCACCACTTTGGCATTCCAATTCTCGTCCAACAAAATATTGGTCGGATTCAGGTTGCGATGAATGATTGTTTGCCTTGTACCTGCGTGGAGGTATTGCAGTCCTCGTGCAACACCAATGCAAATCTCAAGTCGCTTTTCCCAGTTAAGTGAATACTTGTTGGTTTCATTGAGGTGATAGTAGAGAGACCCATGGGCCATATACTCGTACACAAGGATCACCTCATGCTTATTGATGCAGTATCCAATTAAAGAAACAATGTGGAGGTGACGGATATAGGAGTGCACCTGGATCTCAGCCCTAAATTGGTCCAAGTTCCTCTCTCTTGATATTCCTTCTTTCCACCTTTTAATTGCCACATCAAGATTCTCGCGGCTGATATGGCCTCTATACGCTTCAATATCACCACGGAGCCCATTCCCCAGAATCTCATGAAAATTATTTGTGGCTGCTCGAATCTCTGCAAAAGAGAAACGACGGTATGATTGGATGACATCTGCAATTGGATCCTTCCGTGACTGCCTTGACATGCCATTCTTAGGACCGTTGTTCTTCCACTTCCTCCACCCAAGATCAATACCTTTAGCCACTACATGTGCAGTACTCAAAAACAGATTGCTTATTATTCCCTTTTGTTGAGATATACGAATATTGCCCTGTGATGCCAATCCATGCTTGAGGCTCCCCACAACTTCACTCATTGTAGGTCTTCCTTTTGGATAATTATGCAAACATTTGTTAGCAACTTCTGCAAACACCTTTAGACAATTTGGTGATATTTGTCCTCTTATAGAGGGATCAATGATCTGGTCAAGGGTTCCCTTTTTGATGCATTTTTGAGCCCATAGGGCTAGACCCATTTGGTCCTCCTCAACACTTGTATCCACCGGTGGCCTTGCACATAACACTTCAAATAGAACCACACCAAAGGCATACACATCTGATTTCTTGGTTAGTCTACGAGTCAAGAAATACGCTGGATCTAAATAACCAAATGTGCCTTTTACATCTGTACTAACGTGGGTTCGTGTATGGCTTGTGTTTACCATTTTGGACAACCCGAAATCTGAAATCTTTGCTACCCAATTCTCGTCCAATAGAATGTTTGTGGTCTTCACGTCCCTGTGTATGACACCTTGCTCAGTATCCGTATGAAGGTAGTCCAATCCATGGGCAGCTCCAATACAAATTTTGAGTCTCTCCTCCCAAGTAAGATGATAAATATCATTCCCATTTCCTTTCCTACTACTTTTGTAGAGATGATCGGCGAGTGTCCCATTGGCCATGTATTCGTAAACAAGTATCATCTCCTCGCAATCATCAGAGTAGCCAATCAGAGTCACAAGATGTGTGTGCCGGAGTTTGGAAAGCGTCTTGATCTCAGTCCAAAACTCTGCTGCCCCTTGTTTGGACTCTGCATTCAATCGCTTAATGGCGACAGTGGCAGCTCCACCGTCGATGAACCCTTTATACACCTTACCGAATCCGCCTTTCCCAATGACCAAAGCATCATCAAAGTTGTTGGTCGCCAATTGAATCTCAAAAAGTGAAAACCAACGGCACAATTTGTCGGATTGATACACAGCGTTTGTAATTTTATTTCCACTGTGAAAAGCTGACATATTTCTCAGCGTTGGAGCCCTACACGACAGTCAACGTGGTTGCTTGCACAAAGGATTTGGAATGGCAATCAACTGTTATAATGAGATGATGAGGGTAGATAAGAGTGGAGGGATGAGAGAAGACATGAAGATCACAAAAATGAAGAAATGGAAGACTCAAATTGGTTCCCTCCTCAGGTCAACAACGGTGGGCTGTGCTCCTAGTCCACAGTCAATATGCCTCTAATTTTTCATGGATATTACTTCTCCTTAGTGAGTTCTTATAGGAAATTATGAATACTTAAATCTTATGCATACCATCACCAACAATTTTTAATACCTATGATTGTTTGACTACTGAATAATTAAATAGGTTATTGCGGATTTGAAACCATGGATCCAAACTAGGTACGCCTGTTGTTCTGTTGTTAGTCTACTTTTTTAACCAAAATTTAAGCGCTTGGAACAGATTGAGACTATGGAACCATTTAAGAAATTTCTTGGAATTTGAAAATTTTCCTGGTCTAGTGTTTGATTTTATATTTTACAGCAAACGTGTGAGAGTAGGTAGCATCAACACAGGGCAAGTTGGATGAACTTCCCCTTGTCAGATGGCAGATCCTGTTTTTTTATTTGGGAATTCTATAGGATAAGATCATAGAATTTTCTTCTTAATATACATATTAAAAATACTTTGCTGTTCACTATTCTTAAAAATAAAAAAAAATAAAAATAACTTAGTTGTTGTGTTTTTTATGTGGAAATCAGAGGCCAAAAAGTCCATTCCCTTCTACTAAAACTAATGAATATTTCACTCTTAAAAAGAAGAGTAACTAAGAGCAGGAAAGAACTGTTATGGCCTATGAAATTCAACTCAATTGCTTCATTTTTATGCTTCTTTTGAATGTCATGGGATATTTTGAATTCTAATACTTCTTAGTTACAAGGAAAAACAATTTGGATTAGTTCAGTTCAGGTATGGTGATTATTTACAAAGAACAAAATTGATGTTGAATCTAACCTGATTGGAATTTGGAGGTGCAGCACAGGTGGATGAGATTATAAGGGGTCGGATGGCAGCGAATCATACTATTATAATCCTGTCCAGCTCCCAGAGGGTAGGAGCTCCTAAAAATTATACAAATTTTTCTTGTTGATAGATATGACCTAGAATAGTGAAATTTTGATATTTGAAACTGGGTCTACTAGAATAATGTGACGAGGACAACCCAATTGTCACGTGTGAGTTAAAAAGAGAGGTTGGTAAAGTTTACTAGATTACTTGTGTTTAAATCATTCATAAACTCCAAATTAACTTGTGCTAAGAAAAAGCCTAGACCATGATATCCACTTACACTCAAGACTTTGACAAGAAACACCCACCCCATTAAAAACCAGAAGTAAATGATTTGTTACAGCTGTTGTTAGGATCAAGTTTCATTCCCTTTATTAGAACTTTCTCAGAATATTTAGAGCTAATAGTTCATTGAACTACCAGTCAGCAGGGTTCTCTGCCAATATTCGCTGGCAATGCCAACAAACGCATTGCCAATGCCACCAGAGAACGTGTTATTATGAGAACAAAGGACAGCCTCAGGGAACTTAACAGCAGTTATTCACACTCCATTTTGACTTCCTGTGCTTCGCGTTAGTTTTAGTTTGAGTCGACTTCCTGTTTAAGTTCTCGGAAATACTCTTCTTTCATGCTCCTAAATCTAGTCAGGCTTTTAAGGCTTTGTTGCATCACCTGGTTTAGGTATGGAAGAATTCTACTTCTATATTGTGTGGAGTCTATTTGTACACCATCAAGGGCAGACCCAGGATTCGTCGATGGGGTGGGCTAATATTAAGGTAAAATTATACAATATATTTTAAGTATAACCACATAAGAAAAAAGAAAATTCAATAATATAATCTAAATTAATATTTAAATTTGTTGATTAGAAACAATCTAATTAAGTTGTACTCGACGAGTCTCCAAATATTCGAATTCATCGATTACAAAATCTAGATTAATTTTCAATATAAGGTCTCATTTAAGATAGAGAGACAAGCAATCGGCAAGAAACTCATCCCCCATTGAATTGCGAATGGTAGTTTTAACATATTTCAAAGTTAAAAAACTAAGAGCAATATAGAACATTGAACAAGACAGCATCATAAAAAAACTAAGAGTAATATAATATTTGTTGTATAAAGACAAAATTTTAAAACCATTGTTAATCAATTCCATTCTCAACCAACGAAATAAAATAATTGATTAATTATATTTACCAAAAATGTTAGGAAATTGGAGTTGTTGTAGGCTATTAGAGACAACGGAGAAGACGAAGAGAGGGTTGCTTGTGAGAATTGTTTTGGAAGATTTATTCTTTAAACAAATACAAGCCTATTAGCCTGCCTATCTATTTTTTTGGGTAAATATTGGGCAGCTATTGGATTGTCTATTTAAAAAACAAACAAAAAAATTATTGGCCCTTATTTGGGGCTGGATTGGGTTGGGTTGGGCTGGGCTGGGAGAGGTTGGGTTGGGTGGGAAAAAAAATTTCTACAAATTTTTTAAATTTTAGGCTGGACTGCAGCCACCGATGCCCAGTCCTAATTCCGCGCTTGTACACCATAGTCAAAGAAAAACAACTCAATATGTGGCAATTCGGAGTCCACTGACAAAATGAAAATCATTCAGGGCACCCTTAAAAAAATATTCAATAAGAAATTAAGAAAAATGTGTTGTGATGGAGAATGAGGTACTTCCGGATTAGATTTGAACGTTACAACAAAATCTTCCTAGATTTAGTGATCGTGTTTAATTAACTAATGAGACAAATATAGTGATTGCGTTTAGATTTAGTAATTGCGTCTAACCATGAAAGAAACAAATATATCATGCATTAGTTAATCAAGAAATATAGAACATTGTACATTAACAATTGTGAACAAGGACAAAGTAATGGCCCTTTTCTTTTTTTTCTTTTTTTTTTAATTTTAAGTGCTGTTTGGAAGTGTTACCCAACTCATTATGTTGATTTTTTCACACACTATTTGTAGTTGACAGATTCACATTTTCCACGTAATCTCATTGTTAACAGTACTTTTAGAATTTGTTTAATACTCTGGGCCCACACCAATGAACGATGTGGATGTCGTTTTTAAATTCTTTAATATTGTGTGGGTCCACACCAATGAATAGTGTGTATGCCGTATACAACATAGCAATTCTTTAATGAAAAATGCTTGAGAGCACTAAAAAGAGAACATTAGAAGGAGCACTAATAATATGGCAGTGGGCCCTGTCCATTTTCTATGCCTTATTTTTTTTTATTTTTTACTATTTCCAATGCATGATTTATTTTTTAGTGGTCTACATCATTGTTGTTCTTTAATATTGTGTGGGTCCACATCAATAAATGGTGTGGATGCCGTGTACAACATAGCGCACGTGGTAGTGTTGCACGTCAACCCAAAGCCATTTCATCAATCATTCATAGATGTCTTCGAACTCATGTCTTAGTAGATGCCACTATATCAATCAATTTGTGTGGATTTGATCCATATTGTTAGAGATATTTATTTTGCATATTTTCTTTTGAGGTAGTTTAATTATTTTATCTTATTATTATTAGGGTTAGACTCTCGTATTATATATCTGATTGTGCAATAATGATACAATTTTAGTTTTTCTCTCAAATTGATTAATGTGGTATCATAGCTCAGGTTGGAAGAAGTTTTGGGTTCAAGTCTCTATTTGCATTTAGTTTCCGTTTGCATTATTTCTCTCTCGTTTACATTATTTATTGGGTAAACTACCAATAGGTCCTAATAGTTGGACTTAATTATTATCAATTCCTATTGAAAATAAGTCATAGTAAAATCCAAAGCTAAAAAAAAAAAATTGTGACGATTTTTTGCATGTTGCTAAAAATTGATAATTATTAACCTTTTTTTTGTTACAGTTTTTATAAATTATCGTTAAAACTTACAATTAGTGACGTTTTTCTGTGACAAAATTTTCAAACTACTGCTAAAAGTTGAAAATTAGTGATGTGTTTTTTTGTGACGATTTTTTTAAACTGTTACTAAAACTTATAATTAGTGACATTTTTTAATTTTCAAACTGTCACTGAAAATTTACAATTAGTGACGTTTTTAAATAGTGTTTGATGAAAAACGCTATTAATTTTCACAGGACCTATTAAATAATAAGTTCACTTATTAGGACTTAGACGTAAATTCTCCTTATTTCTTCTGTTCATATATAGATATTTGCATCTATTTGTGCACGATAGAGTCGCACGTAAAGAATGGTGTTGGATAGCTTAAGGTATATATGTTTGTAGTCTTGAAGTATTAGTACTCTTTTTGTTAGGTGTTTAGTTTGCTAAGACATAAGAATTGAATCTGTGTTGTGATATGAAAAATTCATAAAAAGCTTCACCGAATAATGTTGATTAGGATTGACAAATAAGAAAGAAAGCAATTGGGAGAAATTTTTTCTACATTTGCAACATCTAGGGGTATCAAAATTTATGTGTCCAATGCATTCTCAATTGCACGATGTGATAAAATCTCAAAATGTAATCATACAGATGAAAGCTGTTTTAAATATATATATATATATATCATACAGATGAAAGTGCATTAGAATCAGGGGACATGGATTGATTTTGGGGATTGAGAATCCGGAGCCAATATTCCTTACAATGTTTTTAACTAACTTTAAATTTAGAGACAGAAAGTACAGCTGCAACATTTAGTACCACCTTTTATACATTTAGAGGCAGGGAGGACTAAACCATCAAGCAATCATCTAATATAAGTTCAAAATAGTACCCAAAAAAACTGAACAACATACGTGTATGAACTAAACAGTTCCGAATCTAGAACAAAGAAACCAAATTTCTAGACTTTCCTATGATAAATAAACAACAAAATTACTCTCAAAGAAAAAAAAAAAAAACTATAACCAATCCTCAACCAAGGGAAGATGGAAGATCAAAGCTTTAAAATGAGATTGTTTTAAAAAGAAAAAATAGGTACTTAGAGCTTGAGGGACAAGTCAAGCTTTTGCATCTCATCTTGATTGGTCTTCAACCGGCTGGTGCCACCACCTGCCCACCAACAACCACCAATCACCTCATCGGCGGGAGAACCGGTCATCATCATCCTCACCGTGTCGAATCTTGCAACGCCACCTCGAGATGATGAAAGTCCAGTTGATGATGATGGATTTGCATGGTGATTCTGTGTGGCTAGCTTCCCAACAGCTGGTTGTTGATCAATAGGAAGCCTTGACCCTCCACCATGTCCATACAAACTCCTAAACCCTGAAGAACTTGGCATGTTAGTGGGCTTATGGATCATCGAATGAGCCTGTATTCCAAGAGCCCTAGAACTATAATTATAAGCACCATGAAGGGGAAGAGAAGCTAAACTAGAATAATGGTGATGATGATCATGGTGCCAATAAGAGTGCCCATGAGGTGGTACTGGTGACCATATTTTAAGTCCTCTTTTTGCTAGAGTCCTCTCTCTTTTGTGTGCATTTTGGTGTCCTCCAAGTGCTTGTGAACTAAAGAACTTTCTTCTGCAATAGTTGCATGAGAAAACCCTTGGCTCGGCCTCCAGTTTTTGGGGATTTGCTGATGAAGTTTGAGTTGAATCCATGTTCAAACAATCAATAAGATTGAGTTCTGGTTTGAACATATCATTGGAGTCCTTACAAGAGAGCTTGAGATCAATCATCGTCTCTAGTTCTCCATCTTCGTCTTCTTCTTCTACTACTTTTCTTTCTTCTTGTGTGTTCTCCATTGAATTGTCTGGACATGGAGGAGCCTCTGGTGTAGAGGTGGTGCTTGAGGACTTGGAAGGACATGTTTTCTCTCTTTGTGGTTCCATTGGGGAGTATATGAAATTTGTAAAGATGAGAGAGAGAGAGAGAGAGAGAGAGAGAGAGTACTTGGTTTCAATTCAATTGATTGAAACTAAACAATGCTATATAACTGTATAACTAATCTACTGGTCATGGTTCCTAAGAGCTGATTGTATAAAGATTTACCATCATAGTTCAACAACTATAGCATTCCAACAATCAACTAAATGACTTAATCAATGACAGTAACATTAGATGCCCAAGATAATGAGAAGTTCAAAAAGCTAGTCTTTATTTTTGCGTGTGTTTCCTAGAAGGTGGAGTATTTTTGGAAAATAATTTTCAAAACTAGTTTCACAAACAAGTTATAATCTTTACTTCATTTCTCTTTTATTTCTATAAATTTCTAATTCAAACTCAACCACAACATAATGAATAAGCTTTTATTAAGAGATGGTAAGTAAATTAGTCAATCAAATAAATTTCCCATTAAATTTTAATGTGCACACTTCATGCCTGGTTATCATGCCTAATTTATGTAAATAAAATAATATAATGGTTACCATGCCTAGTTTATGTAAATAAAATAATATAATCTCGAGTCTTGTCATCTAAAGAGAAAGTATTTATGTAACGAGTATGTATTTTATTGAACTGTTGTGTTTTCTACCATTTCACTTATTATGTTTTGTTGAGTGTTCGACCACATTAAGCTCTGATGCTACTTTTAACCGAAATAGTAATCACATCAATTCTTACATATACATGTGATACAAAATATTTTTGAGGGAATTAACATCCAGTGGTAATTTTTAAAAAATATTACAAATATATGAAAAAGTTTTAGATTTTTATTATTATTGATAAATTTTTTTACTAATTTATAAATTATTTTTGAAACTCCCATTTATATGTTATTCTCCAAATATTTTCCACTCAAAACAAAATGTTATTTTCAAGTAAAGAAAAACTCAACCATCAAGAGTGATTAATAGCTCATGAATTTAACATGACTTTTAATGATCTTTCAGTATCACTACATCTAATAAAAATTCCTGAGTCTGCACTATTTCGATGGCTGAGGAATGCACGTGTGTTGCCTCATTAGGTTCGGAGTACACCAAGCCTGCACCAAGTTATTAATTATGGCAAGTTACAAATATATCCCTTAAAATTTATTTAAAATACTAATTTTGAATATAGAAATTATATTCCACCTCTTAAAATTTCTAATCACGTAACAAATAATACTTTTATTAATTAATCATTAAGTTAATTGACAATTTTTAATAATATAAACAATATATTTCAATTAACAGTTTTAATAATTTCATTGTTATATAAGAGGATACACTAAAACATATAAGACTTTTAGAGACCAAATATTTTGATCTCTAAAAGTGAAAATTTTGTTGCAAAAGGTATTTAAGAATCAATTTCTATCGTCATCAGGATAGTCGCTAAAAGGTCGTCCCGAAAAGTCAAAAATAAGACTTTTAGCGACAAAATTTTGAAAATGTCACTAATAAATAAACTTTTAGGGATAAAATAATTTGGTCTCAAAATGGTTTATTTTTTTAGACAAAAAATTGGCCCCAAAAGGATAATAATTCATCGTTAATGTCTAATTTTCGTTGCTATAAATATAATGACGACACGTTTCGCAATAAAAATATTTGGTCACTAAAAAATAATTTTGTCCCTAAATTTTGGTCTCTAAAACCTTAATTTTTTGTAGTGATAGTTAGAAATTTTATTTTTCAGCAATTCTATTGAATAAAATTTTTTGTCAAGGATATATTTATAATTTCTATAACTAAATGGGATAATCTGTATTTTAGGTAAACACTAGGGAGTGTATTTCTAATTTACCCTATTAATTGTTAGGATAAATTACAATACATTTCTTGCGGAGTTTATTTAAAATACCGATTTTCCTTCTAGTTTGACAAAGGAATTATATTATTCTAAGTTGGTCATCTCAACTTGAGAGAGTATTTGGATTTGATGAGTCTATTTTGACGCCAACCTTACTAATTCGAACTGTTCACTTTTTATGACTCATTGAGTAGAATATTCATACAAAAATTTAAGATGATCAGATATCGTTAATTATATGTTTGAATCATATCTGTTTTAAAAAAAAAATGGACAACAGTTATAATTTCAAGAGTAACTATCCATTTTACTTTTGTAATATAAATTTTATTTAAACATATAGTTATCGATGTATGATTATTTTAATTTTTTGAATGAATATTTTACCATTGAAGTTTGACTTTTAATAATGTCAACATTAAAATACTTGATTAGTCTCCAATACCTAAAGAAAATGACTCTACTATCTTTATCTTTTTCATCCTCACTTTTATTTTCTATTTTTTTTACCAACACAGTGGCTACTCCTCTCATCTCCCACTTTTCTACCGAGACACCATCACCTTCATCAGCTCCCCAAATCGCTTACCCAACCCTTCACCGTTGACTCATTACCTCTCCGTTCCATTGTTATTTCACCACATCTCCCTTTTATTTTTTATTTTTTATTTTTTTAAAAAGAGTATTGATTGTTAAATAAGTATTTTGAACTTATTTATACTATTATCCATATATATAAAAATTATGTATTGTTTATCCCTTATAAAATCATAATAGTGCTCCTCTTTAAATCAGGTAAAACTCCTTATATTTTAAAAATTTTAAAAATGTTCTATTCTACTCTTTTGGTTATTCTTGTACACTTTTAATCGACAGGTGAAGGCAAGAATTGAATCAATTAATAATTCATTTCTCTTCATTGTAGGACTCTTTTGTTGAGTAGATAGGATTGAACTTATTTTATTGTGTAAGAGGGGCTAATTTGTGCCCACTAAATTAATTAGGCCCAATAGTCCAAGGTTGGTGGGCTCGAATTTATCGCAAGTCCAAGATCGGTGGGCTCGGATTTATCGCCATCAAACGGGCCGAATCGCTCTTGGCCTCGAAAGGGTTCAAATCCACGAACCTAGAGATCCGAAACACTTGGCTTCGAATGGATTCAGACGCAATCTAGAAGTCGCTCCATTAATGAGTCCCAGAACACTTGTGGACTTGGAGCTTTCCGGGATCTACGCATCATGGGGTGTAATGGAGTCCGTACAAAGGACCTGATCCCGAGGACGGTGAGTGGAGATAAATTCACTTTTCAGTTAAATTAGCCTATACCCGGGTCGAGGTGGCACGATCTAAGGGGTCCTTAAGACTCGACAATATTTGCGGCAGGGCGTTCTCTTGAACTACCTCTGACCCTTCTGTGGCAGGACGTCCTCTAGGACTACCCCTGACCCTTTGGGATGATTGGGGATCATTGGTTAGGTGTGGCTAAGAAGAAGGGTTCGCCGAAAGGTTGATCTCCTCTTCGAGGGTTTTTCTCATCCTCGGTGACCTTTCTGTGGCAGGACGTCCTCTGGGACTACCCCTGACCCTTTGGGATGATTGGGGATCATTGGTTAGATGTGGCTAAGAATAAGGGTTCGCCGAAAGGTTGATCTCCTCTTCGAGGGTTTTTCTCATCCTTGGAGAGGTCACCTTCTCGGACAAGGTGGTTAGAGAGAATATTTCTTATGTGCCTTGCACATGGGCTCCATCCTACATCATGAGTTGCCTATAAATAGCACCCACCCATAGCTTTACAAAGGATGAATTTTAGAGATAAAATTCTTAGGAAAGAACTAATTTCACTTCTCCATTATCAACATTGAGAGTGAAAGTAGAAGATCCGTGGGAGAGCCTTGTCATTATTCTCTCTCTAACTACTTTGCCTTCTTCTTTACTCAATCTCTTATCTCCATCATCTCTTTGCTTTTGTGTTCTTAGTTGAGACTATTGAAGAATTTAAACTTCTTATCATCTTCTAGAGAATTCATATTTTTCTTCAAGGATCTTTGAAGATCTTCGAATTTTTCAATAACTTTCCTAAACCCTCTCATACATATTGTAGATTTAGTTATTTGTTTGTTTGTTTGTTTGTTTGTTTGTTTGTTTGTTTGTTCATATTGTTGGGTTAATAGAATTTAATTATTGATTGTGAATTTATAAATCGGGTGGATGTAAATCTCAGGATAATTGTAATAAAAATAAAAATGTATTAAGTTTAATAATATCTTGTTGTTACTTGTTATGAAAAGAAAAAAAGAAAAAAAAAATTAATGTTGTGCTTCATGTGTGCCACCTCTACATTAAATTTCTAGTTCTGTCACTAATTTTGATAAATAAAATTATAGACATTAGTAAAATCAATTAATTGACCTAACAATTGACTAATAGAAATGGATATTTATCATGCAATTTGAAACCTCAAAAGGTGAAATGTATTTTTCAAAATTTGAGAGAAAATTATATTTTATACAAACACGAAGATATATTTGTAATTTGCCTTAATTACCAAGTAAAAATAAAAAATAAATTCCAATAGTTAACATCACTTTCACTTTCACTTTCACACATGAATCATGAATTGCTCTCAAACAACATCTCACTATCTTGAACAAATTTTTTATTTTAAAGTGAAACAAACGTGGATTGCGTCACAAACTTACACGACTAAAGTTTCGATCAATCAGTCAATCATGCATCTCTCTCAAGTTTTCCCAATTACATGAGTAATGTTCTAGTTAGTTCAAGATTTGTTATATTAAAATTTCGACAGCTTTATCCTTTATTTTATTACTATAATCTTCCAAATATATTATTAATTAATTACTTAATTAATATTTTTTGGCAAGTACAAGTAATTGTGTAGATAAGCAATGTAACACTACCCTTTGGCAATAGGGGTGCTCAGTGGATATTTCGATTCGTCCAAACTAACCGAATCGAGTTAATTCGTCGTATTTTGAACGGATGCATGATGACTAGCAGACGGTTACGGATAGATTTTTTTCCATCCGCCTAGTTTTGGATTGATGGCGGATTTGAGATTCCGTTGACTGAAAACCGAACAGCTAAATCGTGAGTACCCCTAATAATTTGTAAGACTTTGTATTTTCAATTTGTTTAACTATTCTGTTTGTGTTTTCAATTGAAAAAGAGTTTAGATATTCTGTTGTGTTTTCTATTTAGAAATTCTTTTATCAAATGGCAAGTGTTAATATTAGGTATTTTCGTGTGAAAAATATAAGGTTTAATTTTCTCATTTAAAAAAAATCAAATTAAATAGTTTTTGAATTAAAAAAAATGTAATGAAATAGTTTTAATAACACATGGTTTTCTTATATATATTTATTATTGGTATTTGACAATTTATTTAATAATTTTTTAGTTATATTGAGTTGGATTGTTATCCAAAAAAAATTGTTGACAAGGTGTATTATATTCAAAATTTGTAAAAATCTACACCAAATGGATTCGCATCCATCCGCTAATCCATCAATCTACTCAATCCGCATCCGCCAATTCGGTAGACGAATGCAGATAGATTTTTTTCAATCCGCCAATCTGACGATCGGATGACAGATTGAAGATTCTCCGACCGCAACCGAACCACGAGCACCTCTATTTGGCAACAACTTGTAAGTTATTAATAGGGTAAATTACAAATACATCCCCTGACGTTTGCTTAAAATACGAATTGCCTCCTGTGATTTAGAAAATTACAAATACCTCTCTGTCATAATTTTTTATTAACAAAATTAATTGAAAAAGTGAAATTTCAACTGTTCACCTATACAATAATAAAATTATTTAAATTATTCATTAAAATAAAATTTTAACATTATTAAAAACTGTTAATTAACTTGATGATTTATTAATAAAAGGACCTATTTATTATGAAATTAAAACCTTAGGGGATATAATATAATTTCTAGAACCACAGGAGCTCATATATAATTTAAGTAAACCTCAGGGGGTGTATTTGTAATTTACTCTTATTAATATTATTATTATTTTGAACTGATTTTTGTTTTTAATGAATTTTAAAAAATTATTTCTATTTTTTTTCCAAAAGTCATCTAAGGTAGAGCACTAAATGACTAAAATTTTTAAAAAATTCAAAAATTTCACTAACTACACAGCGAGTAAATCGTGTTAAATTTTCTTTTATAAAAATTAGCTTATTTTTGTCTTTAGGTACAATTTTTTTAAAATAATTTTTTTTAGGATTGTGTTGTCTAAACAGTTTTAAAAAAAATATTTTTATTCAAAAATAATAAAAAAATATTTACTAATAACAAAATAAATTTAAAAATAAAGCATCTTATACGTTGCAGTCAAGAGAATAGCATAGCAACAAATGACCGAAAAGTATTGGGGGATTATTTTAACATCATAAAATCTAGAAAGTAAACCCATGAGATAGGTATAATCTTAGCTTTATTATTAATCTAATAATTTTCACAAAGTAGCTCCTAGTTTCATTTTAACCAAACTTGTTTCTCCTAATGAAACCCCACCCACATTAAAAAATAAATAATAAATAAATAAATAAAGTCTTTGAAAAGGAAATGGTTGAGTGTAGTTTGACATTACATTTTCATTGGCTTGTGTAAAATGGAGACACTCCATATGATTCCATGTTCCATTTGCTCTTGTCTAATCATATTGGATCAATATCTCTTTACTTAGATATCTCTGTCTCTCCAAACAAACCATGTTTGAAAAAGTAGAAAAAAATGGAAACAGTCTTCCAACACTTGGCACCCATAAAATATTGGAAAAATGGTTAACTACTCAAAAAGAGGACAACTCACCTTTCAATAATACATTCATAATATAATTAGTGACTTTTTTTATAACAAATTTTTCTCATAAGACCTATTAGACAATAAGTCCACTTATTAAGACCTATACGTAAGTACTCCTACTTTTTAGTTTGGCATCGTAGAGATAATAATTAAAAATTAGAAAAACAAACTTTCAACTGCTATTTGGTTCAGATACTATCCTGAGCCTAATTTCCAACTGTTTTCTTTCCTTTGACAGTTCATTTTTCTCCCTGCAGTCATTGCTTTTTCTGCTATTATATTCACCCCACCCTTTTTATTTCCCTGCATTCTTCTCTTCCTTTCCATCTGGTTTTCTCTCTGCGTTCTAGTTATGAGGAAATAGTAATAGCTACCTTGATATCAAGATATAGCAATTTATCACTAATATTACCTTTTTGTTGCTTTTGCCTTCTCTTCCTCTTCACAAATCCCTCCCCAAATTCTAGATCCAAACACAGTGAAACTTTTAAGAAAGATTTCTCTGATCTTACCATTACTAGAATAAAATGTTAAACAGAAGGTAGATAATGGTGACATCAAGTGAAGAGATTGGTATGAGTGATAATGAACTTAAATTCATGCTTTGAAATTGAGATTACAAGTAATTTTAGTTCAAAGTTTGGATTTCAGTTAATAGAAACCACAATTCAATTCCAATTCCAAAGCACAAATTCCACACTACCAAATGCAGTCTAAAAGAATTCTCGATGAGCACCATGTAATCACTTTGTTCTTGTAGAGCATGTTGATGTAGTTTTTCCATCAACATCAATAATGATCAACCTTTCAGTTCCTACAAAGTAACAAATCCAGTAACTTTTTGACTCCTTAGTACACAATATATCTCTAACACAAGACCACAACTCAATTCATTAATTTCATATTAAATTGGCCACTGAAGTAATCAGAAATGACATAAGAGTGGTTTAAAAAAAATCATCATCAGTAATGCAATTTCTGCCAGACAATTGGAGCATGAGTAAAGTTCAAAGGTATGAAGTTTTAATGACACTGATTTTCTAATGCCATGTCACAAGTAATATACCATGATACATATAAAGAATATAACAAAAATTATTGACAAACCAACAGGGTATTTACAAACAATATAATGGAAGGAGGACCAGTAGCGAGGCTCGCAACATTCGCAACATTACCTATTTGGTCATCCAATAAATCAAAATGAGAAATGTGCAGACAGAAGCAACCAAGGAAAGGATGATAGTATCCATGGACTTTTTCCTCTTTATTGATGAGAGAATATGATTCACCTGCAAAATACGAATTTACCCAGCTAACAATAAATTTCATTGAAGTAATCCCTTGGCGCAGAACCATATTTGGCACTCACACAACTCATTCCATTTTGTGTCCATAGCATTTTCAATGATTCTTGGCTTCAGAGCAATTCAAAATGCTCCATGTCCAAGCTTACAGTAAAATTTGTTTTGTTCTGGTGACTTCTTTAAGGCACCGCATACAGTCAAATGCTATGGAAACCAAAATGGTATAATCACTTTTCTCCCTCCCCCATATTTTTTCTAAACACCCAATCAATCATTAACAAGACACCAGCATTTATAAGAATGCAAACCAAGTGGCAACTTATTTCCCATACCGTTGGAAGTCGGCTGCTGACATTGCTAAGCTTTGAATTGATGCCTCCAAATGTTGATCTTTGAAAGACGAGTGTACCAAGGGTCTCTTGTGCTTGAGAAATCACAGAATCCATCTGCAGCAAAACCACATTAGTGGACACAAATAGACACATGCACAAAGCAGAAACAAATATCATGTACCTCCCTTGAGGTATTGGCATTTGCATTATTCAACTTCACTGAGGTTATATTATATTACACTTCTTTTAAGACATTTGCACAGTATTTTCATAATCTGATCACTTTGTATACTCGTGTGGCAAAAATAACGAGCCAAGAACCTAAAAATAAATTACTGAATAGAAGATCAAATATCATACGACAGGGATGCACAGAACTCTAATGATCCATCTCTATTGCCTTCTAAACTAAAGTTTGTAACGTGTTTTATCTCCCCAGCACCAAACTTATGATCAAATCACCACGTACATTCAACTTACTGCTTTATGCCCCCTCCCGCCTACCCCACCCTACCTTCATCTTGGCCAGGCTCAATAATATGCTCAGTTTGGTCTAATAGTTATTTTAACTTCAGAAGAATGAGTCACTTCAGACTCTCATATGGTACTTAACAGTGATCATTCATTTTGAATTTCACTTTTCTCTACTTACCATTGTGTTGTTTTTCTCCTTAAAGTTTCACCACCTAGCTCTTGGACAAATTTTCCCCTCTTCAAGTCATCTTAAAATACAAAATCCATAACCATAAGCCTTTATTTTTGGATCAGTATCTCCTCTATAAATCTGTAATTGTTAAAATTAAAGAGAAACTAGCAAAGAAAGTATAGTAATTGAAATTCATCATTTTGTCAATATATATTAGTAGATATATATGATTATAAAGTTCAAATTACCTACTCTTTTTTGCCAGCTGGTTGCATTTGCTTGGGAAGAATTAAGTTTATGAAATTGAGGCCTTACACATTACTAACATCTGTATTAGCAAGCACCTAAGAACCTTGGTTACTCTACATTCTACACAACCATGTAATAGAGCATTAATGAAATGAGGGATCCCAATAGTACAATGACTGGATCACAGCGCAGAAAAATTAAAACCTAGCTGGTGATTTACATCTGCAAACTGTGGCTCACAGCATTTAAAAACCTAATCAGATTTTAAATCATAGAGGCTTCATCATGTAAGTCTGCTTCAAGAAAATATTAACAGTGGCGTATATCAGAGAGAAACCAAGTTAACAAGTCTGTTGTTCTTTTCTATGTACCGTGTCTCTTGCACTCCGCAAAGCACTTGTAACAAGATTGACAGGTCAAGCACTTGAAAACAATATAACACAAGATCATATATTGAATATGCAAAAATGAAACTTGTATGTGCTACAGCCAAAAGCTCTTATAGCTAAAACATGTTTGGCAATCAATAAAAAATCACAGTTTTCTCCTACGAAAGATCATATCTGATCATGAACATACAATTTGAATATGTTTCACAGAAGCAACTGTGATGTCTGTTTGAAGGACTAGGAAAATAAGAAGTGGAAGGAAGTCTGATTCTTTGCAGAAAGTAACTAAAGTCCACACTCCAATGTTAACTTTTGAGCATCAAGAATTGAAAAGGACAGAACTACTGCACATGATTAGTTACTGGCAGTTAATTCCATAACACAAATTTTCCTCAACTTTTGTTGATACATGGATGTGTCCAGATTCAAAGCACTTGAAGTTCAACTTCAATCAGTAATCTCCAAGACATGAGAAGAAAATTGTTGAGGGATGAAATTGTAGAGATCTGAGGATACTACCACATACTTTTTTTTTTTTTTTTAAAAAGGAGCTTAGCAAGAGTCAATTCCGCACAAATGCCTTGGTGAGCTATCACATATGCAGAGAAGTGCAGAACCTGGCATCTAACATGATGGTCCAATTGATCCTGAAGGCCACAACATAAGAGGCTGAACCACCTAAACTAGAGAGACACTCATCTTGCTAATTTCTTGTGCTCCTTCACTACTCTTTAGGGATATTGGTTGTTTTCACATTCATATCTTTCCCTTTTTTGGCTCCTTTTCATGTTTTGTTACATATATCGTTTTATACTCAGTTGCTGATCTGTTCTCCTGTACTTGCAGTCTACTTTCTTTTTATACTGAATTTCATTTATTGTCTATAAACATAGTTTTCAAAGGAGAATTAAAAGCCTTGAGACTCACCTCACACACATGAAGCCAGATAAAGCTTCAAAACACACACTTAGACATTAATAATCAAACAAAAAAACAAAGGTATATTTAACAGGAATTAATCTCATCAAACTTTAGAAATATTATTTAATTATCACTGGAATAATTTCATTGATAACCGTGGGTACATGGATAACTCTGCCGGGGATGTGTACAACTCCGCCGGTCCCAAGCCCGGATAAAGGAGGAGGATTGTGTGTTAGGTAGCCAACAGCCAACACGTAAAAAAGCCGCTCGAATCCCTTATGACAATGAATCCTACTTTGAATCGTTTAAATGCTAGATCGTTCCCCTCAAGTAACGTATTGCGCCTGCCTCCAGGTGTTTCGAAAAGTGAGCAAGGGGTGCCGCATCGACACCTGGGTGCAGTGAAAAATGAGCAAAGGTTCTAGCGTTTTTCTGGACGAACGCGAGTAAAGAAGCTAATCCAAGACCATAGGTTTAGGGTAGCCACTTGGAATATAGAAACCTTAACTGGTAAGACGATGGAATTGGTAGATGTTATGATTAGGAGGAGAGTTAGTATAGCTTGCATACAAGAAACTAAGTGGACGGGTGAGAAAGCTAGAGAAATTGAGGATACCGATTTTAAACTGTATTATAGTGGTAAGGATAGACGCAGGAATAGGGTAGGAATCATAATTGCCAAGGGTCTTGTGGAGAGTGTAATGACTGTCATTAGGAAACGGGATAGGATTATGTTAGTTAAACTAGTTATTGGAGGGAATAAAGTGAACATTATTAGTGCATACGCCTCTCAAGTAGGATTAGATGATCAGACTAAGAGGGATTTTTTAGAGCAAATTGATGAGATCTTACAGGAGATACCCATAGGAGAGAACCTGATTATAGGTGGAGATTTTAATGGCCATGTAGGCATAAATAAACTAGGTTATGAAAGAGTGTATGGTGGATATGGTTTTGGTGACAGAAATGAGGCTGGAGAGAGTATCTTAGATTTTGCATTGGTTTCTAACCTAGTGGTGGCCAATACTATGTATAAGAAGAGAGAGGAACATTTAATAACTTTTAAGAGTGGGTCAGTAGTTAAGAGTCAAATAGATTTCTTAGTGAGAAAAGTGAACCGCCTAAAACGCAATGATTGTAAGGTGATTCCTGGAGAGAGTCTGGCCTCTCAATATAGGATTTTGATACTAGATTTGTATTTTAAAGGGCAATACCAAGCTAGGAAGGATGGTGGGCGTCGTAGGACGAGATGGTGGAACCTAAAAGGGTATAACCTAGCAATATTTAATAATAGAATGAATAAGGAAGGTATTTGGGACTTGAAAGATGATGTTAACACTACGTGGAACTCGATAGCCAATTATATAAGGAGAATCTCAAGGGAAGCGCTTGGAGAGTCGAAAGGAACAAGACCCAACTCTAAGGAAACTTGGTGGTGGGGAAAAGAGGTTCAAGCGGTAGTTAAGGCAAAAAAAAGAGTGCTTTAAAAAGTGGCAGAAGGATAGAACTGAAGAAAACCTCAAGAGCTATAAATTGGCTAATAAGGAAGCCAAGAAAGTAGTGAGGCTAAGTTGAAAGCTTATGATGACCTATACACTAGACTAGATAGTAAGGAGGGAGAAAAGAGGATATACAAAATTGCTAAAATACGGGAGAGGAAAACAAGAAATTTTAATCAAGTTAAGTGCATCAAGAGTGAGAATTCTACGGTATTGGTGAATGATGAAGAGATTAAGGAAAGATGGAAGAACGATTTCGAGAAATTATTAAATGAGGAACATGGAGGTACGTCAATAGGGGAAAAAATAGCCAGTAGTACGATAAACCAAGACTATAGGTTTTATCGCAGGATTCAGAATTTTGTAGTAAAGATTGCATTTAAGAAGATGAAATCAAATAAGGCTTTAGGACCCGATGATATTCCTATTGAAGCTTGGAAGTATTTGGATAAAAAGGGGATTGTTTGGTTGACTAGGCTGTTTAGCAAAATTTTGTTGACTAGGAACATGCCAAATGAGTGGAGGAAGAGTATTTTAGTACCAATCTATAAGAATAAAGGAGATGTCTAGAATTGCAATAACTTTAGAGGAATCAAACTAATGTGTCATATAATGAAAGTGTGGGAGAGGGTGATAGAATGCAGATTGCGAGATATAACATAGGTGTCAAATAATCAATTTGGTTTTAAGCCTAGCAGGTCAACAATGGAAACGATCTATCTTTTGAGGAGAGTAATAAAAAAGTATAGAAAAAAGAAAAAAGGCATTCATATGGTGTTTATCGACCTTGAGAAAGCATATGATAAAGTGCCTCGGGATATAATATGGTGGGTGTTAGAAAAGAAAGGGATGACAAAAGGTTACATTGATGTGATTAGGGACATGTATGAAGGGGTGGTGACTACTATTAGATCATCTGCTGGAGAGACAACTAAATTCCTATCACTATAGGGTTACACCAAGGATTTACCTTGAGTCCTTATCTTTTTGCTTTAATTATGGATGAGTTGACGAGAAATATTCAGGATGACGTGCCATGGTGTATGCTTTTTGCAGATGATATCATGCTAGTGGATGAGACCAGAGAAGGAGTTAACACAAAGTTGGAGATTTGGAGAAAAGCACTTGAATCTAAAGGATTCCAGATAAGCAGAACTAAGACAGAGTACATAGAGTGTAAATTTAGTAACAGTAACAATGAAAGCGGAAGAGAAGTGAAGATTGAGAACCAAAAACTGCCTAAGAGTGAACATTTTTGTTATTTAGGATCGGTTATCACAACGGCGGAGGAGATTGATGTAGATGTGGCCCATAGGATTAAGGCGGGATGGTGTAAGTGGAGAAGTGTGTCTGGAGTACTGTGTGATAAACGAATACCCACTAGACTAAGAGGTAAGTTCTATAGAACGGCTATTAGACCAGCAATGTTGTATGGGACGGAGTGTTGGGCAACCAAGAAACAACATGTGAATAAAATGAGTGTGGCTGAGATGAGGATGCTAACGTGGATGTGTGACAAGACTAGATAAGACAAAATTAGAAATAAGTGTATTAGGGAATGGGTAGGAGTAGCACCGATAAAAGATAAGTTAAGAGAGAATCAATTGAGATGGTTTGGTCATATTCAACGGAGACCAACAAAGGCAGTAGTAAAGAGATGCAATGCAGTGAAGGTAGATGGAAGTGTTAGGGGACCAGGTAGGCCTAGATTAACGTTGGCTAGCGTTGCAAATAGAGATATGGATATACTTAATTTAACTAACAAAATAGCCTTTGATAGAGCCGCGTGAAGAAGAAAGATTCATGTAGTCGACCCCATTTGATGAGACTTAAGGCTTGGTTTGGTTTTGGTTTGGTTAACTGTGGGTACATGGATAATTTTTTCTATGTGACGGGGCCCTATGGATGCCACATCATCGCCATTTCAGGGTCTTCACTCTCCACATGGCAAGCCAGCAAGGGTTGCACAAAAGCTCTTATGCAATTCAATAGGGTTATGTGCCTAGCCTACGCGAGGGTATATCAATCACCAACGTATACTACCTTGGACTACTAGGGCACACAGCACCCTAGCTGCAGGCCAAAGCACCAAGTGAATAAGTCAAAGAATGGGAAGCCCCGAGGCATGACCAAGGGACTACTCGACCAAGCCAAGCCACCCTTGCCCATCCCAATTCCCTGGCACAACACCCTACAATATGTTGTGTCAGTTAGCTTGGAAAAGGAAACATTTCAAAACATAAGGGAAATTACAAAAACTTTGGAAGCGTATGAAATTATTTGGAAATAGAAACTTAAACTTATGTACAAAATGCATAATAATTACAAAATCCAACATGCTGATTTAGTTACGCTTCTTGCTCTAACAATCCAGAAAGAGATCTATGAATATCATAAGACAGAAAAGTTTAAAGGCCTAGTTGTCAAAAGGGACTTTCCTTTATAAAAAGAAAAACATAAATAAAAAATAAAACAAAATTAAAATTCTAGCAGTCTTATAAATAAATAAAATAGAGGTGACAATCTTTTTTTTAAAAAGTACTTTATGGTAATAAAGAAATAGAATGAGTGACTCAATCATGCTTGTTTTATCCTCCCTCTCTCTCTCTCTAGTTTCTCATATTTTCTAATACATATAAGAATTTTCTTTGTTCTCAATTTTTTTTTTCTTTAAAAAAAAAAAAAAAAAAAATTAACATGCAAATGGAAATGACCATTGTTGGATATTCCTATAGGTGTCGAAACAATTTGTTATTTGGGTATGTTTCATAACATTATGGTGTGTTTCTGTGCGGTTCCATAGAAACATCAAGGTTTTGGTATTCCACTAATGGCCATGTCTCCTCTATGCCCTACACCCCTTAGATGGGACTTCTACATACTATTATCATCTCCATTACCAAAACTTTGGCATCTATGGCTAGAACAAGAACCTAAATATCCACTGCTAGAGATTGCTAGAGAATTGTGGCATCTAGGCCCAGGGGTTTGTCAAGGTTGCTTGGCTCGTTCCCCATAGGGAGCAACCCCTCATTGAGAGAGAGAGAGAGAGAGAGAGATTGTGTTGCATTGACCCAAACAGTTGATACCTCAAAAACAGGTATAATACCTACCACTTACGTCAAGCCATGATACATCCTACTAGGTATTGCACCTAACTCTGCAACTCCCACAATACGATCCCCAATGTCTGAATCATAGGACGCAGAGGTAGACCTAATAACTCCACTATGTCAGGCCAAGTGAATTGACCACCTATCCATAGACTCCACAAGTGAGTTGGCCTCCAACAGTCTAACATTACATAATGGGGTATCCATGCAACGTAAACATCATCCCTAAATTCTAATCACCATCTTCATCCTCTTGCTCCTCCACAAGGTTCTTACTCACTGCCACCCTCTCTCCCTCCCAAGTCACCTTGTTTCTCTCGTCTTCTGCCTCCGGCAACTCCCAGCCATTAAATTGCCCGTCATCCTCCCAAAGTCCATGGCTACCAACCTCACCAACCATTGCTTACAATGAAGCTATTTGGCATAACTTTTAAGTGGGATTATTTGGATTATAGTTTTAAAAAAGCTAGTCAAAAGTGTTTGCACAGCTTATTGCACTCAACTCAACTTATACAACTTCATTAACTTACTTTTTTTAAGCTACCCTCGGGTGCTTTTTTGGATTAACTTTCTAGTTTTTAAATGTTTTGACAAAAATGCCCAATGGAATATACAATAGTTGTTATGATATAGGAAGCTGTAGGCATTTTGAACATTACAAGGCAAAAAGATACTTAACACCTTATTTACCAAACAAATTCAACTTTTTTACATCTTACGCAAGAAGTTTCATCAAACAATTCTAAAACTTAATCAAACCATTTTAAGCCAATAATCTAAAAAACTAACTTCTAAGTATAGCCAAACGAGGCCAATAACTAATTGTTGGTAATTAGTTCAGACAACTATGAGCTAAGATTAGAAATATAGTTCTGAAGGAAATATGGAAATAAGTGTCCCAATAAAACTTTACCAAATGTGAGTGATTGCCTTGCTACTTAACAAATATATATATATTTTTTTTGGATAAATAAGCAAACTTTATTAGAAAAGCACCAAGGCGATGCAAAGAATACAAAGAAAATAGCAGCCCACAATGGCTAGCAAAAGCTAACTAAGCAAATCCTCCACAAAATGTACAAAAGTCAAAACATCAGGATCAACTGAACCTGTAACCCAATTATGCAACACCATAAGAAGCCTACTTTCTAACCAAAGAATTGAATGACACATATTATGAAAAATGCGTCTGTTAGGCTCCAACCAAACCAACCAAACCAACCAAAACAAGCAATGGAAAGCAAGTAACCAAGCCTTCTAACACCTCTTACCCACCCTTGCCTCACCCCAACTGAGCAACACTCCCAACACAGACCCCAGCAACACATACAACACTAATTTACCAACACATACCGCCGCCGAATCAAGTTATCCATAGTGAGGATACAACCCAAGGTAGATGTCCAAACAAACATAATTAAAATCATAAATACAAAATTAAGAACGTAACTAAAATTATAGGTCAAGTGGTATCTCTTGGTCCTAATTCTTTTATATGCTTGAGCACTAAAAAGCTCTGTTATCAGAATCTTACGATTTGCGATTTGATTCATGATTCGATTCGCAATTTTTGCAAAATCGATACGAATCTATAAATGAATCTATTTTGGAAGTGAATCTCTAGTGAATTGCATGATTCACAATCGATTCATGATTCAATTCACTTTTTACAATTCATGCAATTTTTGAAATTATTGTGTCCGGCATATTTTCGACTATTTTTTTTCCTCCATTTTTTTGGTAAAGACGACATAATCCAACTTCTAATAGTATTTAATACCAAAACAACCAATATATATACATGATTTGTTGTTATTTTAGTGATAATGGAGTTTTTAATAGGATCTAATCAGATTTAGTTAGACCCAACATATTTTTAACCTTTCTTCTCTCTTTTTTTTCCCTTTAAAAAATCATAATATATCTTCTAAAGATATTTAAGATTAAAGTTACACTATGGATTATCTATTGCTATTTTTTTAAATTGAATATTACATGTTTGAGGTCAGTTATATCTTTTAAAATGTTTTAAGCTTTAAAATAAAAGATTCTAAATAATTATTTCTTATTATTTGTTCACTGTTACTTAGAAAAGTATGTATTCTTATTGTCCAAATATCAATATCGTTGTTAATTATTGTTACTTTAGAAATTGACAATTTGTCTATTTGGTTATTATCTTTATTAAGAATGGTTGATAAGAAATCTAAAAAAGAAAAAAAGTAAGATAGTGATCTTACATAGGAATCTTTGTTAACTTCTTACCTATTAAACTATGTAAGTCTAAATATTTCATATTTATAAGATATATTTAACATCTAAATGTGTAGATATATGTTTTTAAGTAATTTAAAAAAAGTGACCGAATCTTTACGATTCACAATTCGATTCGCGATTTGGTACAAGGCTATTTCGATTCACGATACGAATCCTAATTTGACAACTATACTGAAAAGTCCTAAGGAGAAAGATTATACAACAAGTTACAAAGACCTTTATTTTAATAAACGAAACCAATGGGAGGAGTTGTGTGGTGATGGTGGAATGGATAAAAGGTTTGCAACAAGCTCTTTCATTGTTTAGATTTGAAGTTCGGTGGTTGAGTGGCAAATTGACGGAGGTGTTGCAAAGGCAACACAGGTGGCATTTTGGTAGTCTAAGGAGGGATTTGAATGTTGGAGTGCCATAGCCTTACAAATAGGGGATGTGATCAACTTGTGGCATTGGCATTGTCAATGGGGAGGAGCAATAATTTTTTCTTTTTTTTTTTCAAAATTAGTATTCAATGATGGTTGGGTGGGTTTGGTCACAGTGTTGCAAGGTTTTGATTGAGTGGTGGCCAAAGGAAGAAGGATCAACCATGGCAAAGAGTTGGTTAGGGTGGATGGAGGTACGAGACACCTATTTGGGTTGAAAAGGGTCCAAGTCTCACTTTCCAAAAACTGTTACGCAAGGTTTGTGGCGTGGCAAGGTCAACAAAGATCATTGCCAAAAAAAATTGTTAGGTTAAGGGGGTTCCCTGCAAGAGAGGCTTGTGGTGCTCTTAGAGATGAGGATCACCATGTGCATGGTAGGAGTAGGAGGAGAATGCAACACAAACTTTAACCTTTTGTTGAACCAGACCTTAGTTGCACAAAGCGAGAGCAAGGGCCTCTAGAAGTTTCTAAGGTTGGAAGCACCTATGGGAGCGTGTATATATTATATATATAAATATATTCTAATAATTATTTTTTCTGCTTAGTTCTAAAAAATGTATTAAAATATGAACAAATATTTTAGATTGATGTCAACTACAAATTGTCTTTATCTAGTACAAATAAATATTATGTAAATAGAAAGTAATATAATAAGTTTAGGTTGTTTTTCTTTTATTTCTTTGATATTTGTATGTCTAAGAGTTTCTAACTCCATTGGGAGCAAGTTTTTTCCTCGACGGGAGCACGTTTCTTACTTGAGAGCGCAAAAACGCGTTTCTTAGTAAGAAACATCACCAAAGTAGGAGTTGCCTGCTACTATAACACGCATGAAGGGAGAAAAATTTTCTTGAATGGGTTCTCATGTTATTATGGCAAGAGGGTTAATAGTCCGTTATGGAGGCAGGAGGCATCATGTGGGAGGAGGGCTTTGGAACCATATACATCACATGATAATAAGGGGAATTGCAGAATATAGCAAGGGCAAAAGTGGGAGCCCAATCGGTTGCTTCACATGGTAATAGATCCCTAGCCCAAGGAGAAAATTAAATAGGTTGGGCTAGGTCTTTTTCTCAAGAGAAATGAGGTTGACAGGTAGGCTCCTAATTCATCTAGTAGGCCCAAAGCCATGTGGTTTTGGGGGTGGACAAAGACTAGCCCAAACTTATCACCAAAAGGATGAAAGCCTAGAATTAATGAAGAGAGGCCCAACTCCACTAGCAACTTAGGTAGATTCACAGTTCGGTTCTCGTGTGAAACCAAGATGCAAGCAAAGGCCGAGAAAAACAAAGGGTACAGAACCATTTCATGAAAGAAAAGGAAGTTGAGAAAGTGATTATGGATTTTCTTCCCAAGGATAGCCACATCGATGAAGTTCGTTGATCAACGTGTAATAACTTAGCTATAGGTGGCGGTTGTTTTGGAACAATCTCATCTAGGCCTAGAGGTTGTAATGGAAGGGCCTCTGGTGTTTTAGATGGTAGCGCGAGAAAGCTGCCTATGGTTATTACACAACAAGTGGAGGAGCCAGGTCATGGTACTACTGAGAATGGGAGAGGGGGCATATTTGCAACTTCACCTAATGGAATTCTTTCAAAATGAGAACCCAAAACCCAAAGCAGTTGAAGGGCCATGGTGGGTAAGAAGGCACGTGTGATGAAGATGGCGGGTCTGTGGTATTGTTATTAGGTCCTAGGAAGGAAAAAGGTAGCAATAAGGCAAATTTGGGGTGACGGGGTGGGGGAACGTACAACTATGCTTTTAATAGTGATGGAGGAAGAAGTATTGGAGTGGGTTTTGAAGAAAGTTAGATGCCTGAGCCATATTTTCGAGTTTCCTTGCGATCAATTTGAGGATGATGCTTTGAAGATGATAAAATCTATCGAAGAAAAACAGAGGCCTAGTTTTGGATTATCTGTTGGCAAGTAGGCATGAGCAAGGTTCGTATGGTAGTTTTAGTTATAGATTTAGTTAGTTTTTTGTTTCCTTTTTTTTTTTTTTTTTCCTTCTCCTCCTCTTGTATTAGGGTACTTTCCTTTCTGTGCTTTCTCTAATACAATTTTACTTACAAATAAATTTATAAAAGTGCTATCTACTGCTGCAACAAAAAGGGATAATGGCACAAGTTCAACTCCATAGAAGAATGGAGTTTGCAATAGCCTACTCAATACAATAGGTTAGGAAATAAATCAATGACCACCACCCCCCCCCCCCCCCCCCCCCCAAAATAAATAAATAAATAAATAAATTTTAAAAAATAAAATAAAAATTGAAGGCCATAAAATAAAGCAGGATAGGATAGCATGGCATATACAAGCAAAAGAACCATAATAATGAAGTTAGGTCATGTACAGTTGAGGAAAAAAAAAACAAAAAGGTCCAGCAATACAGTCTGTTAGTGTTAAGCCAATTGGCTAACTTACCCATGGAGTGAAATCTTAAACACTCTATTCTGTTAGTCTATTTAAGAGACATCCATATAGCTAGCTAAAGAAGAACACGAATTTCTTGAGTAGTAAAAATCAAATACAACTTGCTTCAAGGTACCTGCCCTGTACTTCTGTTGACAGATGCATGCTCCTTAAGGAGAGCCTGATCATAAGATCCCCCACTTTCTTCCAGATCCAATCTTGTCCTATCGAACTCCCTAAAATCCTCAAGAAGCGAAGCATGCTCTTTCTTAGCTCGAAGACTAGAGCGCAGCCGATTAAATTCCTGCAATTAAATCATGTTAGGCACAGCATAAGTATCATCATGCAAAATCTTCTTGGCCAATTGACATTATTGGTAAAATTGCTAGATCACATGCTACCATCATCATGTTGTTACCACAAAAGCATGACATAAAGAACTTCATGATGAAGAAATCAATCTTCCAAAGCAATTTAGGCATTTTCCTGGGAATAAGTACTACAATTCCAAAAGAAGAAGAGCATATTTACATAGCTTGAATGTTTTAAAAAATTATCAATTTAAATAAGAATCCATATTCTTCTAATTATGTTAAACCCCATATCTGATATATCCAAGTCATCGGGTTTCTGAAATACTCTTTCAGTTCACTAGAATCTTAAATAACCAGACAATTTACCTATGGGTAAACAGAAGGTTCTCCTAAAGGAAATGATCCTTTCTAATCCCCTATGTTTTATGCAGTTAGCTATAGGCCTCGTTTGGAAAGTGGCTACCTTTTTTGGCTTTTTAGCTAGTTAGTTATTTTTGTAGGCTATTTTAATTTTTGTGTTTGGGAAGATGGGTTGAATTTTTTGTTTGATTGTTGTATTGAAAAATGTGTTTGAAATGATGTGGGATAGTAAATGACCAAAATGCCCCTATGTGTATTGTTGCTGATGTCGTGGATTTCTCAAAAATTAAAAGGGCAAAAGCATCATTTTACAGTCTGTCCATTACAGCTTCGAAATTATGTGGGATAGTAAATGACCAAAATGCCCGTGTGTATTGCTCCTATTGTCGGGGATTTTTTCAAAATTAAAAGGGCAAAAGAGTCATTTTACACTCTGTCCATTACACCTGTGCATCACTTGGGAAGTGATGAGCAACAGTACTGCTTTTAGGATTTTTTTCTCAAGAGGATACAATAGCCTGGATTTCCGTTTGCCAAACAACGCCATAGTAAAGTGGATGCACCATACAATTTTAGTATGTGATCTAGTCCTCCTAAAAACCCCCGTCTCAGGATTAAATTACAAGATAAAAGGTTGGAATAGAAGGTGAGCCAAACCTTTCCGTACTACAGGGCAATGAAATCATTCCACAGTTATAGGAAACTTCAATGGACCATGAGAAAAACATTGATGTACATTGTTCTCTAATAGCTTATGTTTTTAGGGTGGTCAAATCTTAACAAAAGGCTATAGTTTGGCCAAGTCTCGCTTCATAGCCTGCAAATTAATTTGTGAAGGGTGGTCGTGGCAGCATAGTCTCCTCATGCCTGATGTCATTCCAAAGAAAAGACAAAACCTATTTACCATCTATGAGGTGGGGTATTCAACATCACCATAGAATAGTCACTTAATTAAATTAGCTCAGGGTCATCCTTTAAACTGTAAGTCAGTCGGCAATAAGCCAGAAGGTTGTCCAACAGTCTCATATAAAATGAACTCAAGAGGAAATTTTCCTTTAATATGATTGTCTAATAAGCACGGGCACTTCTACTGAGGATTGACACGACAATCTTTTTCCTTTAATATGATTGTCTGACACAACAGTCTTTGGATACTCCTAAAGTCGCGTTTGACACTTCTTTCAACGTGTCTTGAGGAAAAAAAAAAAACCGTAACATAGGACACTTTAGCAACACTTCACGGACACTTTGATGACATTTCTTGAACTCTCCAAATACGTCCTATATAATGAATCTCTTCATTATAATAAAATTCTCCATTCTTCAGAACACAACTTATGCAACCTAAATATATTTTGAAACATCTATAAGATGAATACATTATGTGTAATACAATATTATATAATTGTTTTGCACTGTTTAGAATGTAATTGCTATATAAATGATATCTTAATGTTTAATTGATGAAATATATAGTTTTTTAATGAAGAAAATGTGTTGTGTTGCATTTTTTAATTATCTTTGAATAAATTATTCATATATATGACATAAAAAATTTATAAAAATATAAAATTTTAACATGTCCTAAGGGTCTCGTGTCTTGTATTTTTTGAAAATTGACGTGTCGGCATGTTGGTGTCATGTCGTGCTACTTAGATGATTGTCATCAAATCATTAAGCTAATTTATTGATTAATTTTCTATGTAGAAGTATTATAATTTGAGGTAGTAAGGATTTTGTACTTGGTGGTGCTTGCATTTATGAATCCTTATTGTATATAACCATATACACACTTGCACACACACATATGTATTGCACCCCATATATACATACAACCAAAATTGTATTGTTTCTTAAGACTCTAATAATGTTTTCTTAAGCATTTAAAAGTAACAATACCTGAGTAAGGTCTTGAAGAATTTCTTGATGCCGAGTCAATGTATGAGAAAATATTTCTGAGCCTCCTGATGACACCCAAGCTTGCATATGTGAATTCACTTGCTGAAGGTGTTGGAGTAGTTTATCAATCCCCAATTCAAGATCTTTATCGGTCCCATCATCATTTTTTGTGGAAACTAATTTACGATACAAATGCATCTGTTCATCCAACTGTGCTTCAAGCTTCCTTGCCTACATGATGCCAGATAATGCCATTCTTCAAAAACAGTTAAACAGAAGAAAACCCATCTTCATAACCATGAATTCGATATAGCAATAGCAATTTTGAAGCAAAAGGAGAAAGTGATGATGATCACTTGGATTTAAAATGAAAAGAGAGGAGATAATCAACATCAGATTCATGGCATCATTCATGAGGGTTTTCCGTGAAGTGTATGATTGCTCCACAACATTTAATTGATGAGAAATGCCATACGTCACAAGTTTCCTTTTTGTTCCCTTTCATCCCAAAACACAATGACTACTACACCTGCACTAGTTTCCAAACTATCTCTACCATACCATTTGCATAACCATTCAAAACAGGGCTATTGAGGAACTCAACATTTTTCTCAAAAGAAACATTCATGTCTCGGCAATTTTGTTCCTTCCGGAGAAATTCAGGTGACACTATTCAGAAGGATGCTCTAAATAACTCTTGAAACAACAAAATAGGTTTGCCGACAACTGTGCCCTTCGGTTGTTAAACATTTCAATGGCATCAATGATCCATTTAGTCACAGGTGCAATTCCAAATTCACAGATCTCAGTGCAATAAATGGAAAAAATAAAAATAAAAATAAAAAAGACATAGACTTGATGGTATTTTCCATTCATAGAATTCGGAATCCCAAATATTCCATCACTTACAAATGGAATAATATAAAAATTTCAGACCCTTAACGAAACCCAAATAACGCCCACAAATCACAAAACAAACAATGCAAATAATTCGAAATTCATTAAGCCAAAATCCATATAATTATATATATATATATATATATATAGGGAGATTGCTAGTGATTTGAGAAGAAAAATTGGGGCTTGATCGATGAAATGAATCCAAATATCGAAATTCACCACACATACGATATATGCATATATATATAGACGTGTATAAAATTGTGTACCTGTTTTCGAAGGGAGTCCCAAGAAGTAGGCGGATCCATGTTTGAGTTTAGAGAGAGAGAGAAGATGACAGAGAGACAGAGAGAGAGGCTTCTAAATCCAAATCCTAGTCTTGTTTGGAGCAGAGCAGAGGTTTGAATTACAGAGACCAAACCAGATCGACAAGAAATATGAGAGCGAAAGAGAGAGAGAGAGAGAGAGGAAGTGGTGAAAACGAAGGAAGGTTTCATTTGCTGCTGTCTAAAGGCGTTTGGTGGTTGTTGCTATGGGTGGGGATTGCGTGTGGGTCATTGGGTCCCATTTAAAGCCTTGGTCTCCACCCGAATTAGGGGTACTTATCAATTAGTCCTATTCACTAGACTTATTTATCTACAGGTCTTAACTAATAAATTTAATATTATAAAAATAAAAGAGTGATAAATTTATCACTAAAAAATTATTCATAAAAAAAGAGACTGATAAATTTATCACTATAAAATTATTCATAAAAAAAAAAGACTGATAAAATTTGTCTTTATCACTTAATAAATTATATCAAATAGGACTTAATGGGTAATAAGTCTCAAAGTAGGACCTATTGGGTAATAAGTCTCCCAAATAGGACCTATTGGTAGTTTACCCCCCGAATTATGGTGGGATTCCATACCACTATTTTCTTCATATTTTTTTGGGAATAATTTTATGGTTGGTATCATATGCATTTTTAACTGTGATATTTGTATTTTTTTTAATTATAATTATAGTTATTATTTATTATGATATTGATTATAATATTATTTTAATTATGATTTAAGAAATTTTTGTTATACCTTATGTGATTTTGGTTATAACTCTCTTTTTTTTTAGTTATGACTCTTATAATATTTACATACTCTTTAGAGTGTGTACCATGAGTCTAAATCCTCTATAGTGGTTTAAAAAAACAAATAAAAAAATAGAGAAGAACCAGAAACCATCGTCGGCAATCACTCATTCTCTAGCGTCGACCAGTAACATCACATTCACTCCTTCTCCACCCATCCAACACTACCACCTCAACCCTAAATTTCTTCGCCTGTCTAGTTAAACCTTGCCATCGCCGCCACAACCCTTTCCTTTCATCTCACCTCCTCCTTTTTCCTCTTGCTATGGTGATGGCGGGTGCCACTCTCTGACAACCATAACCTCCATGACCACCATAGCTTGACGCCCCTCAAGAGTTTTTAGATCACACAAACCCTAGATCTAGAGAGAAGGAATTGTTAAAGTGGTTGGTGGGCCAACTGTAGGGATCGTGGTGGTAGGTTAACGCATTGGTGAAGGTCACCAAAGAGTGACACTGATGGTGGGTTTGGTAGTTTTTAAAGAGAGAGAGAGAAAAAAAAATGTAGAGGGAGGGGCTGCAAAAGGGTTGAGACATCAGCTATGAAGAGGGGTAGGAGTGGTGAGGTTGCAGACTGACGTTGGAAAAGGAGTGTTAGTGACGTTGCCAGTAATGGGTTCTTCTTCTTCTTTTTCTTTTTAAGTTTGCCCCTAAAACGACATTGTTTTGGGACACTATAGGATACCACTACAGAGGATCAGAGCTCACGTACCATAGCATTACCATTTTTTCAGAATCTGAATCCTCTACAGTGATTTCTTGTATAATGATATTTTATATGGTTGAGATTTTTTTTGAAAGTGATTGTATCCTCAGTTTAGTATTACAACAACACTTCAAATCCAAACTTATGAATCCAGAATTTACTTAGAAAAATGAATTAATGATTCAAATTTATTTTACTCATGGACCCCACACTTCATCAATTTAATCTCCACCATACGAATTCAGGATAAATTATGGATTGAAGAAGGAGGGTTCATAGCATTTTTGTTTAATACTTGTCACGACCCAAACTCGCCCTTTAGGTTTAGCATCGTAACCGGCCAGTAATCCGTGATTACTAAAAGCCTGCTTAACAGTAATGACAGTACTATAGTAAAAGGAGGCTGACAGAAGCCAATAAATAAAATAATATAATGTCCAAAGAGCTGTAAGGACTTAAATGAACAAAACAAACTTGCATTTATAGACAATCACATGAGTCCAAGTCCAAACATAGGTGCAAACATGACATAACTGAGGGAATTAAATCCCCAATAACAAAATGGTCAAACAAAAATGAAAATATAAGTCTGAAACAAAAACTTCACAACATAGGATCATAGCCACAAGTGGGCAAGGTAGAAACAACCAAAAGCCACAACACATGACGATTCAAAACCTCGTGGTGAGGCACAGTAGTTGGTTTGACAAAACAAGGTTCGGGTCAACGCCGCTAAGATTGATCCAGTGCTTGATCACCTACATATATATAATAAACAGTAAGCTAAAACCCAGTGAATGACAACTGTGTAAAGGGGTTATGAATGATGTCCTTACAATAATTGAAACAATCGGTTCATCAATAGATCATTTTCTCAATCAATATCTCGTATCATTCAATCATTAGGATTCATAATGATCATACGTGATACATCCAACAGCAGAACAATTCAATAGATCTTAAAGACCGAACAATCAATTGATGGCCATCAATACAATAAACAATAGTTTCGAGAATTGGAACTGACAGAGATCTTTGTAATAATAGCGATAACAATAGCAATAATAATAGCAATATGCTATGGATGCCACGAGTATAGTTCAGAAAATAGGACAATCATTCATTCAATAAACAGTATTCCTTTAAAAACAATACATTTAATCAATCAGAAAATAATTACGATTGAACATAGCTTTACAACAGTATTATTCATTGTGGGCTCCCTGAAACACATACTAAAGATGCACTAAAGATGCGGCGTCCAACCTAAACAAACAAATTCAAGCACAACTCAATTACATTCATGTCATTCAGTCATTTTTAGTTAGTTCAATACTTCTACTTATTCGGTTTCTATTCATTGCCAATTCGTTCCATTATATCTTTTTGTTTTTTATTTCATTCGTGTTCATAAGATGTGAATACAATGAAGAGCATGTTAAAACCATGCAAGCGAAAGCCCGGAATGTAGAAAAATGGAGCGAAAACAAAACCAGGACCATTCTGAAATCCGCACGTACGGGGGCACTGACCGTACATGCTAAACTGCCACCAGACATGCAATTAAAGTAGAAAGCAAGCTTCAATCTATTCTGATTTCCGCACGTGCGACTTATTCTCAAATCCGAAAATCCGTTTAAGTTTTTAAAACCCTTTTTTTTTTTTTTTTTGTAACTGTAACTTCAATCTCATGCATGTCAAGACCCAAAACCTTTCAAAAACATCTTGAATTCATCATATATAATTTTAAACAAAAATCATAACTTCAAATTGAAACTCAATTTCCATACAACAGGTCAAATCTTGAATTTAACATTTGAAATCATAAACCAGACAATCTTGAGTTCCATAATCAAAATCCATGAGATTTTTTCCTCAAATTTGAAGAACCAAGCAAGATTTCAATTGTATGAGCAAGAATGAAGCCATGCATGTAAAAACATTATGAACTCAATTTGTCAATTGAAGGATCAAAACCTGAATTAAAATGGAAAATTATAAAACATGTATACTATGAATTCAAACTTCAATATCATGAAAGTTTTCTCTCCAATTTTCATGAATTATGCAAGAACTCTAATGTATGAAGGAAATTTCCATGAAATATGCCATGCATGTCATGTTCCTAAACTAATTCTTACACTTTCTTGCTTATCTTGTTCATACATATATTTTGCTTCAACTTACTTCCATAAAGTCACCAATTAAACTTGAATTCTTCTTAATTCAACTTGGATTCCATGGGTTCATGAGTATAACAAGTCAAATTCATGAAATTAGAAGAGAATTCCTACCTTAAGTTGATGAATTTGTGGAGATCAAAGCTTTTCTTCTTCCATATTCTTCTTCTTGCTCTTCTTTTCTTTCTTTATTGAGCTTTCTCTCAAGAACTCTCTCTCTAGTTGTATATTCTCCAACAAAACCCACTAACTTCTCCTTTTCTACTTAAATTGATTAATAGTTTTAGGAAGCTTAATTAATCTCTAATCTCCTCTAAGCTCTAATTAATTATAAGCAATAAATTCCATTGAATTAAATTCCACTGATTTGTGGGGTTAGTGATGTTTAGCCATTTGATTGGGGGGGGGCTGATGTGGAATCGTAGTGTTATTGTTGGTTGTTATTTATTTATTTGTTTGATTTTAACACTACCACCCACATAAGACCCACTACATACATGATTCTGACAAATGCACCTTCATTACCATGTACTTTCAGTAAGTAACATGTACACCTCCAACAAATCATCACCAATAACATGCAAGTCATCAACATTCCATAAAAACTCTAACATATCTACAATTGCACACACTGACGTAATGGATTCATTGCTTCCATTGAAATTGGTTAATTTTTACTAACATGGAAGTCACACGTCCTAACATTTACGTGGACAATCGCAATCAAATCCTACACAAAAGTTAACAAAATCTTTCCCCACCAATACAACAAACCCCCACTCAAATAGAACACATTTCCGAAGGATTCCATTAAACATCCTAAGCATCTACATCATCAATTAAATTTCCCTCCCACTAACATGGACATCTAACACAATCCACATCATTACAACACACATGCAGCTGGAACAAACAAGGGACTCTTTTCGACATTGCAACAAAACAAGACAACCCATTTATTAATGACTCCATCATTGCACTCACGCTAATATATGATGACAACAAACACATATCACTAGAAAACACTTACATAATTTCATGCACAATGTTACATTACCATAATTACAATCACAAACTAATATGTCCCAGTACATGACTTCTCCCCTGGCTCTACAACGTTCACATTCTCACCTCCAATATTAAGACGTTGCCCATCTTATACATTCACCGGATCAACATCTAACACCTTTTCATCACGCTTGATAGGCACGTGGGTGTCCGGTACCACCTGTACGAAATAACGTTCGACGACAATCCCAGAAATTTTCCCACAGTTAACCTGCAACCAACAACTCAAGCAAATCAAAGCAAACAAATAAATCAAACGTATACAATATACCACCACCAATTCATCTTTCATACCTCTACAGAATCGTCTGCCGACAAGTCCACACCTTTTAGCTTCCCAACAAGGTTCCCGACGTTCCACCAACAAAACCTGGGAGACACATTATGCCGATTAGGTTCCACAATGTCGGTGTGCTCACAAACGAGGAACTACAACCAAAAATAAAACAAATGACAGGTTACAAAAACATTACATTACTACACTGTCCACACTTTGGCGGTGTTTGGGAACTTGATTTTCGAGTTTTTTTTGTTTTTTGTTTTTTTTTACTACAAGACAAATGTTTTACAAAACCAAAAAAAATAAATCCAAACAAAATATCACATCAAACCCCATAATCATTTCACTTTTTGTCTCACAAACATCACATCCAACCACAAAAAAACCCAACTATCTTCATAAACACAAAAAATATTTTCTCCAATAATATCCTACAACTAAAAAAACCTACTTCCCAAACACCCACTTTATATTTACTTATTATTGAATTAATCGTCAACGTACCATATCCCAGTGTGCAATTGTTTTTTTTTTTGTAACAATAGTTTATTGTCCCACTTGGTTGTCCCTAGCTGACATACTCCCAAATGTTATACATACACATTCAGTCAATGTCATACCGTGCATTTTGCAAATAGTACAGCCAAACATTTTGGCATAACTGTAAATTACATAATAGCAACGAAATAAGCATAACACTATGCCGATTAGTGTCAATTAGACAACATAAGTCATGCTCATTTAGCCATCAACATCAATATACAAATGCAAAACAGAGTGCCGATCATTTTGCATTCAAGGGTGCTGAGATGTGTTAGTATGCAACCAACATTATTCTTACAATTTTAGGAGTTTTCGTTGTTGCTGGGAGTGTCTTTCATATATCAAATTCACTCGTTACATCAGGACTTTAATAGTTCACTTATCCAGCATCAACATCGGCTTCAGACCTCACAAAAAAAACCAATAACACAAACAAACACACTGTCGTAATCCGCCCAAAACAACACATCTACCTACATGGCCATTGCACAATCACAAACCCAACAACAGGAAGAACATTGTACCGCGCCTAACTAGCATCAACATCCACACCATGTTCACAATTCAAAATTACATCAATCAAACAAATTATACTAACATCTACCATGAACCACACCCCCAAAATCATATTCCTACCACCTACAGACAATAAAAAAAAAAAACCTACAAAAACCAACCCAACATCATGAATACATTACCAATCCACCACTACTGAAAATTGACATCAACCCAAAGCCCATATTTCCCCATCACAAAATATAGATAAGACCAATTACATTAACATTACAGTTCATTCATTCAAAGAACACAACATCGAACCATTTGTCCACCAGGAACCATGAAAATATTGTCTTCGATTTCAGTACAAAATGACATCATGAAAACATGAAAAAATATCACCATTTCACACATAACACAACCACAATGTTGTACAAACCACACACGGACAAAGCAACATCAAACATTTCCATACCTTTCGCCATCACAAAACAACAACCATACGAACGCCGATTCACAAATGATGTTAGCGCACCGATGTTTCAGCCTCACTAATGATCACAAATCCAGAATTCTCAGTGCCCACGCCGACTCGTCTCTACCAATGTACTAGAAGGGGGTTTTTGTATCTTCTAGGGTTTTTGTGGGTAGTATTCAACGTTATTTGGGAAATGAATATTCTAGTTCCAACATTGCCAAATCAGATGCTTCAATCACCCAAGATAAGGATCCAATCACTAACATTGGAAAAGAAGCCCAGAAATTTTGTATTCTATTTTGTCCGTTTTGTTCAAGATAGAGGGAAACAATAAAAAGCTATAGTACACTTTTGGGCATTTTGTAACTACAACATCACCAAAAACCCACATTTACCCATACTCAACCCAAGTCACATGATAATTTCATGGGCTTTTACGTAACTAACATTCACATGATTTTTCAGTCTACAAAATAAAACATAGGACTAAATGGTTCAACACATCAAAATTTGGGATTTATTGGTGCTACACCCTAAAATTAAACACATAATTAAATTAATATAATCATGATATGCATTTTGGGGTCATTACAGTACTATTGTAATTTCAACTTTTATAAAATTAAATCTCAACCATTCAAAAAACCATTCTAATATCACAATATGAAAATCACTCTATAAGATTTGGACTCATTTTTCATATTTTATTTTATGGATTTCATTTCCAGCCTACGATTATAATTTAAAATTTTCATGTAGTAAGTAGTAAAGATGAGTAGAATAAAAAATTTGTTTTATCAGATATCCTTAGATGTATAAATAAATTACATTTTATTTTTTTTAAAAAAAATAGACTGTAATTATGAGCTTAAATTTAAATTATTCACTTCATAAAATAAAATACGATTTGTTTATCTATTCATTGATATTTAATGAAAATGATTTTTCAAATAAATGGTATTTACTGTGAGGTTTACAAGTTTGTTAAACTTAAAAAAAAAAAAAAATAAAATAAAAAATAACTTGTGAAACTTATAAAATAAAAAAATATATAAAAATAGCATTAGAAAGAGGACCCTGTTTTAACAAGGGAGTTACTTTTGACTTGCATTGATTTTTTATTTTTATTTTGTTTTGGACTCTTATATGTAAGTTTTTAGGCATTTTATTAATAGAGAATTGTTGAAAAGTCCAAACTAAGGAGGGTTTAAGTCAATAGGTTTAATAGATATTTTTTATTAGTGAGAGGCCTACTATTTATGAAATAGTTTGGTGAAAAGTCCTTTTATTTGTTTTGAAGGACATTTTGTTTTTAATTTTACCCCTTAATTTATCTGTTGACTTTATTTGACTATCTATTTCAATTTTTTTCTATCTGTTCAATTTTTTTCCTATCTGTTCAATTTTTGTACCTTATCTGTTCAAATTTTGTGGGTCTCTCTTTATCTACTCTTTTTTTTTTTCTCTTTTCTATTTAAATTTTTTGTTCAAAATTTATTATCGTTCAATTTTTTCTCTTATCTATTTAAATCTATATGTACAAATCCCAAAATCTTATTATCTGTCTCTATAAATCCACTATCTGTTGAAATATCTATATTATTTCAAATAGATTTGAGCCATTTTAAACAAATTTGAACAACAATTTAATGTTTTTATCTTTTAACGGTCTAATCTATTGAAATAGTCTTTTGTTGTATCTATTGAAACAATTCTCTCTCTTCATATCTGTTGTGTTTGATTACAAAAGAGATCTGGGGATGGAGATTTAGAGCCTTTTGAATAGATCTGAGAACATAACAACCAGTGTTCTGTAAAATATTCTCAATCTTACTTCATAACTCCATAACTACTTGGTCGTAAATCTTTTACAAATGAATATATATATATATATATATATAACTACAAATCAAGTTAAAAATAACAGAAATTAGCAATTCCATAGCTAAATAACAGTCTTCAGAGCTGACTATCACTATCAACTATAGTTGGTCACAATGATTAACTTATAGATCTTGCAAAACAAATATTAGAAATTTATGCAAATACATAGGAAATACAATTAGAGTTCTCAAAGTTAGAGCCAAAATGAAGCAAGTTCTTTAGCATATAAAGAACAGATCTGTTTATCTTCAAGGTCGACGGTGGTTGACCTGCCGGAGTTGTCGCGACACCTTCATCGTCATCACCATTCATCTCTGCAGACAATTCAATAACAAACAATATAGAGCAAAATTGAAACCACACTATAGTTACAAGATCATATCTGTACTTTGATCTAGAAGAAGAAAAAGAAAACACAAGAGCGTCGGCACTTGTCGTTGGATTGGAGGTGGATGGTTGAGTGAATGACGTTGAAGTCGATGCCTTAACTGCCTTATCACTAACGACCTCATCAAGAGCAGTATTTTTCACAACGATAGTACAACTATGGATCTGTTTTCGACAGCAATAGATCTGAGAGGGTTGTTGGAAAATTTGATTTTTTATAGGCTTATTTTGGGCCAATTTTGAGCCCAAAATAAAGAGGGTCCCATACATCTTTTGGGGTGGGTCGAAAGAGGTGACGTGTTCTTTGCCGTATGGTAAGTCACACGGTGAAGATAGTTTGTCAAAATCATTTATGAGTGAAAGGGAACTTGACATCATTTTCGGGTTCGTGGAATGGACAATTAAAGAGTTAAATATGGGTTTCCTTAAAATGGGTCGTCCCACATTGAAATTGTAAAAGAGCTTGTGTATATATATAAGCTCTAGATTGCAACATTTGGGTTAGGCCCCAAGGGGCACCCCAAGTTTGTAAAAGGAAGAAGTTATGGACAATGTGAACCTTAGCCCAAACCACCACACATGTGCGCCCGCGCCACTATTGTCGTCCGTCCGGCCGAGCCGAGCCGTGTTGGGCACGGATGTGGGTTGTAGGTCGGGTCAGTTCTAACATTAATTTTTTGGACAGAATTTTTTTGAATTTTTTTTTTTCAAAATTCTTGTAGGAAATTATTTGAATTTCAAAATGTATTTAAGTCAAATTTGAATTCAAATTTTGTCCAAATTTTGTGCTTCTTCCCAATTCCCTATAGATTCAAAACGCCCCAGACAGGTTTTTAACTACTGTAGTTTCCAATAGATAAAAATTGCCCAGTAGTTATCTATTCAAATAGTAATGCACCTGTTGGTTTCAAAACTAATCTGTTCTAGTTTGAAAATAACACCTGTTCGGATTTGTCCATTTTTGCCTATATATACCACTCATTTCCAGCAGTCTAAGCATGGGAAAAAAATCATTTGTTGCTGTCCAGTTTTTGCTCTCTTGCATCAACTTATTATTCATATTATTTTTTAAAAAATTAAGAAAGTATAAGAACATAGGTTTGGTTTACCGTACAAATTGTTTGGAGTGCTACTACAATTTCTGAAGATCATTGTATCCTAAGAGATAGACGTCATTTGTTCGTTAACACCGTAGCGGGGCAATTCTGTCTTAAAGACAGAGTGTCACACACTCGACTTGATCTATTAATTATTCATTTGGTTTGGTAAAATAAATTTGGTAAGTAATATTTGTTTGATTTGTTTCATTACTTATTTTACACAGAAGATTGTTCCAACAAGGGTTTGGGTGCTTGATCTTCTACCAGATCTAGTTACCAAAGCTAGTCACTCCGACTAGATCTATGCACTAAGAAGAATTCATTGTCGAGGGTGAGATAGAGGAAGCGGTGTCGGTAGTGGCGGCACAGGCGCCGGTGAGGTTCAATCAAATAGGAGAGAGAGAAAAAGAGAGAGTTTGTTTGTTTATTGTGTTTGGTTTGTTTGGTTTGCACCGTTACACCATCTATGAAGGGTATTTTAGTCATTTCACTTAAGTATATCCTTATAGATATGTTAAATTATCGCCAAGACCTTTTCGCAAGCAAAATTCAAAATTAGATTTTTCAACCGAACACCCTTTTATTAATGCATAAATAAATGATGGCAAGTTTCAAAAGATGATTTTATAGTACAATAATCCTTCCTCCACCGAAAACGTAGCAGCACAAACTGCCCGTACACAAGTGGAAGGCAGGCCTCACACACCTCACTCTTTATCATTCAACCCAATCACCAAGTTTCAATAATTATAAATAGACCCCTACAAAATTTAAAAATTACAAAAAATAAAATAAAATATAAATATAAATATAAAATATATTAAGAAAAATTATATTTGTATAAAATCTTAAAAAGTAATAAGTATATGCTTTTAATTACAACACTTAGAGTTGAAATAAAAGATAGTTTAGATATATTTTTGAATTAGAAAGTGAGTTAAATATATTAAATTCTCTTTTGGCTATTGCTTCTCAGCAATCTATAATAAATTATAGTCAGAATATTGCTAGTATTAAAGATAAAATATCAATAGAAAAGGCAAGTGTAGATTACCAACGAAGGTTTTTGCAAGAATTAATATTAAACTAAATACACAAATCCACAATTAAAATTGGTATCAGAGTTCGGTTTCTCAGCCTTGTCAGTAGCATTTGTATGAGTATTAAATATAGTGAAGAAATAGAATCTGATAACTTAAATAATTGTACTTCTTTACACATAATAATAGAACAAAATAATACCTTAATTAGGCTATTAAAAGAAATTATGAAAAATTTAGAACTTATCAATTAGAAATAATAATAAAAAAATAGATATTTGATACAAAATCCCAAAAAAAAAAAAGAAAAAAAAAAGCTATGTTTGAAGAAAAACAAGAAGAATTAGATTTATATATCTACCCATATAAAGGGAATAATCCAGAAGAACCATTTGAATTAGTTTCACCTGAAAATAAAAACTTAATGGAAGCAAGTAAATACAATGTAAAACTGCTAGAAGAAATGGTTGAAAAAGAAAATGATAGTAAAAGAAAATATAAAATAATATTAGAGATAGCTGAACAATTAAATAAAGCAGATGAAAAAATAATAAAAAGAAATAAATAATAATGTAATAGAACTAGAAGAAGATATATATATATATATATATATATATATAAAATTAGAGTTAATTAGTCTGGGATAAATGGAACACATTCCCCTTGAAGACTTATAACATATAATAGAAAATAGTGAAGTAGAAAAAGAAAAAGAAAATAATGTCCTAGAAGATTTCGAAGAAACAAATAATGTTAATGATACTGACATGATAGTAGTAAAACTATAGCACTCAAGATTTTTTTTTGTCTCTTCTCATCGCTCGAGCGATGAAATGATCGCTCGAGCGGTCTTGCAAAGCTCCTAGTACTTTTGCAGGTCTGAGAATCTGAGAGCTACTGATTTTCACTTGAGTGCAAGGTTAGTCGCTTGAGCGGTGTGGTGTTTCTGATGCTTGAGCGCAGGAGTGGTCGCTCGAGCGGTTTGGTCGGGATTCAGCATCTATAAAAGCCATTTTGATCCACTTTTCTTTATTTTCTCACATGCTTTTTCTCTCATCTTCCTCCATTCCACCATTTTTTAGGGTTTCAAGCTTTCAAGCTTGATTTTCATCTCTTTCTACTTATTTTCTACCCCATGTTTTTTTATTTATAAAAATGTAGAGCACGCCGAGGGCTTTCTATCCATCCAAGCGGATCGCATTTTCATCGAAGTTGGAATTTTGGACTTTTTCTCGTCTTGCTAGAGGTAGGGATTCCTTGCTTCTTTACAATATTTTCGTACAGATAGATGGATGGTACTTTGTGTATTGCATAAAAACCTCTTATTGAGGGTATCTTCTCAAAAGCATGTAAAAGAAGTTAGGGTTTTTCAAATTAAGGGAATTAAATGTGAAATTGAGGTGGGTTATGGAAGTGTTGAATAGGTAGAATGTGATTTTGTGCCTCAAAGTAAAAATCCCTAAATTTGGTCTAACCCTAATTATGAACTTACTTTAAACACAAGTATTTGTTTTAATTGACTTTAATTTCTTGAAATTAAGTATGTTATTGGGTAAGATGAGTATATGTAATGAGACTCAATCATTGTAAAAATAGTTATAGCATTTCTGGTTTAGACCCGATCCGTTGATGTTTTAAATCCGGGTTTCATTTGTCTTATTTAGATATTCATACCGTGTTTCTCCTTATTTCTCTTTGAGTTTGAGTATTGGAGTGTCTTGGTTGTGTTTGAAACAGGTTGGTTGTTAGTTGATTCAAACTGTTGTTGTCCAGAATTTGGCCTCTTCGCTTAAGCGAGATTTGTGAACTCCCAATACTTTTACAGGCTTGCAGAGATACTGGGGAGGTAGTGTTCTTCGCTCGAGCGAGACTTATTGCGCTCGAGCGACGGTCTTTTGTCTGAAAAACTTTTGGGAGTATATATTGTGCTCGAGCGGAACAACTTATTGTGCTCGAGCGAGTTGTGCATATATCAGATCGTAAAAAGGCCATTTTACATCACTTTTTCATATCTCTCTCTCTCTTTAAAACATTTCAAAACCTTAAGTTGAGACTCTTTCTCTCTAAAACTCACATTCTCTCTACAAATACACCAAAATCTACCCATTTCTCCACCCTACTCCCTTTGTTAAAAAGGTAGAGCTCACCTGGAGCTTCGTTTTCATCCGGATAGAGCTGGGTTTCGGCATCGTTGAAGTGTCATCTCTCTCTCTCTCTCTCTCTCTCGTCTTCTAGTTTCGAGGTAGGGATTCTTTACAGTTTTTATAATTTTTAACTTAGCTATTTATTTTTATAAAAATAATCTTGTGATTTTAGAGGATTTTGAACAAAGCTAGGGTTTTGGTTTAAAATCAAAAGAGGGGTTTTCAAATGGATGTATGGAAAATGGTTATAGGATTGGAAATGAGGTTGGATTGTGATAGAAGTGTTGATTTGATACTTGGAATGGATTTTAGAAGAAAAAGGGGTTTTGCCCTAAATGTTTCAAATATTTATTTTGTATAAATAAATGGAATTGATGTTTGAAATATGAAATGAGATGGATATTGATATGGATGATGGAGTAGGATATGTATTATCGCTCACACTTTGAATTTTGGAAAGTTTATTTGTATTGGAGATTTTATATCTATTTAGAAATATCTGTTTTGGACTATCAGTGGAGGATAGCTATGATTGTTGTAAAAATTGCATGAGGATTAGGTAAATTGAAACTAATTTCTCATTCATGTGCATTGAACATTATTGCTCGTTTAATACATTACAAATGTATATGATTTTGAGAAAAATGGGTGAATGTGGGAAAGAGGTATGTATTACCAAATTAAGTTAGCATGTGTGTCCTGGGTAAAAGTCCTGAAAAATGCACGTATACACGGGTGCTGATTCTCGTGACAAACTATTCGTAAAATGGCAATAGTAATGTTTGTATAGACTACGTTAACATGGGTGCCATTTGATGATTTTCTTGTGGATGAAATATCCATGAAAGGTTGTATCGGTTGAGATTTCCCCTTGTTTTCCATTGTAAAAGACATGACTTGAGAACTGAGATATAAACTGAGCATGGCATGGTTTTGGGAAAGAAATGTAAAACGTTTTGACATGGGCATTGTATGTGCATTACACCCTTATATCTTTGTTAAGATTCATTTATTGTGTTGGATTATTTCTATTGGGCTTTGGCTCACTTTATATGGGAAAACCATTTTCAGGTGTTGGTGAGATGCCTCCGCCAAGGCAGTAGCTTGGGAGGATTGGAGCAAAAGCTTCATTTTGTTTACTTGTTATTATTTTGTACAAGCCTAGGGCTTTATATGTATTGGATTTAAATCCATTTTGATGTAACCAAGTATAGTCTTGGAAAGTTGTAGCCTTCAGGGCATTTCTATTATCTGTTTAACTTCTATTTCACATATCTATTGTTGACACATGCTATAGATTCATGGTTAGGACTTATGAATGTATATTCGCATGTATCACCCTTTTGTACAACTAAATCTTATGTAATGGAAGGATATTATACTCTAATTTGCATTGTTATTTACTTATCGTAGTGGATGGTTTATTATAATTATTTCGGGGTGTTACAATAATATTGGTATGTGAGGGTTATGTTTAGGAAGAATTGATTGTTGAAAATTGAATTAATAGAGTTATGGGAAGTGTAAGATTGTAATTGTGTTATATAAGTGCATATAAAGAGTTGGTGTTAATTGTAGAGAAGTAAAGAATATTGTGGAAAACAAATTGTAATTGTTTCTAAAGATAATTCATGTGTTTATTATGGAATGTGAAACAATGAACGATGTGGGTGGTTTATCTATGAGTTGTAAAAACGAATAACATGATGAATTGATGGATTGTGATATTGGAATGAAGGTCTATTTCCTTCCGGTTTGTGACTGGTAAAGCGTGGCGCTTGATAGAGGTTCCGCATTCCTTCCGGAGTAATGTTTGGAAAAAACGTGTGGTTTGTTGAGATATATGGAGGTTCCGCGATCCTTCTGGCTTATGATCAGTAAAGCGTGGCGCTTGACAAAGGTTCCGCATTCTTACCGGAGTAGCGCCCAGAAAAGTGTGTGGTTCGTTGATATAGCTTGGTAATGGAGCCAGTTGTAATTTGTGGACTTGTATGAAATATTTATAATGGGATTGGTGTGTATGAATGTTATAAATGGAAATGAATTGATTTGTTTTTATACGGATTGGCGATTTGGTATATGTTTAGACAATTGTTGTTACATGTATATAATGAAGTTATGTGGATGAAGGTGGGAAATGGCTAGTTGTAATGAAAAATGTGAGAGCATATGATCACTGGTAATGAATGGTTCATTGATCTAATATTTTTTTTTTTAAATGTTAAAAAGGGGCTTTTAAGAAAGAGTTTTCTGCGAATAGTCTTAGTGGATTTTCTTGAGAAAGGTATTACCTAAGTGTATGGTATTTTGAATATAAAAAAGTCACCTTACTTATTTATGTACCATTCTTTAGCATTCATGATCATATGTATCTATTAATTTTATTGTGGAGAATCATGGTAGATCCCTACTAGGCATATTTGTTCATTCCACGTTATGTTTACCATTTTCAGAAACGGAGTCGAAAACACCGGTTTGAAGATTAGTGAAGTCTAAATTTCTACGTGTAAGGTTATTCCTATACATGTTTTGTAATTGAACTTAATTTAAAGGTTTTGGTAATGAGTTCGAATAATAAAAAAATTGGAGTGTGACAAAAACCAGAAAGAAGTAGTTCTGCTATCCAAATCATCTAGATTCTAGGAATTTTACCAAACAATAATTGGAAGATGATAATAAAAACTATGACTATAGAAGAAAAACAGGACACTACAATCTAAATAGAGGGTCATTTGCTAAGGAAACACCCAATTATGCAAACTTTACCCCTAGAAAAGAAATATTTTTAAGAGAAGTACCACTAAAATCAATAAGTAACACATGATATTTGTTAGATATTGATTGTACTATAAATACAAGTGAGGTAATAAAACAATGGAAGAGAGGTATGAACCATATCTTAAATATCCATAGAAGTAGTTGGAGCACATGAAGTTTTTTAAATTATATTCATGGTTATAGTTGTAAGTTAGTATGAAAATTTGAGAGAAAGTGACAGAGAAAAATTAACAGTAGAAACTATCCCAGAAGGTATGTTAAATTTATTTGTAAAATACATTGAAAATGAATTCGTAGGAAAAAAGTGGAATGAAGATAAAAGAAAAAGAGAGTGGGCCAGGAAACTAAGCAATATAGAAATATGTAACATAGAATATATAGAAAATTATATATGCGAATATTCCTATTACTATTATCAAATAGGTATAAATAAAATTCATTTAACTATATTTTTTTCGTAAATTACCATATCCTATAAGTGTTAATATATAAGAAAAATATTAAAAAAAAAGGGTTAAAAGAATTAGGAGACGCCACAAGTGACACATTGAATTATAAAATTAGATATCTAAAAGAATGAGTAGAACAAAAATGCATGAAAATGAAAAAAAAAAAAAAGAAAAATGAAAATACAGTATTTACATTGCTAGCAAACATTCAATTCGTGGGGATGTAAACTTTCAAGAAGGAAACATACAATAAGAAAAAGAAAACATTTTATAAAATGAAAAGTTTTAACAAACCAAGAGGAGAAAAATATAAATGAAAATATTATAAAAAGCCTTACAATTTCAACAAAAGAAGAAGATTTTTCAGAAAAAAATAATTATTGTCCAGAAGGAAAAAAGACTTTCTAAAGTTGGGCATGTAGAGAGATAGGTCACTTTGCTAACTAATGTAAAAATAAAAAATAATAATAAAATGATAAAAACATTAGGAAGCTTGAATTATGTAGAATTAGAAGAAAAAGAAGTATTAGAATTGGCTATAGAAAATAATAAAGGAATAATATAATTAATTGAAGAAGAAATAGAAATAGAAGACAAAAATTATAACGATACAAATGAATAATTGAACTTTATGATGACAAAGAAAAAAGTATAGAGAACTTAAGAGGAGAACAATTTGTCATAGAAAATTCTCAAAAAGAAATTAAAAAAAAAATGATTGGATATCACTAATAATACGAAAAGACGAAATATATCAAAATCAATATTCAAATTAAAAAGTAAATATATATGTGAAAGAATGGAAGGAGATATTGAAATTAAAGATTGTGAATATAATGTAGAAGAAATAAATTTAATAAATTATGAAAATATATTAAAAAAATAATAAAGATAATAAGTATATGCATATAGGGAGTCTACAAATACAAATTACATCATTGTTTGATAAATGACAAGATATAGATATATATGCATTTTTTGTGATATTAGACAAACAACGAAAATAATTTATGTGAGAGAACATTAGGTTTTAATTTCAGACTAAGATATTATATTAGCTTAAAAGATGGATTTATAAATAGATTTTTAACATTAAAATAAAAACTATAGGAATCAATATGTATGAAACTACCTATCTATTAAGGATATTTTAGAAACTAATATATAAGCTAGATAATACCATAGATCCTAAAATGTAACATAAAATTATAAAAGTAGATAAATTTGAACCTACTAATGGAATACCAATAGATAGAATTACACCTAAAAGAATAAATCCTAATGAGATTAAACTAGATAATTGATGGATAGCAAGTTTTAACAATCCTAAAAATATTGCAAAGAGAAAAAAATATAATTAAAATTGATAATACCGGGAATATTAATATAGAAACTCCAAGCACTTTGGAAAATAATGATGAAATGGATAATGTAAGTATATAGTTAGGAAGACACTTTATACAATCCGGTAGGAGTTTAGTTTAGTAAAAAAATAATAGGATATAGAACTACGAGTGTGCTAGTATATGAAGATGATGAAAATCTTATGGCTTGGACAAAAGAAGATGAAGAAGAGGCACAAAAAGAATATGACACATTCGTAAAAAGATACAGCAAAAAGAGTGAAGAAAATAAAATCTCAGTAGCATATACTAATGTTAATAGAATATATATACCCATAAAAATATGCATAGAATGATTTAATAATTACGAACTATTTGTTTACTTAGACAACGGATGCTCAGTATGCTTTGAGAAAAAGAAACTATCTCCTGAGTATATGTGAAAAAAGTAAAATCCACTATTAATAGTTCGAATAGCTAATAATAGTACAATGATCTATAAAGACGATAAAAAACTTAGTTATAGAAATTAATTCCATCACCTTTATTATTCTTAAACTTTTGGCTACCGATCAACCATCACATGATGTAATCACAAGAAACAGCTTTCAACAATTATATAGCCCTTATATTCAAACATTACACTTAGTTATCTTTACAAATAACGATAAATCAATTGAAGTCTTAAAACTAAAACGGTGGTTACACATCACAGTATTGACTTCATTCGTAGCAAGAGTGGTGATAAGGTAAATTCTCTAACTGAGCGCGAAACTGTACTAAGTATTAAAGAAATTAGTATTCAAGAAGAAATCTAAAAAGAGCAAGACAAAAGATGTAAAAGTTTATATAGTGACGACCCCTTAAAATTTTGACATAAAGATAAAAGTATAGTTAAATTAGACTTAATCGATTCTAATAAAATAATTAGAGTAAAACAAATGGTAGATACTTATAATGATATAGAAGAATTCAGAAAAGAGATAGAAAATCTCAAACGAAAAGGTTTAATTATAGATAGTAATATTGCACATAGTAGTCCAGGCTTTATGGTTAGAAATCATGCTGAAATTAAAAGAGAAAAAGCTAGGATGGTAATAAATTACAAAAAATTAAATGATAATACCAAAAGAGATGACTGTTTTATTCCAAATAAGCAAGTTGTTTTTAATAGAATACAGAGTGCCTCCTGGTTCTCCAAAATGAACTATAAAAGTGGATATTGACAAATCAAAATGGATAAAGAAAGTATACCACTAACAGCCTTTAGTGAATCACAAGGACATTATGAATGGCTTGTAATGTCATTTGGATTAAAAAAATGCATCTCAAGTATTCAAAAAAAAAATAAAAAATGGGTAACATTTTTAAAGAACTAAATAACATTTGTCTTGTATATATAGATGATATTCTGGATATCAAAATAATAATAGAAAACTGTGAGGAACATAAAATAGTTTTGGGTGAAAGGAAATGTGTATATACGCAAAAGGAAATAGAATTTTTAGGACTTGAAATAAAGGCAGGTTCAATAAAAATGTAAAGTCATCTTCATGAAAAAATTGAAAAAGTTTTAGATAAAATCACGGATAGAAAATAATTAGAAACATTTTAGGATGTTTAACTTATGCCTCAGATTTTATAAAAGATTTAGCTAAAATAAGAAAATCATTACAAAAGAAATTAAAAAAGGATGAGAGTTGGACTTGGAACTCAGCCGATCCCGCATTAGTTAAATTATTGAAACAAAAATGTAAAGATTTGCCTACCCTAACTCTTCCTAATAAAAATGATGAGCTAGTACTAGAAACGGATGCAAGTAACAATCATTGGAGCGCGACATTAAAAATAAAATAAAATAATCAGCTATCTAGGTATTGTAGTGAAAATTTTAATCAAGGTGACTGCAATTATCCCACCATGAAAAAAAAAGATAATTATTAGCCATAATAAAAGGAATAGAAAAGTTTTTAATATTTTTTGCTCCAAACCGTTTTTAAGAACTGATTGCAAAAGCCTACTAGGTTTCATAAATAAAAATTTATCCAACGTGTAGACGCAACGGAGACTTTTAAGATGACAACTTTAGTTAAAACACTTTACCTTTGATATATAACATATTAATGGCAATAAAAATAGTTTAATAGATACTCTAACTTGAGAACATGCAGATGGCATCTACATCCACAAGACTTACACCGCCAGAGAAGGAAACACTCTTGACAGAAACTAAAAAAATGTTGGACTTGGTGACACAAGACATCACTGACATTATTAGAAAAATGAAGGCAGCAGGAAAGAGCCGTTCTGTAAACAAGCTCATTACGACCACCCACTTAGTTGCCAAAAACTTTTTAATGATTAGAAGAATTAAAATTGTTTCTTTAGCTCCCCTATGATATCCAAAATAAAATAAGAGAATGTACTTTTGTTAAATTATTTTTGAAATGCTATGAAGAAAGTGTCACATAGTGCTATGCAAAATACCGTCAAATTCGCTAAAATCGCATTGATCCGTATCAATCTGCACCACAATTTAAATTTTAAAATTTATAATTCGCTTTCAAAATCGCTCCACTCCATTATAGTTAATACATATGTATTTTTTAACCTATAATGAAATATTAAAGCAAAAATGAGTGTGAGAGAGATTTAATATGTGAAATTTATTACAAATTAGTAGTTATATATATGAAAAATATTATATAAAATTACTTTGTGTTATATATATATAAAATATTATGCAAATTAGTGTTATATATTATGTAAAGACTTGATAATTGGTTAGAATATTATTCAATCCACCAATCTGCCGGAAACCGCTCAAACCACAATTTGTCAATTCACCAATCCGCTATTCTGCCATTCGATTTATAATTTTACTCTCAAACTACCCAAACCGCACTGCGTACACCCCTAGTGTCACCCATCTGGGAACTCAATGGTACTACTTTAATGGACGGACCACCGTGTACAATTATAGAATGTTAAACATTCTATTCGATCTAGACAAGGTCATCAACCCTAAAGATCCTCTAGTTCAAATGTGGAAATTGGGAATAGTCTTATTCAATGTTCCACTTCATCCTTAGAGTAACTTGTTCTCTCAACTCATCAAATTCCAACAATTCATATTCAAAAGAATTTATAAAGTCTATAGAGAATATGCAAGCATGGCACTTATTATATTTACAACTGCACGAACAGAGGTAAATGATGGACGTCTAAATACAGCTTATTATCTGATAAAAATAAAAGACAAGAATGACGTGATCCCCTACAAATGTGATTGGTTCAAAGATTGAGAATAACCTCCTATAATTGATCCAACAAAAGCGAGGGCAAGAGGGTTTTTCATAAAATCTCACGAAACTACAAATTACCAAGGGTTGGGTTTAAATTAGTTCATTATAGAAGGACTACCTTTGCAATAATACCATCATTGGCGAAAAAAATAATTGTTCTAAGATTGTCTTATGAATCAATATACGATTACTTAGAACATGTAGATTTTGAAACGTAATTGTTTAAAAGAGGATGTAAATTTTTGAAAAAATATCTAATGGAGCAAGATCTAGAAGGATAGGATAAAATGCTTGAAGAATATGAGGAGAATTATAATCTCAGTGATGCCAAGGGGTATGGAATCTGGAAAATGCAATGGATTGACAAAACCATGGACAACTTTGCAAAATCAAGGGCTGAATGGGCTACACACCCATGTGACCACTCCACCAGCTTGTCTTTTTTTTCATCAATAACATGTGATCACCTGACCACAACCACCTGATTGTCTTTTGTTTGTTTTCTATTAGCAACAAAATATAATATGTAAAATATTTTATGTTTATAGATTAGGATGAAGTGCAGACTTAAAGTCCACAAGTGCCTATAAAAAGGCCTTAAGGGAGAGCAAAAAGGGATACAGATTACTTAGAGTATACTTGAGACTAAGAAAGAAGTCTGGATCTCAGACATTCTTAGAGCAAATAATATTGTAGCAATCTAACAGCCTACAAACACCATTTTCCTTATAAATTTTTTGTTCAATAAATCCAAATATTTCTTTTCAAAAAGAGTGTGTTGCTTTTATATGATAGATTATTGATCTTATGTCTCCTACATAACCAAAGAAACAGCTTCTGAAGTTATGGTATGAGGTAAGAAACGAAACAAATCTATGATGAGTCTGATCTAAGGAAGGAAAGGTTGAGGTTAGCTACCTTTGTAAACTAAAAACTTGCCAACGCTAGAGCCTTACGCTGACTACGTTTGGGTAACAGTCAAAATCTTTAGATATTGTTATTATTTTGGAAGCATAGTAGGCCTAAAATCAAAGTATCTTAAAAATATAAGAAGTAATAAGTTTTTTTTTTTATGAGTGTTTATCACCACTTCAAGATCTGTTGTTAAATCGTAATCAAATAGTAATAGTAATAACAAATTGTTAGCAACGACGTAATTTTCTACAAAATCTACTAAATACTGGTACTACTAGAGATATAAAATTTATTAGAAAAAGAGTTAATAAAATAATTTAAGAGATATTATATTATCAATAACAAATAAATTTAATATAAAAAAAAAACTATTTAATTAAATAAAATTTCCACATTAGCATTAAGCAATCCGTGTCATTCATGCGACACTATTCTATTTACACGGTGGATCTAACACCACCCTTTTACAGTAAGTAATTTTTTTTTTTTTTAATAATCGGTGCACTTAAAGTCGTAAGATTTGCACTCACACATCATGTGTATATATATATATTATTAAAAGTAGTGTTTTTTTCATACTTAAGTAGCACATTATATGTACTTTTTTTTTTCCTTAAAGAGTTGTAAACACAAATTTCGTATCTTGCAATTAAGACACGAAATAAATGCACAAATAATTAATTTTATTTGATTATAATAAATGGATATAATCCTCTGTAGTTTGCTCTATTACAAAAGAGTGGATCCTCTAATTGGTTCTCTAAAATAGGTTGCAATCCAATGGCTATAGAAGCTTGTTGTTGACTAGGCAAGTTGTCACACCCCAGAAAAATTACACAATAAAGATTCACCCACCCCATTGTTAAATATAAACATAAGTAAGTTTTCAATATTAATATCATCTACAAATCTCCAACATTTGCATTCATTGACCATTAAGAGATTTACAAATGTATTCCACATGCAAATATACATTCAACATCACTAGTATATGAATCTATAGTATGTGGCATAACAAGTCAAGTACAAACAAATGCCCTCAAGGGCTACAAATTCTAAGGCTAAAGCCCAGTTACATAAAATTGGTTTTCGAACCCATACATATAAAGCCCTTAGCTTGTAAAAAATAATTACAACAAAAGAATAGAGCCATGCGCCCTCAAAACATATCTCCATGCCTCTAACTTGGCGGGATCACCACATCTTTTCCTGCACAAAAACCCATAGGGGTGAGTACAAAGCCTAGTAGGAAAACCTTAACAAAGTATATACATTTTATATAATCTCATGGGATGAATGCATATGCCAAACCATGTTCAAAAAACAAATATCTTTATCTTTTGAAACTTTTGTACACAATGCAATCTTGAAAATTTAACCATTCAATAATTTCAATGTAGTTCAACGAGGTGGTAAATACAACTCATGTAATCCCTAGGTTGGTGTCTGCAAGTTGGCATAAGGAGCACTACCAAATCCTTACTTCACCGGTTGCTAATCGGAAGGAACATGATACCTCCTCCACGCATGTTTTCGGTCTTTCACCATGGACAATGAGGCCAACTTAACCAATACTAACTACATCCCCTATCCGAACTTACCAACGTATTTACCCCAGAAACAAATCAATATGATCATGTTTCACAAAACAATTTTCTTTCTCAAAACAATACATTTTTCCAATGCAATATTCAAAATCAATTGTATCAATGACAAAATGGAATGACTATGCTAATGCCCAATGCAATAATAAGGTTCCATTTACACATCTCAACAATGCCAATGTTATACATTTGTATATCAATGCCTTGAATTTTCTCAATTTCTCAATTCATCCACATAATCTTCCATTGTGATCAAATTCCACATCTCTTATCAATATAACATCATATTATATTTTTTTTTCCAAGAGATAATATAACAATAACAACATTCATGAATTCTCCACATGTTGAACATCATTTTTAAAATTTGTTCTTTCACAATAACAACAAGAAGCTCAAGCTTATCAAATTCTATAATTTCTCATTTTCTCATGAAAACTCTTCATTTGATACAACTATAGAATTTCCTCTATCATTTACTCACATGGTAAAATATCAAGCATCAATTTGCCAATCTCATAACCTTTTTTCAAAATTTCCAAATTCTAGGGTTTTTATCAAAACAAGGTTTTTATTCCATTTGCGAAATTTTTTTTCCAAAACAACACCCACACCTTATAACATACTCATATTCTCAAGAGTTTTGTAAAAAAAAAAAAAAGATTAATCAACTCCAAAACATTATCTAGGGTTTAACAACCCAAAACATCTATAAACTTGCAAAAATGTATATAGAACTCAAAGATTATCCTTACCTTAAGCTTAGAAGAGGAAAGAGAGAAAAACCCTAAAAATGGATGTTGATGAAAACTTGATTCGATTGGTGAGAACGTAGCCCTCGTCGCCTTCTTCGATTTAGTGTAAAAAGCCCTCTCAAATTCTTGGTAGATCTTGCTAAATCTTAGAGAGAAGATTGAAATTTGGTGGGTTTGTAGAGAGAAGGGGGAGCAAGGATGAATATATATATAGAGAGAGAGAGAGGGAGAGCTGAACAAGTGGTCAAAATATCCTTTTGGCATCAGTTTTGAGAAAAAGAGCACGAAATTCGAGACAAAAGCACCGAAATCCACTCGAGCGGTTGGAATTTCGCACGAGTAAAATTCCCAATCCACACGAACATAAATTTTTCCCTTCACAGGAGAATTGTTCTAGAGAGCTGCCCAGAAAACCACCCAAAATCTGCTCGAGCAGTTTTCTGCCCAGAAAACTCAAAAAATTTTGAAAAACCCTATGAGGATCCGCTCGGGCGGGTTCAATTCCACACGAGCGGTTTTGCCCAGAAATTCAGAAGGTGATTTTGCAAACCAAGGCAAGTTCCAATGCCCAAAACTCAAGGTTTACAACCTGAAAAAGTTACGAGAGGTTAAGTAAGAGCAGAACAAATTTTCAGTAACTCAAAATGATGATCAAAACACTGAAGGAATTACATACTAATCCACTAGACAATACTATTCAAGCCCGAAACTCGAGACATTATACAAGTTGATGAATTTCTTCAAGTCTTTTTAAGAAGAAACTTGGAGAAAAGAGGCTTGATCGAGGGCCTAAATGGCTTAACCTCAAACGAGTCTTGAAATGATCTTTTTGAAAAGAGAGACCAATTTTGTATTTGTAACTTGAAAGAATTGGCACAAGTTTGGAGTGCTTGATAATCCTCTCTTTTATGTTTGAGGAACTTTAGAGAAAATTTTAAGAAGAGAATTTGGCAGAGTCTTGAGATTGCTTAGGAGCTTGTAAGATTATTAGCCCAAAAAAAAATGTGTGTCCCTTTCTCATAATGAGAGCCTATATTTATAGGCTTAAAAGGGAAGGGTTAATCTTGAAAACTCCAAAATTGACTCTAATTTCCAATAAAATAACAATTTATTTATTATAGAAATAATTTGTATTGAAATTTGAATTATTCCACCAAATTCTGACAAAATATCTTTATGGGCGCCACACTTTTGGGTCGACCAAATTGTCAACATAGGTTCACTTTTCTTTTGATGTGACCCTTAATTTAAAATGAGTTAAGATCCATAATTTTAGTAGGACCCATATCCATTTGAAAATTTTGACCATCTTAATTTTGACTAATCAAGAAAAATTCATTTGTTTTGATTAATTAGACAGTGATCAAGGCATGCAAAATTTAAGTGTCTACAAATTGCCCCCACTTCAAGTCTCAGATAATGTAGCACCTGTATCCTTCAAAGCCTTTGCGAAGTGTATTTGTATCCTTTATTTTATTTTGAAAATCCTTGGTGTTATTGTATCTTGGTTTTGAAGGAATACAAATCAATTTAAACATGTTGGGATTGTTCGTTCACGCTTGTTTACGTTGAAAAGTTGTTTGGGAACTTAGAAATTCTATTTTAGGGTCGACACCAGCCTTCCTAAGGGTTGACCCTTACCTGTTGGTGAAGTTCTGGAAGTGTTGCTGGAATTTAAGGTTGACACCAGCCTTAGTGGTGTCGACACCTGCTTCTTGTTACTGTCCACAAGGGTCCACACCAGTCTGGGAAAGGTCGACCCTTGTATGTTGCTGAATCTGGAAATTGCTTGCTGAAATTTAGTGTCGACCCTTCTTGTCCAAGGGTCGACACCTTGCCTGTTGCACTCTTTGCTTTTCTGTTTGAAGGGTCGACACCTCTGCTGCAAGGGTCGACCTCTGCGAATTTTTTTTTTCTTCAGATTTTCATCTAGTTTGGGCCCTACTTTTTTGGGGATTTTGACTTGATCTTTTGCGTTGACTTTGGAACTTCATTTTACTTTGACCTAGCACTATAAATAGGTCTCTCACTTCACATTTTCTTTACTTTTTCTTCTCTTCTTCCCTCTCCAAACCGTGAGTCAATCTCTCCCTCTCCAAAATCACTTTTTGCTCAAAGATCTTTAGATTTACTCACTTGGAAGCATCTCCTCGCCTTGCTCCTTTGAGATTAAGTGTAGAGCTTGTCTAGGGCTTTGTTTTGATCGGGGCAAGTCGTTGTTTCGTCGCCGTCAACTTTTGGGCTCTTCTCCCTTCTCTCTCTTCTAAGCTTGAGGTAGGGATCTTTTCTACACTTTTATATGATATTTAGCTTAGTTATTTGTATCTTGTGTAATAATGATGTGATTTGGGGGTGTTTAAGGCAAACCTAGGGTTTGGGCATAAAATAGAAAGAGGTGTTTTTGGATGAAGGTGAAATAAATGCTTGAAGGGTTTGAAAATGATGTTGTATTATGTATGATTTGATGATTTTGGCACTTGGCTAATATTTGGGGAAAAGGAGGGGGGGATTTTCCCTAATTGAATCAAATTATTAATTTGTATAAATAATGGAAATTGACATTGAAAATGTGAAATTAAAAGGATATTGATATGAATAGTGGGATTGGTTATGTGTTATTCCATTCTTTAGTAGTTTCGAATAAACTATCTATTATGAGATTTTATATCTGTTTAGAAATAACTACATTGGGCTATTGGTGGAGGATAGCCATGATTGTTGTAGAAATTGTATGTGGATTAGATGAATTGAAACTAATCACTCGTGCTTGTCATTGAATATGACTATATTTATATACATTGCATATGTATGAATAATTGTTTAGGAGGAGAAATGGGATGGACTCCATTATAAATTAAGTTGGCCGGAGTGTCCTAGGTGAAAGTCTCAAAACAATACATGGATCCCGTTTGACGGTTGCCTGTGGATGAAATATCCGTGAAAGAATACATGGGTCCCGTTTGACGGTTACCTACAGATGAAATATCCGTGAAAGAAAAGTTTGAAGTGCTTACGTGTTGATAATGTAGTTCTAAAACTAATGAGTTGTAATCTCATTTGGGTTGTTGAGAAACGATGAAATTGGCTTATGTAATTAAATGAAATGAAGGGAAATGACTTAATGATTGAGTTTGGTAATTTAAGATTATACAAAATGTGGATGCCTTTATCTTTGACGTTGTATATGCATAGTGTTCTTATATCTTTGCTAAATTTCATATATTGTGTTAGATGGTTTCTATTGGGTTATGGCTCACTTTACTTGGGAATAACATTTTCAGGTAATGATAGCATGCCTCCACCAAGGCAATAGTGTCGGAGAAACCTTTGGAAGCAAGGGCTTTTCGTTTTGATTGTATATTTTTGTAAAGCCAAGGACTTAAGATGTAATGAGCGAAACTCACTTTTAATTATAACCAAGATATGTCTTCAAAAGATGTAAGCCCGTAGGGCATTTAATTCGTTGTTATTAATTTACATTACATGCTGTAGATTCAGAATGAACGTTTATGAATGTATAATGCATGTAATCCCTTTTGTAATACAAATTTTGTTATGTGAAAGTGTACCAATTATGTTATATTCATTTCTCTTATGAGTTAAGTTATTTGTATTATTTTGACGGCGTTACAGATAAGGACCTTGCTTTCTAGTGTCAAAGGCTAGACTTGAAATAACTTCGATTAGGTTCCTATCCACTTTCCTCTGATGCACATATCCATGCAACGTATCATCGCATGCATGTAAGATTGACGGACCGACTAAACTTGATAGCTCTTGCGAGTTGATGTAGTAGTTGGTGTCCACATCTCATTTTAACAGGGATGGAGTGGTTTCCTTTTACACCAATACGGAATGATTGTGTAAGATTGAATTTCCAAGTAAGCTTTGGTCAATCTCAGTCAGTTATGGAAAGTAGTAATGGGTTTATTATTATTATTATTATTATTATGCACATAAGAAGCCCTATAATAGCCATCTTGTGTATTCAAGCTACCGCCGCACAAATATTCACTCTTCCATTTTATTGTTGTGCTGCTTGCATCTCTTGGAAGTCGTGTATACAAACAAGGCCGGGGGTTACAACTTTAGAGGAAGACAAGCCAAGTATATTCTTTGTACTCATTACTTCTAGTTTTATGAGATTGCTTGTCATACTAGCATATTTATGTGGATACATGTGTACCTTTTTGTAAGACTATGAAGTCAAAACTTATGAAACTCCTTTTTTTGGTGCTCAACAATGCTGGGGATCCCAGTGGGGTGACCCCAGCACCCCATTTTATGGATCAATCAAAAAATAATGGGTGGTGTGATCACCCACGGGAGGTCTGGGATATTTTCCTTTGGTGCTTGTCTCATGCACACATCCTTTATTACAATATGTTTGTTTTATCTTTTTTTTCTTTTTTTTACATAGCATGGGTCATTGATATTATTACACACCAACGAATTTGCATGATATCACCATTAAAATATTCACGCTTTTCTAATGCTAGTAGTGGGAACTTTATTGCACCTATTGAATGTGTATGATACACATTATCATTTCTTTATTTACCAAGCATATGTAGAAGCTTTCAAACACATACTGCCACCAATGAAATCAACGTTTCTTTTTTGTTTTTTTTCTTTCTCCAGCACAATTACGGCTCAACTTTTTCCCCTGTAGCAATTTCTTTCCCGTATTGCTACTTTGTGCTTATCGATTGTCAAGGTAAAGCCCTTTTAAAGACTGCATTTTATTTGTTGTTTATAAGAATAGCAATTTTGTGAGAATAATTGAGTAATATATCCCACTACCCTTTCACCAAGATCCGTTATTTTGACTTATGTGGGTGGTGCACCTATCAAGCTAGCTACTTGGATATTGGGCTAGCGAAGTAGACACTTCCACCACCACCTATTTGACCATAGGTGATTAGTTTGACTCATGTAAGGGAATGAGCTTATCAAGTTAGCCGCTTGGATATTGGACTAGTGAAGTAGACACTTCCACCACCACCCATTCGATCATAGGTTATTAGCTTGACTTATGTAGGGGAATGCGCCTATCGAGCTAACCGCCTAGATATTGGGCTAGTAAAGTAGACACTTCCACCACCACCGATTCGACCATAGGTGATTAATTTTGAATTATGTGGGGGAATGCGCCTATCGAGTTAGCCACTTAGATATTAGACTAATAAAGTAGACACTTCCACCACTATCCATTCGACCATAGGTGATTAGTTTGACTTATGTGAGGGAATACACCTATTGAGCTAGCTGCTTGGATATTGAGCTAGTGAAGTAGACACTTCTGCTACTATCCATTCGACCATAGGTGATTAGTTTGACTCATGTAGGGGAATGCGCTTATTGAGCTAGCTGCTTGGATATTGAGCTAGTGAAGTAAACACTTCCGCTACCACCCATTCGACCATAGGTGATTAGTTTGACTCATGTGGGGGAATGTGCCTATTAAGCTGGCCTCTTGGATTTTGGGATAATGAAGTAGACACTTCCACCACCACCTTTTCGACCATAGGTGATTAGCTTGACTCATGTGGGGGAATGTGCCTATTGAGCTAGTTGCCTAGATATTGTGTTAGTGAAATAGACACTTCCACCACCACCCATTCGACCATAGGTGATTAGTTTGACTTGCGTTATGATCATATATCATATATGTCTCTCCAAAACACATGCATTTTTTTTTTTTTAATTGTTTAGCTTTGTCACTTAGTGATGGTGTACTTCAAGACTTTCAAGAAGGGATACTTGACGATTCTCGAGGACTCTACTAACGCTATTGAGAAGGGGACTACTCTTCTGATTCGCTCCATTTTCCTTGGTGCTTGGGGCTTAAAGTTCGAGCCGCTTGATTTTTTTTCATTTGGCGTAATGGGCTCATGAGACTTCATGTCAATTAGTTGAAGGCCTATCAAACTTTAAGGTTTTATCATTAAAGTCATCTAATCATGAGAAAATTGAGGATCTTAGCTCATTTCCTATCCTTGGGCATGCATCCAAGCCCCGAAGGTGACATGGGACACTATTTTCAAGGCCATAGTAGAACCTTCATTTTGTGAAGGATATTTGGAGTGGTTGGAAGATATACTGGGGCAACATTATGAGGTATTATAGCAGGCTGGCATTTATGATGCAATTTATGCCTCATTGTTCTCGTATGACCGACTACATAGTGTTATGCAAGCTTTTCATGAGCTTTGGTGTCTGTCCACTAATACCTTTCACACTTTCATAGGCAAAATGTCTATCTCACTATGGGATTTGCGTCAACTTGGTGGACTTCCTATTAGGGGTGCAATATATGATGAAGTGGTGCCAAATGCCCAAGAATTAGCCGGGAATATGAGGATAAGAATTTCCTTCTTCTTGTTAGTTGTGGTCATTTATTCCTTATTTACCATCGGCTTTGTAAGGAGTCAAAGAAGAATGTGTTGAGGATTACTAGCTGGATAAAATTTTGGTTTAAAGGGGAAATCAGGTACCATAAATCAACCAAGTGGGCTTCAAGGAACAAGACTCAACGCCCTGAGGATACTACTAATCCTTTTGGTATTATTAGCACAACTCGGTCTCAAACTGTGCAAAAGGACAAAGTCTTCAGTGACTTGGGGATTAGTGCGGCAAAATGTGAGACTTATCTATCAACTTTCCTTGTTTGTTGGTTGTGCAAATTTGTTCTACCCCGTGGGGATGATGACTTGATTAGACTTGGGATGTTTAAGGTTACTAGTATAATGGCTCGTGGTCGTTCATTCAGCCTTGTCATTCCTGTACTTGCTAGCATCTACAAAAGACTTAATAGAATTGCTTCTTCTATTGATCCTAGAAAGTGTGATGCCATCTTCCCTGTCCATTATGTTTATGCTTGGTTAGCAGAGTATTTCAACACACAATTTAGTATTGATTATGCTCTGAAGCTCCAAATTTAAATCATGCAAAGATATGACCTTGCACCGTTTGGCATATAGCGAGGGCAATCCCAAGGAATTGGTTGATGACGGTCATCTTTCTAACTCAGATTTGAAATACTTCATTAGCATTCGCTTAAGCTATTTGACTTTGCAAAGTTCGTCCACTATGGTTATTGAGCCATACAGTCTTCATAGGTTTAGCAAGCAATTTGGTTTTATTCAAGCCATCCTGGGTAAACTTAAGGTTAATATTCGGGATGGTAGTTCACAGAACATTGTTTAGCATTGGGATTCTTGTGTTCGTGATGGTACTCATTATGTATTGATGTTACCAGCGCATTTTGATTTCCCATCTCGTTCCACTACCAAGGCTTATTTGGAGTGGTGGTCCTAGCTTTATGTAGGCTATTTCTCTAACAAAGAAAATTCTATCCCAAGGAGTAAACGCTTAGCTTCACTAAAGCAAGAGATGGTTAAAGCGAAGAAAAATGCAATTGCTAAGCAAATTTCTAATCTTAAAACCAAGGAAATGGTTCGAGGAAGTGTTGATGGGACTCTTGGTGGAATAGCAGACGAGGACTATAATAATGGTGATCGTAATTGGCATCACTTAGGGAGAAAATTTGGTACTAGCACCGTTGGAAGGAACACCACTACTTTTAATGACGTGGAGTCATTTTTGATTGGCGTTCCTAGCACTTCTTAATCATTGGCTACTAGTGTTGTACTGATAATGACAAAATCTATTATTTGTCATTTTAATTTATTGTGCCTTCCTTTACCTTTTTATTTATTATTTTTTTTTTATGACTCTTCTTTAATTCGTTTTAACAGTTACAAAATGATGACTTGATTTGGCATCTAGCAATGAGGATATGAGACTTCTTAGATAATGAAGAATCAGTTCATGGACTGTCTGCCTTTGATTTAGTGATTGGTCGTAAGAGTTGTTTGTCATTTGACTCAACTCCAATTCTCCAAACCCCTTCCTTACTTATTGCTCCTATATTGAGTCAAGTTGCACCTTCTGTGGTTTCTACCATTTATACAAGAAGCATGATCCTTAATGCTCGCCGTTCAGCAACTTCAATACTTGATAACCATATTAAAGGCTTATTGAGCAAAATTCCTATTCAAAAAGTTCCAGCATTGGGCCCCTAAGCTCCAAGAGCTTTATGATGAGCTCTCAAAGCTTTAGATAGACTATTCTCTGTTGCAAAGCCAGGTTGAGAAATACGTACAAAATGCTACTTACATCTCTATGAAATCGGCGTTTGCTCAAGGGATGACTTCAGAGCTATAGGATCAGCGTTTGGTGGATGTCAGTCAACGTGTTACTTATGCTCTAGCTCTTGAGAATGAAGGAATTGAGCAGGTTCACTTGTTGAAGATCGATTTGGGTGGCCTTGCAGTAAAGAAGGCATAATTGTTAAAGACGTTGAAACATTTAGATAAATAATCACAACAACTAGAGACTACAGTTAGTGTTGCTTAAGTTGAAATAGTTCAAAGGCGAGCCATTATTTCCACTTTAAGGGAAGAACAAACTACAATAGAAGTAGCTAAGGTGATAAGAAGTGAGGATAACAAGTTAGAGTAGCTCTTGAAAGTTGAACAAGGCGAGATCCAAAGTTTATTGTGGTTACCATGATTTATTTTATTATTTATTATTTTGCTTTTTTAACGAAATGTAGCTCGAAACCAAATATTTCATTATAAAATAATTATTCTAGCAAACACTTTATTTATGAAATAAATATTATAGTTCGAAGAAAAATACTCTTATTGTAAAAACATTTGGTTTATTGATTTATTAGTCGTTCACAGTTTATACTCATACGGGCTAGGAGTAGTGTAATTTTTTTTTAAATTTTTTTATAACAACTTTATTTCATATAGGCCAAGAGCATTATGCAGTTTATGCTCATTCGATTAGAAGTGTTACATTCTCATGGATAATAGCGCTTTAGGAACTTGCCATTGATTGGGCCAACTCTTATACCTTCTTCATCAACAATCTTGTATGCTCCTTTAGTGTAGACTTTAGTTACCATGTACGGACCATCCCATTTGGACAAGAACTTGTTGCCGGTTCAGTGGGTAGTGATGATAGGTCTTCAAACAGCCAACACCAATTCTCTAACTTGAAAAGACCGAGGTTTAGCCTTCTTATTGAAAGCTCTGGAGAGTCGAGCTTGGTAACACTCAAGTTTTTGTTGTGCTTCCAATCTTTTCCCATCCAATGCTTCTAACTTTGCAAGGCGTAGTTTTGTATGCTCATCATCAGTGAGACCTTCTTGTATAACTATCCTTAATGAAGGAATCTGTTGTTCCAAAGGAAGAACTGCTTCAACACCATACACAAGGGAATATGGGGTGGCTTGTGTTAAGGTGTGATGTGTCATACGATATGCCCAAAGAGCTTCTCCAATTCTTTCATGTCAATCCCGCTTTGATTTAGCGACTACCTTATTCAATAGGTTGCCCAAAGTTTTGTTAAACACATCTGCCTGTCCGTTGGCAGGTGCATTGTACATTGAAGAATTACATTGCTTAAATCCAATCCTTTCACAAAGTTTGTCCATTAGACTGTTGTAGAAAGGCTTTTTGTTATCGGTGATGATGTAGCGAGACACACCATACCGATAAATAATATGAGACTAAGTTGTTTTTCTTGACTTCATAATCCCTTCGGAGCTGATTAATTATCAACTTAGAATCCCCATAGACATCTAGGTCAACAATTTTTAGCTCTATTGCCATTTGTAAACCAATGATTAAGGCCTGGTATTCAGCAACATTATTTGAGCACTTTTTGCCAAGAATAAATGAGTACGGCAAAATGTGCCTTTATGGTGAAACAAAAAAGACACATGCTCCTGCCCCTTCCTTCCTTACAGACCCATCAAAGAACATCATCTAAAGTTGTAGGACTTCTATGAACAATACATCTTCATTAGGGAATTCCTTAGAAATTTCCCAATCAGCAGGGATGGGATGATCAGCCAAAAAGTCTGCAAGGGCTTGCCTTTTCACCGCTTTTCTTGGCACATAAATTATCTTAAATTCATTAAAAAGGAGGGACCATCTCACTAGCCATCCTGAGAGGATGGGCTTAGACATGACATACTTTATTGGGTCGGCTCTTGTAATAAGATGCACTGCATGGGCTTGGAAATAATGTCTCAATTTTTGAGAAGCAAAAACAAGAGCCAAACACATCTTCTCAATTGGTGAGTACTTGAGTTCATTTTCAGTTAATCTGCGACTCAAGTAATAGAGTGCTTATTCTTTATTTTATTTGTTATTTTAGGCTAACATCGCTCCAAGAGACTCTTTTTGAGCAGTAATGTAAAGTATCAATGGTTTTCCCTAAATAGGAGCTCCTAATACTGGTGGATGAAACAAGTATCTCTTAATACCGTTGAAAGCATTTTGACATGCTTGATCCTAAACAAATTGAGCCTTTTTTTTTATCAATTGACTGAAAGGTTGACAACGACTTGTCAAGTTCGAAATGAATCTGTGGATATATACCAAATGACCTTGGAGGCTTCTAAGTTCCTTCAGGTTTTTTGGTAGTGGCATCTTTTGTATAACATCGATTTTGGATTGATCAACCTCAATGCCTCTATGTTAAACAATAAAGCCAAGGAACTTGCTAGACGTGACTCCAAATGCGCGTTTGAGTGGTTCATCTTCAAGTCATACTTTCTCAGCTGATTGAAGACTATACAAAGGTCTTGTAGGTGATATTCCATTTTCTTAGTTTTGGCCACCAAATCATCAAAATAGTACTCAACAAATTTATGGAGCATGTCATCGAAGATCTTTTTTATAGCACGTTGATAGGTGGCACTGGCATTCTTGAGTTCGAAAGGCATCACTTTATAACAATAAATGCCTTTTGTGGTCCGAAATGCAGTTAACTCTTCATCCTCAAGTGCCATTCGTATTTGGTTGTATCTTGAACACCTATCCATGAAGGATAACACCTCGTGTTCGATAGTGGTGTTTATCATTAATTCAATAATGGAAAGCGGAAAGTTATCCTTGGGACATGCTTCGTTCAAATTTTGAAAGTCAACACATATTCTAATTTGTCCATTCTTTTTGATTATCGAGACCATGCTTGATATCCATGATCGATATTTTACTTTACGTATGAACCCAGCTTCGATTAACTTATTGACTTCTTCTTCTATTTTGCGGATGCGCTCAGGTCTGATGTATCGATGAGCCTGCTTTATTGGTCGAATAGCATGTTTGATCCCAAGGTGATGGACAACAACTTTTGGACTTAAACCAGGCATCTCTTTGTACGTCCATGCGAAGACATCTTTATATTCGAGGAGTAGTTCAAAAAATGTCTTTTTTTCCACAAGCATTAAGAGTGTTCCCACAAAGATTGGTCGAGGTTCATCAGGAGTTCCTAAGTTGAGTTCTTTCAAATTGTCAATAGTTGATTACCCCCCATCTTCAAGTTCTGGAGGAGCTTCTTGGAGATCATTGTCCTCTGAATCTTAGCTAGAATCTTCTTCAACTATTACATGATGAAAAGCAACATGTTCAATTTCTTCTTTTCTTTTACTTTTTGCTTGAGTCTTAATTTCTCCAGTTAGTATGATAGTGTGCCTTTTGACCTTAAGTAGACCTTCAATACTAACTTCAAGTGACGTCATGCGTTTCATGCGAAAAAGAATCAAACTTCGAGTCTCATCATCCTCCTTTGTAGAATTCAACTCAATTATTGTTGTGCTTCTCTTGTTCTTGCCTTTTCTAGGTGATGTATTCATATTGCCAAGTCGAGTAAAAATGAACTTTCGTGACCAAGAAGTTTGTTTTTCATCTCCTTCCTTAGTAGTGCCTAATCTGTTAAAAACTGAAGGTTGAGAAGTTATACTTTCATCTATCTTATCAACAGTGTTCAACCTATTAAAAACTAAGGTTCGAGGTGCAGGAGCTTCAATGCAGTCAAACACTAAGACTCGAGGAGTTGGGCTCAGACTTTTGTCTTCCTTCACTTCTTCCATAGTGATATGTTGTACGTCTTTCTTTTTCCCTTTTCTCTTGGCAGAGATACGAATGGGTTTAGTTGGCATGAATCCGACTTCGATCTTTGGAGGGCTTACCCTATACCATTGTTACCTTAACTTTTTATGAGTTTCATTGAGACCATAAACTTTCTCACCTGTAAGTTCAGGACTTAACTCTTCCAGTGATGAGGGATCAACAAAGTCATAACCTGACCTGGCTAGAAGCTTGTGAGCTTGTGGATCAAACCATTCTATTCGTCTTTCAGGTAAGGAGCCGTGTTCAATAGAATTTTGCACAAGCCTAACAAATCCCTTTAGTGGAGGTTTAATTAGTCTTGACAATTCCACCTGTTGAATTGGTATTGTTGCATCTGCTTTTAGTATCTGTAGGTCCATTTATTGTAGGGTGAGTAAGGTCTCCTCTAACTTTTGTGGACGCCGTGACTTCTTCAAACGACGACTGTCTTTCTTTCCGTTAAGACTTCAGTACATACCTAAAGATTTTTGTCATTACATGGCCTTTTGAGGATGAAGACTATTTTTGTAGTGACGTAACCTTAGGTGCTTTTTTGTTACTTGATGCGTCTTCCCTTGAGAAATCAAACACAACCTACTTTTCTTCATTCATTTTCTCTTTTCTTGCAGAAGGGATTTCAGTTGGAATAACTTCAGGTATCTCATTGGAATCCAAATATAATTTTGTATCAGCGAAGTGAGCCTCAGTTTCTATAAATGGCTTGTCATTTGCTAGCACCGCATTTATTTCACCTTGGTCAAATTTAAAACATTGATGGAGAGTTGACGCAACTACACCATTTCCATGGACCCAAGGTCGCCCAAGCAACAACTTATAGGACATTCTTGTATCTATGACGTGAAACAAAGTTCTGGACGTGAGTTCTCCAATGGTGAGGTTCAAACGAATTATACCAATTGCGTGTTGCCCCCCTTGGTTGAAACCTTGAATAACCAGATGACTTCGAGCTAACTCGTCAATTGAGATTCCGAGTTTCTTCATGGTGAACTTTGGCATGATGTTTACCGTTGAGCCTCCATCAACAAGGATGCAGTTAACTTTTTGTTCACTAATAAAGCCAGAGACAAACAATGGGCGATTATATGGCTTTGAACCTAGTTGAAGGTCTTCATTAATGAAGGTGATTATTGTGCAACAAGGAACATAAATGATGGAGTTTATGTTGGGATAGTCTAGCTCATTAACGCAAACTCATATTTTCTAGGATCTTCTAACATTCGAACAAGTGCAAGTTGTATATATCAAGGGAGTTGAGACACTTTACGCAAACTAAAGTGTGGGGGTAGTTCTTTCAAGGTTGTCAGGACATCAATTTCCTCTTTATCTGGCATCACCTTAATGGCGTAAACTTGTTCCACATCTGTTTCAATGGTTGAAACCATGTAAACTGCCTCGACCAAGTCATCTCCAAAATACCTGATAAGAAAAAGTCACGTAGGATGACTGGGCTACGCGAGTTTTCTTCAGGAAGTTTGTCTACTTGTTGCATCTTCTTTTCATTCTTCATTTTGTCCATCACCTCTTTCATGGAATGTCGATGGGATTTCTTTTTTCTTTCTACTTTCTTGAGTGAAAAATGTTGAGTCTTGGACTTACTTCTTCGTGACTTCCTTCGTGTCACGAGAGTCCAACTTTCATCTATTTTCTCCAACAATTAAGACTTCTTCAAAACCATCATGGACATGCTTGTCTTGATTTGGAACTTGAATAATGATAGGTTCAAGTGAACCAAGCTGGATGATTTTAGGAATTGCTTTCACTGTTGGGATTGTAGATTATGACATTTCTGTCTTGGATTTTGAGGATGGAGAATTTGGAGGTCCTACAATAACCGTCGCATGGTTGGATTCTGCCGATTCGTTGATGTCCAAGAGGATTTTATTCTTCCTGGCCCAGTCCACGAGCAATTCCTTTAACACGAAGCATTTTTCAATAGGATGACTAGCTATCTGATGATAGTGGCAGTACTTCCGATCCTTCACATGACCTATAGCGTTTCTGGTTTAGACACTATCCATTTTGTATTCTGGACTCAGCATTCATATATGGTTGTTCATGTCTTTTTCACCTTATTCTTCCTTAAACTTGATTGTTGGAATGTAGTTGTTGTGTTTGGAACAGGTTGGTTGCTTGATTTTCAAACCTTTGTTGCCTAGATTTTTGCTTTTCCGCTCGAGCGGCACTTCTTGCGCTCGAGCGGGCTTTGCAAACTCTCAGTACTTTTGCAGGTCTGCAAAACTACTGGGAGAGTATATTCTATGCTTGAGAGGTGTTTCCTACGCTCGAGCAGGTATGCGTTCGAGTGGCCCTTCTTGCGTTCGAGCGATGTTCTTCTGTCTGTAAAACTACTGCATATGTGTATTCTGCGCTCGAGTGGCCATTTCTTGAGCTCAAGCGAAACAACTTATTGTGTCTGACGCTCGAGCGTCAACTCTTGCGCTCGAGCGGACTGTGCGTATATCAGTTCGTAGCAGCACCTTTTTACATCATTTTCCACCAAAACCCTAGATCGGGACTCTCTCTCTCTCTAAAACTCACCATCTCTCTACATTTTCACCTAGATCTAGTGATCTCTCTACCTGTGTGCCTTTGTTAAAAGGGTAGAGCACCTCAAAGGCATCGTTTTGATCCGAATAAACTTTGGTTCCGACATCTTTGGAGTTCCTCCCTTGCTTTGCTTGTCTTCTTTCTTTGAGGTAGGGACTCTCTACACTCTCTATGAGTTTTAACTTGGTCATTTTCTTGATGTGTGAGAAACATTGGGTTGTGAAGCAATTTTAACAAACCTAGGGTTTGGGGTTTCAATTCCAAAGAGAGGTTTTATAATGGATGTCTTAGAAATGGTTATGGGAATGGATATGACCTTGGGTTATGCTATAAATGGTCGATTTTTGGTGATTGTGATGAAATTGGAAAGAAATTGAGTTTTGCCCTGAATTGTTCAAGTTATTATTTTACACAAATAATGAAATTGGAAATGAGAATATGAAATTAGATGAATGGTTATATAAATGGTAAAGTTAGATGTGTATTACCTCTCACCTATGAAAATTTGAATAATTTATCTTATGAGAAGATTGTATATCTGTTTAGAAATATCTGTTTTGAGCTATCAGTGGAGGATAGCAATGATTGGTGTAGAAATTGCATGAGGATTAGGTAAATTGAAACCAATCTCTTATTGATTGTCACTGAATATGACTGTGTTTAATACATTGTATATATATGGTGTTTTTAGAGAAGAAATAAGATGTACTCTATGTTTGGGAGGAGAAAAGGGATGGACTCCATTGAATTAAGTTAGCCTGTGCGTCCAGGGTGAAAGTCCTGAAAACATTGTGTATACATGGGTGCGGATTCCTGCGGATGAAATTTTCGTAAAATGGCAAATTGAAGTGTTTGTGTGTAATGGTTGTGTGGTAAGAAAACCACTAAGTTGTAATCTTAGTTAGGTTGTCTAGATAACAATGGATATGACTCATGAATTGAGGAGATATGACATGACATGAAACGAATTGATATAAAATGGATTAGGATATCATGGTAATGGATTGATATAAAACGAATTGATATAATATGGATTTGGGAAGAAGAGTTGTAAATGATTTTATTTTGAGCATTGGTCATGTGCATCATGTTTATAACCTTGTTAAAGTTCATATATTGTGCTAGATTATTTCTAATGGGTTTTGGCTCACCCTATTTGGGAAAAACTATTTTTAAGTGTTGGTGATATGCCTCCGCTGAGGCAGTAGCTTGGAGGGATTGGAGCAAGAACTTCTATTATGTTATATCTATTTTTGTATAGCCGAGGGCTTTAAATTGTGCTGAGCTAGGCTCACTTTTGTTGTAACCAAGAATTGTCTTGGAAAAATGTAAGCCCGTAAGGCAATTATTTCGTTGATCACTTAGTTTGGTGCCACATGCTATAGATTCAGGATAGAAGAATGAATGTGTAATGCATGTGCCCTTTTATAAATGGACTCTGATTAATGAAAGTCTAATGCTCTGTTTATGTCATTTTGTATTAGTCTTTACGATTGAATTATTGTTTTTTTTTTTTTTGGCGTGACAACTTGGTATCAGAGCGTACCGGATTTAAATACTTTGGGTATGTGGGAAGTGGTTAGTACCATAATGGGTTTATCTCATTTGACAGAGATGTTTATATGTTTGTAATGCTATGTGCTAACATGTTTATGTGATTATATGGGTATAAGATTTAAATTTCTAAGATGTTGATTGAGTCTACGTGTTTCTAGAAGTTCTATTAGAAGAGCACTTGATCACTGCTGCTTCTAACCAGAACTCTGGCAACGCCACGGTGTAACATGCCCGGGGGTACCTGCGCGCGTTAAACAGTTCGGACTCCCGAGATCTCTTTGATCTCAAGTTTCACGAGTGTAATGTGAAACATAGATGAGAGTCCAGATTTGGCAACTTTTATTGAAAATTCATTTTATTGCAATTTTGTCAAAAATGGACTGCGTCATCAGATCTCAGAGTCGCCACCTAATATTTTGGGAAATTAGGAAACCCATGACTCGGTGCCAAAGGCCACTGTTCATCGTAACCAAAGATGCTTGGCTCGGAACCTTAGGTATGAGAGGGGAAGGTCAATAATGAGCACCCCCACTCACCCGATCAAAAGATTGGCCTCTACTAAACCATGATATGACTTTTATTTTCTTTATATGTTCATGTTCTGATTATTTTAGTAAATCCTAAAATTTACTATGTGAAGCATACAAGTATAGACTAGTTTGCTCAAATTGGAACACTTCAATTTCATGTTTGTTTGTCGAAAAGGGTTTGAATTTGCCACTTGACAAAGTGGGCTTAAGATGTACATTCATTGAATTATTCCAATTCAAACAACAAGCCTTCATCCACAGGCATTCAAACAGTTTATCACTTAAACAAATAGCCACATGGTAGGATGCTAAACATAATAAGAAAATCACACACAAATGGGATGCTAAAGCATAAAAACTCACAGATTGACCGACGTCCCTCGAACAACTACAAAACAAAAGTTAGTAAAATATGCATGATCTTATATACAAAATCCTAATGCAATTCACTCATGAGATGCAGCTAAAGATTCGGCTTCTAAGATGTGACATGTGAAACATTGCAAAATATGAGATAGCGCACAAAATCATGGGATAATCAATTAAAGCATAAAGATGCAAATTTAGCCGAATCTTAATGCATGGAACATGGATGTAAAGCAGGGATATGCATGACATGTCAAGATATATACATACACACAGTTAGGGAAAGCGATAAAAGAATGGGATAGAAAGAAGCGGGGTGGGGGAATTATTATAACACGTTGAATATTACAAATCCAAATGAGGGAGAGATAAAATAAAATAAAATCCTCACAAACACTCAAAATAAAATCTTCCATCCAGCAGACTTGCACACTTCAGCCCATGTACTCAATTCATCTTCAATGGAGGGCCCTGCCACACCTTTTCTCTCTCTAAGCCGAGAGAGAGAGAGAGAGAGAGAGAGAGAGAGAGAGAGAGAGAGAGAGATGTATGGTGTTGATGTGTTTCTCTTTACATGTTTCAAACCCAAACTGCCGAGAGAGAGATCAACCCGTGCGTGGTGTGTCCTAGAGAGAGAGAGAAAGAGAGCAACCCGTGTGTGTCTCTGTGTTTTCCTGTGTGTGTTGAGAGTGGTGGGTGTGTGTGTCATGGTCTCCATGCATGAGTGGTGTGCTGGGTGTGTTTCATCCATGAGAGAGAGAGGGAGAGTGCATCCATGGATCAGTGGGTGTGTGCCGTGTGTGGTCTCCATGCATGAGTGGTGTGGTGGGTGTGTTTTATCCGTGAGAGAGAGAGGGAGAGAGAGCAGTGTGCATGGGTGTGCATGTGGGTGTTGGCTGATAGAGAGAGAGAGATGAGTGTTAATGGTATGTGTAGGTGTGTGGGTGTGTGTGTTAGCAGGTAGAGAGAGAGAGATGCCGAGAGGGAGAAGAGAGAGAGAGAGTTTGGTGGTGTATCATCCATCTGTGTCTGTGTGTGTTTGTGAATCTGCATGTGAGTGTGTGACCACGGTGGTGGTGCTTCATGCATGTGTCTCTGTGAATCTGCCGAGAGAGAGAGTGTTGTGCTTGTGTGCATGTGGGTCTCTCCTCCCTCTCCCGTGTGTCCCTCAAGCCGTGCATGTCATCCTTGTGTGTATGTGAGCTCTGTGTGTGTGTGTTTTATGTCTGTGTCTCAAGCTTTGTGTGTGAGTATGGCAGTCTTGTGAGAGACCCAGCTAGAGAGAGAGTGGGTCTGTTAAATGTATGTGTATGAGTTGCTCTCCCGTGCCTCTCTGTCCGACTGTGTGTGCCTAGCTTTCTTCCCTCAAAATGCAACCCGAGAGAGAGAGATTGAGTGGGTGATGAGTGGGTCCCTATCTTGTGTGTTAGCTTTACATTTTAAAACCCAAAACAACTCCCCGAGAGAGAGAGATTCATCCCCTCGGTTTAGCCTTATACACCAGGTTTTTTCAGCAACTTGCTCTCCTCCATACAATTCTTAATGTCCTCTATGATTATCCCCTAACCTCCCCACTCACTCCTTTCTTTTTTTTATTTTATTTTCCTAACCAACCCCACTCAAATCCACTGAATTGAATAGGCCACCATCTTTTTTTCTTTTTGAACACTACCTCCAAAGCCCCACTCACGTGTAACACCATTTCTCTTTTTTTATCATTATCCCACCTAAAACAAACCATAATCATAATGACCACCTCATTTTCTTTTCTTTTTTAATCTTTTCTTTTCTATTTTTTTTTATTCTTTTTTATCAACTATCAAATGTCAATTTATATAAACACACCTAAAAATTTATACAAACACACAAAATTATATAAAATTATACAAAATTATAAATTCAAATAAAAATATTTTGATTTGACCAAAAATGGGTGAGTTTCGAAATCAAAATTTCAATTTGATTTTTCTGGTGAGGGTGGTCAAAATAAAATGCCCCAGTCTTAGGGCCGGTCAAAATGGGGTGTCTACACACGGGACGGTCATTATCCGGAAATGAAATTCGTATGTGTTTATGTGATTATGTGCTTATGTGAAGTGAATTACTATTGTACACCGCAATAGGACGTGAGTGAATTAGCTTCGGCATATTTGTAAATGTGCTAATCTCTTTTGTTGCCTTCATTAGGATGTTAAGATGTGGATGTGGTGGTGGTAGGCGTGGTAGGCCTAGGAGACATGAAGTGCCTTTATCAGATGAAATTCCAGCACAAGAAAAAAGGGTTGGTCAAGCTAATGTGGCTGAACCAGTTGGTCAATAGGCCATGGACACCTTAGCCCGCGAAATGGCTAGAGCATTGCGAGAGTCTACGGACATTCTCAGAGCTAAGAATCAAGTCCAGGCCCAAGTAGTTGAGACAGGGCCGTCTTTCTTGAAGCGAGAGTTTTTCCGGTCAAATCTGGATGAGTTTGTGGGTAATCCCAAGGAGCCACTGAAGGTAGATGAGTGGCTAGAACAGATAGTGAAAACGTTCGCGATGCTTGGCATCGAGGACGACCAGTTGGGAGTGACTTTGGCATCCTTCCAGCTGAAGGGAGATGCAGGTCAATGGTGGAAGTATACACGTGGGTGTATTGGGGTGACTTGGGAGGCTTTTGTCAACGCCTTCTTGGACAAGTTTCTACCTCCCACAGTTAGGGAGAAGTTAAGAGACCAGTTTTCCAAGATGGTACAGTTGAACACACCGGTGGTTGAGTTTGAGGCCACGTTCACTAGCCTCTCCAGGTTTGCACCAGAGTTAATGGCGACTGAGGAGCGTCGTTATCTAGAGTTTGAGAAGAGATTAAGGACTAGGCTCATGTTTAAAGTGGCTGGGTAGATGATTAAGGACTATGGACGCCTTATGGAAGCGGCAGCTCATCTGGAGACCGTAATGCAGATAGAGGATGAGAGGATGAGGGGCTCTAGGAGGAGTCAGGATGTGCAGGGGGATAGTAAGAGACAGAGGGGTTCTAATCTATAGCCATCCCAAGGAGCTCAGTCGAGGTCTACTTTTACAATGCCGAGTTCGGGTTCTGGGAGATGTGGTCAGGGAGACATTACTTGTTTCAAATGTGGTCAGTTGGGCCACAAGTCTCCGGCTTGCTCGTAGAGAGGAGGAAGGCAACGGTCTGTATCGTCTTCGGCTCGTTCTCAGAGCCAGAGTCAGGGGAGAGGGCAACCGATCACTTGTGATCAGTGTGGGCAGGCAGGGCACATGAAGAGATTTTGTCCTCAGTTGGGGGGCATCTGGTTTGAGACAGACACAGAGCCACCAGCCGGCACAGTCAGCTCAGGCCTCGAGGGCTAGTCAGGGAGCCTCTTCGGCTCAGTTAGTGCATCAAGCTTATGCTCCGAGAGGTGAGCAGGTTGAGCAGAGGCCTACAAGGCATGTGAATGCTGTTACCGCGTCGGATCTAGTACCAACACCTTCAGTAGTGAGAGGTACCTTATTGTTTTGCAATTCAGTTACTAATGTGTTGATTGATACGGGTGCATCCCATTTATTTATTTCATCTGCATTTGCATCGGTTTTGGGGTTAGAGTTGGCTCGGTTAGCATCTCCTATTTGTGTAGAGTCACTTATTGGTGGTGAGGTAATTTTGAAGCAGGGGTGTCGGGGTTGTGACATAGAAGTTGTCGATCGCCGATTCCCTTTTGCATTTGTGTTGATTGATATGTCTAGTTTTGATGTTATATTCGGTATGGGCTGGTTTTCATCCTATCGGGTTGTTATAGATTGATACTGTCAAAGGGTTACTGTATGTACCTTGAGTGCTGATTACTTTTATTTCTTGGGGGACGGGATGGATAGAGTCTTATCACCGGTGTATGATCCACGTCGGTGGAGCGAACTTAGTTGCCTTCTTTCCAACTTCTTGAGTACCGAGTGTGATAAAGTCCGAGCTGAGTTGCCAAGGGTAATTTGTGAATACTTGAATGTTTTTCCGGAGGATCTTACTAGTTTACCACTCCACCAAGAGATCGAGTTCTCTATTGACCTAGTGCTTGGCACGACACTAATTTCTATGGCACCATATAGATTTGCACCTACCGAGTTGAGTGAGTTGAAGATTCAACTCCAGGAATTGTTAGATAAGGGTTTCATCCGCCCTAGTACTTCACTGTGGGGAGCACCGACTCTTTTTGCTAAAAACAAAGATGGTGCTTTGCTACTTTGTATAGATTATCGGAAGTTAAACTAAGTAACTGTCAAGAATAAGTACCCAATGCCTCGTATAGATGATTTGTTTGATCAGTTGAAGGGGTCTTGTTGCTTTTCTAAGATAGACCTAAGATTGGGTTATCACCAGTTGAGAGTAAGGGAGGAGGACATCCCGAAGACGGCATTCCGTACGCGGTATGGCCATTATGAGTTTTTAGTGATGCCCTTTGGGCTAACCAATGCACTAGCTGTGTTTATGGACTTGATGAATCGGATTTTCCATGAGTTCTTAGATCGTTTTGTGGTCGTTTTTGTGGACGACATCCTGATTTACTCACCCTCTGAGGAGGAGCACAAAGAACAATTGTGGGTAGTACTTGAGTTACTTAGATCCCATAGACTGTATGCTAAGTTTGGGAAGTGTGAATTATGGCTGAGAGAAGTTAAGTTCTTAGGCCATGTGGTATCCGGAGAAGGAGTGACCGTAGATTCATCCAAGATAGAGGCAATGCAAGATTAAGAATAACCTAAAAATACTTTTGAGATCCGTAGTTTCTAGGGGTTGGCTGGGTATTACCGTCGGTTCGTGAAGGATTTCTCTAGGCTAGCCTCACTGTTGACTAGACTGATGAGGAAGGGAGTTAAGTTTGTATGAAATGAGACTTGTGAGAAGTCTTTCCAAGAGCTTAAGGTTAGACTTACTACTGCTTTAGTATTAATTATCTCGGAGAGGGGTTTAGGCTATTCAATGTACTGTGATGCCTCACGGGAAGGTTTGGGTTGTGTTTTGATGCAAGAGGGGAAGATAGTAGCCTATGGCTCGCAGCAGTTAAAAACACATGAGAAGAACTACCCTACTCACGACCTAGAGTTAGCGACGGTGATCTTTGCCTTAAAGATTTGGAGACATTATCTGTATGGTGAGAAGTTTGAAATGTTTTCTGATCATAAGAGTCTGAAGTATCTGTTTACACAGAAAGACTTAAATTTGAGGCAGAGGAGGTGGATGGAGTTCATAGAAGATTATGCCTTTGAGTTACATTATCACCCGAGAAAGGCAAATGTTGTGACCGATGCCTTGAGTAGGAAATCAATTAGCAGTGTAGCTTGTATTGCTAAGCGAGAGTGGGAGATGTTGAGTGCTATCAGGGAGTTTGACTTGCATCTTGGCAAGTCTGTTGAGTTTGCTGCTTTGTTTTCAGTAGTTGCACAACCTACACTTGTGAACCGAGTGTTGGAAGCACAAAAGCATGACCTTGAGGCCGAATCCCTCTGGGAGAAGATCTCCAGTGGGAATGTAGAAAGAGGCTTGAACGTGTATCCCAACCTGAGTGTGAGATACTGTGATCGTTTGTTCATGTCGGAGTCTTGTTGAGAGGAAATACTCCAAGAGTTTTACCATTTGCGCCTTGCGGTGCATCTAGGAGGCACAAAGATGTATCACAATCTTAGTTGCCAGTTTTGGTGGAGAGGTATGAAGAAGGATGTAGCCGTGTTTGTATCGAGATGCCTTACTTGTCAACAAGTCAAGGCCGAGCATCAGAGACCAGCGGGTTTGCTGCAACCATTGCCTATAGCTGAGTAGAAGTGGGAGCATGTCACGATGGACTTTGTTGTGGGCCTTCCGAGGACTCAATGGGGTAGTGATGCCATTTGGGTGGTGGTTGACCGGTTGACTAAGTCGACGCACTTTATACTTATGCGCGTAAGTAACTCAGTAGATTTTCTTGTCGACCTGTACATTAGGGACATAGTGAGGTTGCACAGGGTCCCAGTGACGATTGTATTAGATAGAGATTCGTATTTTATAGCTCGGTTATAAGAGAGCCTACAGAGTGCCTTGGGTACTAAATTGACTTTTAGCACCTCCTATCATCCTTAGACTAATAGTCAGTCTGAGCGTACTATTAAGATCCTTGAGGATATGCTTTGGGGTTGTGTCCTTAACTTCAAGGGTTCGTGGGAAAGACACTTGCCCTTAGTGGAGTTTGTCTATAACAATAGCTTTCAGTCGAATATTGGTATGGCACCGTTTGAGGCCTTGTATGGCCGATTGTGTAGATCTCTTGTGTGTTGGCTGAGGTGGATGATGCATCTATGTTGGGTCCAGAGTTGGTCTGGGAAACGATGGAAAAGGTTGCACTGATCCGTAAGAGGTTGGTTACGACTCAGAGTCACCAGAAATGTTATGCCGACCATAGGAGGAGACCTTTGTCTTTTGAGGTGGGAGATCATGTGTTCTTAAAGACATGACCTATGAGGGGTTTGATTAGGTTTGGAAAGAGTGGGAAGTTATCCCCTCGATTCATTAGCCCTTTTGAGATCCTTGAGCAGATTAGAAAGGTAGCTTACTATTTGGCATTGCCGCCACAACTTTCCGGGGTTCATGATGTGTTTCATATTAGCATGCTTCAGAAGGATGAGCCAGATCCATCGCATGTGTTGGATTGGACCGACTTAGATGAGGATGCCTCGTATGAGGAGAGACCGGTGAGAGTCTTGGATACTTGGGACTAAGTCTTGTGAGGTAAGACAATTACCTTGGTTAAAGTATGGTGGAAACATCATGGGGTTGAGGAGGCAACTTGGGAACGTGAGTTGGAAGTCCGTAAGAAGTATCTGGACTAGTTTGTTAGTATTTGAACATGTATTGTACTATTCTTATGTTAATGAAATATGAAAACATTGTGTATGTTTTGGATATATAAGAACATTGTATATGTTGTGTATGTTTTGGAAATATGAACTTAATGTAAACATTGTAAATGTTTTGGAAAATGTGGATTTTACTTTCAATTTTGGAATTTGTGTATCGAGTTGATAAGAGAGAATGACCGGAAAGTGGGTCATGGTGATGGAATGAAATGGTTATCATTGTGGTAAATGGGTTTTAACTTAGTTTTAAAACTTGATTTGAAATTTCGAGAACGAAATTCCTTAATGGGGGGGGAGGTTATAGCATTTCTGGTTTAGACACTATCCATTTTGTATTCTGGACTCGGGATTCATAACCTTGTATGGTTGTTCATGTCTTTTTCCCCTTATTCTTCCTTAAACTTGATTGTTAGAATGTAGTTGTTGTGTTTAGAACATGTTGGTTGCTTGATTTTCAAACCTTTGTTGCCCAAATTTTTGCTCCTCCGCTCGAGCGACACTTCTTGCGCTCGAGTAGGCTTTTTAAACTCTCAGTACTTTTGCAGGTCTACAAAACTACTGGGAGAGTGAATTCTACGCTCGAGCGGAATTTTCTACGCTCGAGTGGGTATGCGCTCGAGCGGCCCTTCTTGTGTTCGAGCGATGTTCTTCTGTCTGCAAAACTACTAGATGTGTGTATTCTGCACTCGAGCGGCCATTTCTTGAGCTCGAGCGGAACAACTTATTGCGTCTGACGCTCTAGCGTCAACTCTTGCGCTTGAGCGGACTGAGCCTGTACTTGAGTTTGCATCAGAAGCTATGGTCGTTAGGTGTGGGGAGAAATCTTCTGGTAGAGAATCCTTTGAGACAGAAGTGGGCTTCTTCTATTCTCTCACTTCCTTTTGCTTAGCTCGAGACGTGGATATCGTGATAGATTTGTGAGACTTGCCTTGCGCTTTCTTTGTTGCATTGGCAGTTAGCATGACCCCATGAATGGCAAGAGCAATAGTAGCGTTGGTCTTGCTACGGGTGATCAGACCCGTAAAAGTGCTGTTGTTGCTGGTCATGACAACGGCATTCTTGCAAGCATTCTTATTAATCAGAGCAGTTTGAACTTTCTTTGAAGCCATTATGCTTGATCAAACAATTCTTTTGGGAAGATGCTTTAGGAGAAAGAGATGAGAGGCAGAGAGATTCCACTGGGCGTGCTAAAATTTGTAAACACAAATTTCGTATCCTGTAATTAAGACACGAAATCAATGCCCAAATAATTAATTTTGTTTGATTATAATAAATGGGTATAATCCTCTGTAGTTTGCTCTATTACAAAAAAGTGGATCCTCTAATTCGATCTCTGAAATAGGTTGTAATCTAATGGCTGTAGAAGCTTGTTGTTGAACTAGGCAAGTTGATGAATTTCTTCAAGTCTTCTAAAGGAGAAACTTGGAGAAAAGAGGCTTGATCGAGGACTTGAATAGCTTGATCTCAAACGAGTCTTAAAATGATTTTTTTGAAAAGAGGGACCATATTTGTATTTGTAACTTAAAAGGATTAGTACAAGTTTGAAGTGCTTGATAATCATCTCTTTTAAGTTTGAGGAACTTTAGAGAAAATTTTAAAAAGAGAATTTGGTAGAGTCTTGAGATTGCTTAGGAGTTTGCAAGATTATTAGCTAAAAAAAAATGTGTCCCTTTTCCCATAATGAGAGCCTCTATTATAGGTTTAGGAGGGAAGGGTTAATTTTGAAAATTCCAAAATTGACTCTAATTTCTAAGAAAATAGCAATTTATTTATTATAGAAATGATTTGTATTGAAATTTGAATTATTCCACCAAATTCTGACAAAATATCTTTATGGGCCCCACACTTTTGGGTCGACCAAATTGTCAACATAGGTTCACTTTTCTTTTGGTGTGACCCTTAATTTAAAATGAGTTAAAATCCATAATTTTAGTAGGATACATTTGAAAATTTTGACCATCTTAATTTTGACTAATCAAGAAAATTTCATTTGTTTTGATTAATCAGACAGTGATCAAGACACGTAAAAATTTAAGGCCTTGTTTGGTTTGTGTTTCCCAAAAAATTTTGGGAAAAATTCTCTACAAATAAGTTTTCAAAAGTAATCAAACCAAACAAATTTTTCCAAAAAAAATTTCCCAAAACTTGTTTGGTTTACAAGTTTTCCAAACAAATCTCTCTCTCATACACATCAAATCAATCACTTTTCCAAAACTCTCTCTCAAAATAATTTCCAAAACATCTTTTAAAAAAAACCAAACCAAACAACTTTTCGTACTTTTTATCTCTAAAACTCATCTCCCAAACTCAAACCAAACTTAATTTAAATTATAATAACTTTACTTATTTTATATGGATTTTATTTGACAAATATTTTGTTTTCCATATATTTTTCATGGTAAATTGAAATAATCCACAAACCCAACACCAATTTTGTGTTTCACGTTTTTCTTCTTAATTGTTTCAAGGGTATTATGATTTTTTTTTAAATATTAAATTGCCTTTTTTTTTTCTTCCTAATTTCCCGTACATTATTCTATACCCAATACTAAATCTATATTATTTATCGTTTAAATTTTATAGTGATTCTATATACGAAATTATATTTCATTTCCTACATTATTTTATATAATCACAACTCACAAAAGGAAAAATCTACACAACAATGATACTCTCGAAGAACCTCTAAAGTTTGGATTTACTGCTTAGTTACTTTTTCAATTATTGAACAGTAATTTCCTGTTATGTTTTGACATTTTATTATAGATGATTAATGACATTACACACAGAGATATATCTATCGTTTGGATGTTTTTATTATTTTTTCTTTTTGGGTTTAGATGTTATTATGTGATTATTTCTTTATTAGTTATCATTGAATTTCTTTTATATAGTTGATATTTTAATATAATTAAGATTGTTTATTTTACAATCTTATAGTTTAATATATATATTGATAAGTCCAATTTAGAAGTGCTTTAACCTAAGAAGTCCATGAAGGAATTTTTTAACCCATTTAGTCCCATGTATGTATACTTTTATTCCATAAAGTCCATTTTCTTGATTTACATTATTTTCTTGGACACTTATGCCCTTATATTCAATTTTGATACCCTTATAAATATTTTTTGAACGATTAGCAATTTAATGATGTGAACATTCATACATTGATAGGAATGTAAAATTGGCCCGTGGGCGGCCCGAAACCCGCCCGCGAGCCGGGGCAGGCCCGGCCCGTTGACAATGTGAATATTCACATTGGCATGTTAACATTCACATTAATAGGAGTGTAAAATTGGCTCGCGTCCCGTGGCGGTGCGAAACCCGCTCGCGGCCCATGGGCAGCCCGGGGCGGGCCCGGTCCGGCCCATTGACAATGTGAATATTCACATTGACATGTTAACATTCACATTGATAAGAGTACAAAATTGGCCCACGACCCATGGGCGACCAAAAACCCGCCTGCGGCCCGGAGAGGGCCCGACCCGCCCCGTTGACAATGTGAATATTCACATTGACATGTTAACATTCACATTGATAGGAGTGTAAAATTAGCCCGCGCCCCGTGCATGCCCGAAACCCGCCCACCGCCCGTGGGCGGCCCGGGGAGGGCCCGGCCCGACCTGTTGACAATGTGAATATTCACATTGACATGTTAACATTCACATTGATAAGAGTATAAAATTGGCCAGCAGCCCAGGGCGGGCCCGACCTGACCCGGGCCGGCCCGTTGACAATGTGAACATTCACATTGGCATGTTAACATTCACATTAATAGAAGTGTAAAATTGGGCCCCGTCCCGTGGCGACGCGACACCCGCCCGTGGCCCATGGGCGGCCCGAGGCGGGCCCGATCCGGCCCGGTTGACAATGTGAATATTCACATTGACATATTAACATTCACATTGATAAGAGTATAAAATTGGCCTACGGCCCAAAAGCCTGCCCGCGGCCCGAGGCGGGCCCGGCCCGTTGACAATGTGAATATTCACATTGACATGTTAAAATTCATATTGATAAGAGTGTAAAATTAGCCTGCAGCCCGTGGGTGGCTCGAAACCCGCCCATGGCCCGTGGACGGCCCGGGGCAGGCCCGGCCCGGCCTATAGACAATGTGAATATTCACATTGACATGTTAATATTCACATTGATACGAGTGTAAAATTGGCCCGTGACCCGTGGGCAGCCCGAAACCCGACCTCGGGCCGGAGCGGGCCTGGTCTGTTGGCAATGTGAATATTTACATTGACATGTTAACATTCACATTGATAGGAGTGTAAAATTGGCCCGCAGCCCGTGGGCGGCCTAAAGTCAGACCGCAGCCCGAGGCGGGCTTGGCCCGACCCGTGACAATGTGAATATTCACATTGACATGTTAACATTAACATTGATAGAAGTGTAAAATTTGTCCGCTGCCCGAAGCTCGCCCGCGGCCCGGGGTAGGCCGGGACCCAAACCCGAGCCGCCCCGGGCCGCCCATGGGACGCGAGTCAATTTTACACTCTTATCAATGTGAATGTTAACATGTCAATGTGAATATTCACATTGTCAACAGGCCGGACCGGGCCCACCTCGGGCCGCCCACGGGCCGTGGGCGGGTTTCGGGCAGCCACGGGGCACGAGTTAATGTTACACTCTTATCAATGTGAATGTTAACATGTCAATGTGAATATTCACATTGTTAACAGGCCAGGCCGGGCCCACCTCGGGCCGCCCACGGGCCGTGGGCGGGTTTCGGGCAGCCACGAGGCATGGGTTAATGTTACACTCTTATCAATGTGAATGTTAACATATCAATGTGAATATTCACGTTGTCAACGGGCCGGGCCCGCCCGGCCCGGGGCCGGGCTTCGAGCTGCCCACAGGTCACGGGCCAAGTTTACACTGTTATCAATGTTAATGTTAATATGTCAATGTGAATATTCACATTGTCAACGGGCCGGGCCGAGCCCGCCCTGGACAGCGAGCGGGCTTCAGGCAGCCAACGGGCCACGGGCCAATTTTACACTCCTATCAATGTGAATGTTAATATGTCAATGTAAATATTCACATTGTCAACGAGCCGGGCAGGGCTCTCCCCCGGGCCGCCCATAGGACGCGAGTCAATTTTACACTCTTATCAATGTGAATGTTAACATGTCAATGTGAATATTCACATTGTCAACAGGCCGGGCCGGACCCGCCCCGGGCCGTCCACGGGCCATGGGCTAGTTTCGGGTAGCCACGGAGCGCGGGCTAATTTTATGCTCTTATCAATGTGAATGTTAACATGTCAATGTGAATATTCACCTTATTAACGGGTCGGGCCGGGCCCGCCCAGGATAGCCCACGAGTCGCGGGCGGGTTTTGGGCCGACCACAGGCCGCGAGCTAATTTTACACTCCTATCAATGTGAATGTTAACATGTCAATGTGAATATTTACATTGTCAACGGGCTGGGCCCGGGCCGGCCCGGGCTTCGGGCTGCCCACGAGTCACGGGCTAATTTTACACTCTTATCAATGTTAATGTTAATATATCAATGTGAATATTCACATTATGAACGGGCCGGCCCGGGCCCGCCTCCGCCCCCGCCCCAGGCGGCGGGCCGGCTTCGGGCCGCCCACGGGCCGCGAGCCAATTTTACACTCTCATCAATGTGAATGTTAACTTGTCAATGTGAATATTCACATTATCAACGGACCGGGCCGGGCCTATTTTTTTGGCCTGTGGGCCGGCCCGGCCCGACCCGATTCGAATTTTTCCCGGCACCCACGAGGATCGACATGGGCCGGGCCCCTACACATTGACGATATGAACATTCACATTGACGGTGTGAACATTCACATTAGGGGTATTTTGGTAATTATGTCACCCATAGGACTTATTGAAATATAGGAAAATAATGTGAACTAAATAGAACATAAATGGATGAAAAGGGTATTTTGGTCTTCTTATCTCAAATTGGACCTAATGGAATAGTAAAAAAAAATATGGGTTGGATGGAATAAAGCTCTTAGAAAATGGATTTATCAAAAAAGCTCCCAAAATCATTATATGATAATCCAACTATAGCATTTTATATTTAATTTTTGAAATAAATTTTATATAATTTCAATTTTTACATATTTTATTTTCCAAATGAATATAAAAGAAAATTAAATAGTTAGAATTACTTTTAATTTTATATTACTAATTCTTCTTCTAATTTAACTATTATTTTTAATATCAAAATGAGTATTTATTTTATTATTTTATAATTTAATATACATCATACAAAATTATTATATGATAATTATACTTTTATAATATAATAAAACTAAAATTATCAAAATACACAAATAATTTAACTAAAATTAATATATAAGTGTTCAATTAATAATTTTATAAAACAATAAAACTAATATTATTAAAATAAATAATTAAAATCATATTTTAATTTTAATTTTAAATTTAAATTATTCTTTTATAATATACATCGATAGTTACAAGTGATGAAAGAGCCCATCATCCATCAAATCAACTCTTTAATTTTTATGAATTTTTTTTATTATGTCGATTTTTATTTTTATAAGAAATTATTGAGTAGATCCAATCTATCACCTAACCGTATGCCTACCTAGTAATAGGACACATAATTATTTTGTCTAAAAACTAGGATCAAATAACACCCTTGCTGCATACACTAGCCCAGTGAGGTGGCGCGCTCTCGCTAGCTGGAATCCAAAAAAAAAAAAAAAAAGAAAATTATTTTTTTTTTGTCTAATTCTGGAATGACACCTCACTGGAGGTCGGCCCCCAGTGGAGATAGGAAGCATTTTTCATCAAATAATCACGTGTATTTCATTATTTGAATGGCCAAACATCTTAAATATATATATATATATTGAGAACTTTTATTGACACCATAATTTTATTTCTTTACACGTTTTCTCATTACACTATTTAAAAAATTTAAAATTACCAATTTATCTCTTTGCATTCATATATTTTTAAACATATACCATCATCCCTAATTTACTTTTTTTTTTTTTTTTTCCCTACACCTTTAATCGGCAAAAATAGTAGGATGGCTAGATTAAAATAATTTGAACCTATAGATTAAAATAATTTAGATAATTTGGACAAATAGATTAAAATAATTTGCACAAATATGTTAAAATTATTGGCTAATTTGGACGTATAGATATACATAGGCCATTTACTTGGGACACATAGTTTAAAATAATTTGAATAGGTAGATTAAAAATATTGGGACATAATTTGAATATATAGGTTTAAATAATTTGAACAGATAAATATATACTATGCATTTACTTGGGACATATAGTTTAAAATAATTTAAACACGTACATCGTAATATTGGTACATTATTTGAACAAATAAGTTCAAATAATTTGGATAGATAGACATATACAAGAAGTAAATTAGCTATCTGTTCAAATCGTTTATGATGTTAAAATTTCAATAAGTCATAAGTTTGGGTTCAATAGTCCATTTTGGATGATTTTTTTTTTTTATTCCACATATATATATATATATATATATTGAGATCTATCCATACAAAATTGGCAAAAGCGGTTTCACGCTCTAAAAAAATATTGTTTTGCTATTTTCATTAACAAAAAAATTAATTTATTATTATTTTTTTTACTTTTACATTCAATACTAATCTTATTTAAAATATCTCGAAAAGACAAATCTACAGACATCACTTTTGTCAAAAATAGATATGTAGAACTCAAGTTATGAGATTTTACCAAGTTTTCCTTTAAAAAATTTAAAACTATCATTTTATCTCTTACATTCATATATTTTCAAACATACCATCATCCCCATCTCCTTTTTGTTCCCTTCTCTCTACATCTTTTACCTTTCAAATCCGTATGCCTTACCTCTACAAATGGCACAAGAAGGGAAGAGAGGGGCTAAGGGTGACGGAGATGGGAGAAAGGGATGCAGGGAGTGGTGGTAGTTGACCAAAAAAATAAAACCAAAAATACATAAACTTCTTGTAAACCATTTCCACTTTTTGTCAATTAACTTTGGTATTTTCTAGATTGAAAGATGGTTTTTGTAGACACAAGAAATTAATTCCACTCTAGTTGACTCCTGTCTCAACTTTTACAATTGCAATAAGTTTTTTTTTTTTTTTGAACAACAATTGCAATAATTGAATCTTTGAGAAAACAAACCTAACAAAACAAAATGACTAAATTATGAGTTGTGCTTACTATGAATCCAAAGGTTTTTTTGAGAAGCATCCAAAACAAAGTACTGTGACACCTAGAAACTGTTTGGTATCTCTTGGCTATATTTAAAAGAGCTTTTCTGAACAAGAGGCAGTTTGTTTATTGTTTTATTTGATTAGATTTTTAAATATATATATTTTTTAACAATTTTTTATTTTTTATTTTTTATTTTTAGAGAGTGAACATGTTTTTTTTATTAGTTTGAAACTATGCTGTCCTGCTCAATCCAAACCCAATAGACCATGAACACAACCCTCCAAAAACAACATAGAATGTTGATGCAACCAAAGATTATGCATTCTACATGTGTGTGTGTCATGTAAATGTCAAATTGAACCAAAGTCATAGCATTCTCACAGCTCACAATCCCATCCATGGCTATCAAAAAATTGACATCACTAATAGTTCTTGCACTCTTTTGTATAACCATCATGGATTGTGATTCAATCTCTCCAGCAATACCGGCCCCTAAATCACTAGGCTATTTGTCACTAAACCCGCATCCATTTTATCCCTTTCCTCTGCCCCGGGGAATCAAAGCTGCTTATTGGCCATCGGGTAATGGATTTCCTGCATCTTCCATCGACACATCGTACTTCACCCACATTTACTATGCCTTCCTCTTACCTGAACCCGCCACTTACAAGCTCAATATTACAACATTTGACCAAGAAAAGCTCCCAGAGTTCACGGGTGCGCTTTGTGGCCGGAACCCACCAGTCAAAACTCTACTATCCATAGGAGGAGGTGGTAATGACCCAATTGTGTTTTCTAAAATGGCTAGCAACGAGTCGACCCGTGCTATTTTCATTAATTCCACTATTGAAGTAGCTCGAAAATATGGGTTTGATGGCGTTGACCTAGATTGGGAGTTCCCAGAAAATCATACTGACATGTTTCACCTTGCTTTACTATACAAGCAATGGCGAAAAACCTTAAAAAAGGAAGCAAAGACCACTAAAAAAACTCGCCTTCTTCTGACCTCAGCAGTTTATTATGCTTCAAAGATCACCCTATTGGGCAAGGCCCGAACATACCCGGGAAACACTATACGTAAATATGTGGATTGGGTTAGTCCAATGTGCTTCGATTACCACGGGTCATGGGAACCGGTCACGGGTGAGCATTCAGCCCTATTTGACCCGAATAGTAATATTAGCACTACCTTTGGAATTCAATCATGGATCCAAGTTGGTGTACCGCCAAAAAGCTAGTTATGGGCCTACCGTTATATGGTCGAACATGGACGCTCCAAGACCCGAAAGTGAATGGAATTGGAGCACCTGCAGTTGGTCCAGGTCCCGGAGGTGGGGTATTGGTTTATTCTCAAATTCTGGATTTTAACACTGAAAATAATGCAACTGTCAAGTTTGACAAACAGAGTAGTTGTTTCTATTCTTATGCTGGTGGGTCATGGGTCGGATATGATGATGTCGGATCCGTGAAGTTGAAGGTCCGATTTGCACTGGCCCGGAGCTTAGGTGGATACTTTTTTTGGGCTCTTGGCCAGGACAAGGACTGGACCATCTCAAGAGAAGGTACCAAAATCTAAAATCTAACTTTATATTGCTTAGACTTTGACATCTACAAAGTATCATTAATAAGCTTTTTATGTTTTAGAATCTTTCAACTAACTCGTGTTTTGTAACTTTTGTTTTTGATGTGTTTGCAGCTTCAAATGCTTGGGGACATTCATGATCTCTTTCTGACTCCTTTTCTTTTTAGCTTGACCATTGATTTGGTTTTTTTGTTTGATTTAATAGTACTCATACTTTTATCATTTGTTTTTCATAGTATATAATTGGTTTTTTTGCCATGTCCCAGTTCTTGAGATGATTCATGTAATTCAATTCTAGAACTTAGACTATTTTCAACCCTTCTCTCTCCCTCTCCTTGATTTTTATTTTAATTTGTCCAATGATTTGATCTCAAATTATCATGATTAAGGGTATAATTGAACTAAGTTGAGTTGAGTAGCAAGTTGTTTGAGTTTAACTTGAAAACTTAACAAGCTTGAAAATACATTCAAGTTTGACTTGTTTACCTTTTGAGTAGATCTCAAACGAGTTTAATTATACCGATCACGAGTCGAACTTTTTTTTTTGATCGGCAAAGAAAACTTTATTGATGAAGCATGTACAAAGTACAATGGAAGACATCAATAAAGAGGAGCTTGGAGCTAGAACAAGCTCCAACCTCCTAGTTGGTGAGAAACCAACAAACAAAGAAAAGCAAGAAAAACAAGACTAAACCAACAAAAAGAGCAGAGGTGTTGCTGATTGCTAATGTTAATCCCTGCTGTCTTCAATCTGGTGTTTGAGTATTCACACAGCAATCACAGATCAAACCAGATTAAACAGCCCCAAAAACCTTTGAGAGCAGAGGAACCAGAGAACAACCAAAAACAAGACACCCAAAATACAACCAGACCTCTAAAGATAGGAGCACATTGCCCTCTGATGATGAATACACCCAGCATACAGCAACCATACATTCTCCTGTTACTACATGGGACTTGAATAGGAGCACTTAATTAGGAGCATATTGTTCTATTCCAGGAAACAAAGAAGGCATATTTGTCAGAAAAGGAGATTAAGGAACTCTGGGCTAGGGATAGGTTGGAATTCATGACTGTGGATGTTGAAGGATCTGCTGGTGGCCTATTATGCATATGGGATCCAGGTGTGTTTCAGGTATTAAGTTGCTGTTGTAATAGAAGATTCATTCTTCTCTCAGGTACTTTATTCTTCTCCTTTGAATGTGTCTCAATTAATTTGTATGCACCCAATGAAGTGGGTCAGAGAGGGAAACTGTGGGAATGTCTTTTGAAGCTAAAGGTTAGTTTTCTAATCCCTGGTGTATAGGGGGGACTTTAATGAAATTACAAATATTGGTGAGAGGAAAGGCTATTCTAGGAGGGAGAAGTATGAAGGAATTGAATGATTTTATTGATAAAAGTGAGGTGAATGACTTGCCTCTATTGGGTAGAAGGTATACATGGTGTAATGCCAGGGAAGGGGAGAAATAAAGCAAAATTGATAGGGTTTTAGCGGATCCAAAATGGATGGAATCATTCAATCTGAAGTTGTGGGGGTTACCTAGAGTTATGTCTGATCATAGCCCTCTATTTTTAATGGAAGATGAGAGAGATTGGGGCCCTAGACCCTTTAGGTTTATAAATGCCTGGACTCTACATACTAATTTCCTACCTTTTGTGGAAAAGTGGTGGAAGGAGCAGCAGGTGGAGGGATGGGCTGGTTTTAGATTATTTCAGAAGCTGAAAGGGTTAAAAATAGCACTTAAACAATGGAATAGTGAGGTTTTTGGTAATGTGAATACTAAGTTGAAGCAAGTAGAGGATGAACTTCATATGTTTGATCTGGCAGCAGAAGAAAGGGAGCTTGAAGAGGAAGAAAAAGCTAGAACAAGGGAGGCTAGAGCTGAAGCTTGCAGGTTAACTAGAATGGTGGACTGGTTGTGGTTACAAAAGTCAAGACTCAACTGGAATTTGAATGGGGATAAAAACACAAGGTATTTTCATGTAATAGTTAAGTGTAGACAGAGGAGAAATGAAATTAACTCTCTAACCATTAGGGATGTGGTATTTGATGATCCATGCAAAGTTAAGCAAGAGGTCCTAGCTCATTTTCAAAAACAATTTACTAAGGATTGGAAGTGTAGGCCTATATTGGAGGGACCTTTCCAATCAGTGAGGGAAAGCCCCTATTTTGATTTGTTGGAAGCAGAATTCTCTGAGGAAGAGATATGGAGTGTTGTTAAGGGTTGTGATGGTAACAGGGCTCCAGGCCCAGATGGGTTTAACTTGGCATGCTTTCAGAAATTATGGAAGGTAATGAAGTCTGATGTGCTTTTTTTCATGGCTGAATTTCATAAAAACAGTAAGCTAGTTAGAGGGATAAACAGTTCATTCATTACTTTGGTCCCTAAGAAAGAGAATCCTATGGGTTTAGCTGATTATAGACCTATCAGTTTGGTTGGGTCATTGTATAAAATCCTCACTAAGGTTTTATCCTCAAGTTGAAGGCAGTCATCCCTCAGATCATTAGTGAGAATCAATAAGCATTTATTGGAGGAAGAAAGAACATTCTAGATGGTGTGTTGGTGGCTAATGAGGTTGTGGATAGTTGAAAGAAATCTAGGAAGAGGGGTTTGATCTTAAAGCTTGATTTTGAGAAAGCTTATGACACACTGAATTGGGAGTTTCTATTCTCAACGATGAAAAATTTTGGGTTTGGAGGAAAATGGGTGGAGTGGATTAGGGTGTGTATTACTTCTGCAAGATTATCTGTGCTTGTCAATGGAGCTCCTACTGACGAATTCAGTCCACATAGGGGACTTAGACAAGGGGATTCCTTGTCCCCCTTCTTGTTTAATATAGCTGCAGAGGGGTTGAGCATTTTAATGTCAAGAGCGTTGGATTTGGGGCTAATAAAAGGGGTGAAGATTGGCTCAGGTGGGGTGGATCTTACTCACCTTCAATTTGCAGATGATTCACTAATACTGTGTGACGCCAATGTTCGGGAAGTGCGAAATCTTAAGAAGATTCTGAGGTGTTTTGAGATGCTATCAGGTCTGAAGATAAACTACCACAAAAGTATAGTTAGTGGAGTGTGTGTTCCAGATGAAGAGATGTTTGAGTTTGCTTTAGTGTTAAATTGTAAGGTAAGAACTCTGCCATTTCAGTACCATGGACTCCCTTTGGGTGCTAACCCAAGTAGAACAGCAACATGGAGACCTGTATTGGACAAGTTTAGAAGCAAATTAGCAGGTTGGAAAAGGAAATTACTTTCATTTGCTGGGAGACTTACTTTAATTAAATCTGTTCTGTCCTCTCTGCCCATTTACTATTTGTCATTGTCTAAATTGCCTCAAGGGGTAGCCAGAGACCTGGACAAGATTCAGGCTTCTTTGCTCTGGGGTGGATCTAAATTGAAGAGGAAGGTTCACTTAGTAAAATGGAAGGAAGTAGCTAAACCAGTGGAGCAAGAGGGTTTGGGGGTTAGGAGAGTTAAGGAGGTTAATGATTACCTTTTGTTGAAATGGAGGTGGAGGTTTGGGGTTGAGAATAAAGCTTTGTGGAGGAGAGTCATTTGTAGCAAATATAGGTTAGAGGAGGGGAGTTGGAGCCCTCATGTTAGCCCTATTAGCAGGTTTTCTAAAATGTGAAAGGACATATTATCAGGATCTGATCAGAGTGGTAGTCTGGTGGAGTTCTTTCTGAATAACTGTAAGGTGAAAGTGGGGAATGGCCATAGAGTTAAGTTTTGGGTGGATAAATGGTGTGACAACTTATGTCTCAAAGATGAATTCCCACTCTTGTATAGGTTGGCAGGTCAAAAGGGTGAGACTCTAGCTGCTATGCTGGAAAGGAAGGTGGATGCTGGTGAGTGGGTGTTCCAGTTTAGAAGGGAATTGTATGATTGGGACAGTATGAAGGCAATCAGATTGAAAAACCAGCTAGAGGCAGGCTCCGTTATTAGGAACTCTGAAGAAGATACACTAGTTTGGATTGCTTCAAAAACAGGGAGTTTTTCAGTTGAATCAGTGTATAGATTTATAGCTGATGGTTTTGGCAGCTTCAGTCCAATTAGTAAAAGGATTTGGGTAAAACACATTCCACCTAGAGTTCAATTTTTTGGATGGCTTGCTTGGAAAGGAAAATTAAAGACTACAGAGTTTCTTACCAGGATTGGTGTACTGCATGCTAATGCATCCTCAGTATGCTGCCTGTGCAAATCTAGGGTTGAGTCACTTAACCATGTGTTATTGTCATGCCAAGTGGCTTGGAGTGTGTGGTTTGCAATGCTAAAGTGGTGAGATGTCCAAGGTGCTTTGCCAGATTCAGTGGAAGCTGTTCTTGACTGGTGGGCAGGGGTGAGGTTTAGGAAAAATGTGAGGATGATGTGGAAAGCTCTTCCTATGGTTGTTACGTGGTCTCTATGGAACCATCGCAATGAGTGCTTATTTTGAGATGTTGCCCCAAGTGGGGAGGGTGTTTCTGATTTGATTAAGGTTAGAATGGCTGTTTGGTTTACGGAGGTATTTAAGGATTGCAGGTTCTCTGTGCATGATTTCATTTTTAATTTGGAGCACATTAGATTTTGCTTGGGAGGTGGATCCAGGGTGTTTCATGATGCTACTTAGTGAGCGTGGGCTGGTTGATATCTCTGTGATCATCAAGAGTGTGCTGTGGTTTGGTGCAAATTTGAAGTAAGTCTGTAGTGGTGTGTTAGCTGCAGAAGAGTGTGCTGGTGAGGGCAGTGATGTAGGTGTGTGGAATTAGTGGTGGTGGTTGCTGCTGTGCTATTAATCTGCTTCATCTGAGTTGATCTGTCAACCTACTTCAACTGATCTGTTTATCTGCTTCAACTGATCTGGTTCAACTGATTTGTTTTCCTGCTTCTTCTGATTTGTTAATCTGCTTCAACTGATCTGCTCTGTTAGTCTGCTTCATCTGGTCTGTTAATCTGCTTCAACGGATCTGTTGCTAGTCTGAGGTGATGCTTCAACTTAGGAGATGCTTGCTTCTGGTCTACTTTTGTGTGCAGTCTGAGATGGGCTTTGCCTTTTGATCTGCTAGTCTGCTGCGCTGATCTGTCTTGTTGAATAACTTAATTTCTGCATATAATTGAGTTGAATTGATTAGTAGTTTGTTCCATTTGAATTTAACATTTAATGACTTTTAAATTGTATTCAAGTTTAACTTATTTATATAACAAGTCGATTTTAAATAAATTTTTAACAAGTGAATACACGTTGAGCTAAAGTAGCTTAGTTCATTTATAGTTCAAATACAAGACACTTTGTACACGGAAATTTTGACAGACAAGGAAACATTTATTTGTAAGCATTCCCTAATAAATGTCTGTTTGCTAAGTGAATCTTAAATCAAAATAGAGTATCATTCAATCCTTGATTTTGTCAAATTATTCTGAATAACTTAATCAGTAGTTTGTTTCTTGGGTGCTCCTTTGTAATATATTCAAGTTCAACTTGTTTACCTTTGGAGTAGATCTCAAACGAGTTTAATTATACTAATCATGAGTCGAACTGATTAGTAGTTTTTTCCCTTTGAATCTAAATTTAATGACTTTTAAATTATATCCAAGCTTAACTTATTTAAATAATGAGTCGATTTTAAACAAATTTTTAACAAGCAAATACAAGTTAAGCTAAAGTAGCTTAATTCATTTATAGTTCAAATAATTACAAAACACTTTGTACACGGAAATTTTGACGGACAAGGAAACATTAATTTGTAAACATTCCCTAATAAATGTCTGTTTGCTAAGTGAATCTTAAATCAAAATGGAGTATCATTCAATCCTTGATTTTGTCAAATTATTCTGAATAACTTAATCAGGAGTTTGTTTCTTGGGTGCTTCCTTGTAGGTGCATAGGAATTGGATTAGTCCACCATGCTTTACACAATACATTATTCAGTAAGTCAATCTTGTTTTCACCTACCAAATTAATGAGAAAACCTATCGTGCTTGAACTCGATCATAAAAATTAACCAAAAAAACCTTGTAGTTCAAGTGAACTTAGAGCATCTAGGTTTTGAGAACAACTCTGTTGGCTATTGTAAATAGTCTCATCCTATTATATCTAGGTTCTTTAAAAATTCACAAAAGAGACCTTGTAGTTCAATTATTTTTTAATTTATTTCCGCCTCTTATTTATTTATTATTTGTTATAGTGATTAGCAAGTAAATCCTTTAAACAAGGCTACGTTTGGAACTTCTATTGGTTAAAAGGAAAAATAAAGAAAAGCGAATAGAAAATAAAATGGGAGGGACTATATTTGCTTTTGTTTCATTGGGATGAAAAACAAGAAGAAGAAAAAAATGAATATAGTATTTTTCAAAAAAATCATTTTTGATTTGATTATCTACTTCCTTTCCTTGATTAACTTTTAGATTCAAGCATATCATAAACAGCAATGGTAGAGGGTCCTAATTTTTGTGGCTCAAATGGCTCGAATTTGCCAAAACGATGTCGTTTTGAGTACAAAACAACATCAAAATTGCCAAAACGACGTCGTTTTGACAATTTTGAGCCATTTGAGCCACAAAAATTAGGGTCCCCAAACATTTTTCTATCATAAATACTCCTTTTCTTCATATCTAAGTAATTGCCCCACAATGCATTAAGGACTTAATGATGTTGCTAACCCTTTCTTTTTAGTTTATTTGAAAAAAGTTTCAATTGAAAATAGGTTGTCTAGTGAATGGAAAGTTCTCTCCATAAAAAATGGAGAGATGTTTTGATGGATGATGAGTGCCATTCACTTAATTATTATTGATGAATGATTATCTATTCTTCTGTTTCAATACATTCTGAATCATTGAATCGTATAAAAATCTTGAGACATAAAAATTTCGAAATAAAATTCTATACTTAGGAATGCATTTGGACAGAGGGAGGGGATTTGGGACAAAGGATTTGTACCCCCTCTTAAACTACTCATTCTGCCCCAACATTTCCTATTTTTTTCCTATAATGGCATTTAAAAAAAAGGGGGGAAAACTAACTGAGAAATCTCATTGTAATATTAATAATTGAAAATCATTATCTAATTAACCACATTCCCATATACCACCTATAGCATAGAACCCATAATAGCAGTGTTAAAAAGAGAGACATTCAAATGACATTATTTGAGTCTATTGCACAATATTCCTGAGAAAGTAATTTGAGAAAACTGTTTGCATTGTTGGGATCAAACCAATCCTCACATCAATGCCACTAGTTTCATGAGGATTCTCCATCAAGTAAGCAACCTGTGGGAGTGGAGGAACCAAAGGGGTTGCATAACCAACTTCATAATCTTCTTCACAACCACCAAGAAAATCAATCTTGTGAAATGGAACTCTTCTCCAATCAGAAATAAGTGTGAGTTCCTTCAATGGAGGCAGAGTAGCCTGTCCTCCTCCTCCTCCTCCTCCTTCGAGTGCCTCGATATACGCGTTGATGTAGTCGTCCGTGACTGAGTTCTTTGCTTCCTTGATCTTCTCAGCTACTGTTTCATGGCTTTGTTCTTCTAGTTCTCTAACTGTGGAAGCAACAGAGGCAAGCACATAGGCATTGCCACTGAAACCTTTTGGGAGTGGTGGAACCATTTTGTTCCTTGTGTCCACTGCAAATTGCAAGCACACTGCTCTGTCTTTGTTCAGTCCTAGAGCCTTTGTCCTTGCCTGATATCCAACAACAGGTATATATGATTCAACATATGCATTTAACATATATTTGATTTTCATCAATAAATTCTCTATTTTTTTTTTTTTTTTTATATCAATAATAATAATAATAATAACATATATTTACACTAGCATTGCAAATGAATTGCTCGTATGCTCCGCTCGGCTTGGTAAGGGTGGCTCAATTTGTTAATTAGGAGTGTTAAACAAACCAAGCTACTCTCATGTGTTCGGCTTGTTTAAAACTTATTCGAGATTAATTTGTTACGTAAATAAGCCAAACTTGAATATAATTTTAAACTCGTTAAGTTTTCAAGTCAAGTTTCAACAACCTATTACTTGATTCAATAAGTTTATATGCACTATAAAAAATTAAGTTACTTGAACTCAACTTGTGTTCAATTAATTAAAAACTTGTTCAAAACCGACTTGTTATGTAAATAAATTAAACTTATACAACCTATTATTCGGCTCGAATCAACTCATTTTCAACCCAATTGTTAAATAAATAAATGAACTTAAGTTAGACTTTTAAATTCATTTAATAAACGAGCCAAGTTCAAACTCAAATAAGTTGGTTCATTTATAATTTATTTAAATAATAAGATAAATATATCGTTTATATATTTAAATAATATAAATAATAACAAAAAATTTATTATCGAGTTTCAAGTTAAGCTCAAGCTTAATTAATATTAACAATCCTCAAACTGAATTAATATTGAGCGAAGTTCTAGCCTTGCAAACGTTCGACTAGGCTGGTTACAATCCTAATTTACACACAACCAACTGATTGGATTGAATGCAGGTGTTCATAATGCCCCGAACTAAGAGCCCATTTGGTAACTTGGTTTTTTTTTTAGTAATTTTTTAACTTTTTTATAAGACAAAAAAAAGTTAGGATTCGTTTGGGAAGTAGGTTGACCTTTTGATTTTTTTAGCTATTTTAACCTGGGGTTAAAAATCTTGGTTTGGGAAAGGATTTAGGTTTTTTGATTTTTTTGTAAGAAAAAGAATGTAATGATTATGGGTTGAATGTGATGTTTTGTCTTATTAGGCTAAAAAGCCTATTTTGTTTTTTGTGGCAAAAATAGCCAAAAAAAAGCCTCAACTTTTGCTTCCCAAACGAAGTCTTAGTGTGTTTGAAATATTTTTCTAGTTGAATAAATGGTTGTGAGAGAAAAAGTAATTCATTGATGTGTTAGATGTGACATTTTGACTTCTTTTTTGGGTAAATTACAAATACCCCCTTTGAAATTTACTTAAAATACAGATTACCCTCTGTGATTTGAAAAATTACAAATTCCCAATGATCATGATTTTTTATTTAACAGAATTAGCTGAAAGAATGATATTCTTAATTGCTCTTCTATATATACAATGACAAAATAACTTGAATTATTAATTGAAATAATTTTTGATATCATTAAAACTATTAATCAACTTAATGATTTATTAATAAAAATAGTCATTTATTACTAAATTAAAAACTCGAAGGCAATGTAATTTCTAGAACCATAAGAAGCAAATCGTATTTTAAGCAAATCTTAGGAGGTGTATTTGCATTTAACCTTTTAAAAAAAAAAATTAAAAAAACTTCTATATGGCGTTTTAGCTATTTTAACCAAAACATTTCTTCAAAAATGGGGCTTATTAAATTTTTTACATTTTGTCAATATAGTCTAATTAATAATACTTTTTAAAAATTAGATTGAAATCAAAGGACAAAATAGTCTAATTTCTCCCATTAAAGTGATTGAGCGGTGTGAGCTCTTATTTACACACTGCAAAACTTCTTAGTTCACACCACTTTTGCATTTGGATATCAACTATTGAATAAAAATTTATGATTTAGATATTAATTGCCAAACGAAAACTCAGTTCGGTATTGATATTCAAACAATTAATTTATGTTCGATAATTAATATCTGAACAATTAAATTTTTTTTCTCAGTTGAATTTGAACGAAAACATGATGTAAACTGAGAAAAGAGATAGTGTGCAAATGGAAGCTCCCTTGACGGGTTAATGCCCAAATATGGTTCACAACCTTTTTAATAGATCATTTTGTTCTTAGTTTTTGTTCAATTTTTCAACAGACATTATTAGTTAAATTAACTTGACAAAGCATAAAAAATTAAATAGCAAAATTAATATTATTATCTGTTTGATGTTGAGTTTTCAAAAATAGTTTTTGAAATTTTTGTTTTTTGTGAACTTTTTTTTAAAAAATAATATTTTAACCAATTTTTTTGATGCACCTAATTTAAATATATTTTTAAAGTAAAATATTAATGAAAAAATGTAAAAATAATTCAATAAATACAAAAAAGATACGAAAATATATTAATTTTTTTGTATTTTTTTTTTTATTTTGTAAAATTTTTAAAGTTTTTTTTTTTTTTACGAATTTATACTTTTAAAGTGTATTTAGATTAAGTAAATTTAAAGAGTAATTTTTATTAAAAATTAAAATATTAACAAAATTCAACAAGAAAATATAAAGTATGAATTGAGAATTTAAAAATTATTTTTAAGAACTCCAAAACCAACCAAACAAAATGGTTATTTTTTAACCTTTCAATCCTAATATAACCCAAATTGCTGAGAATGAAAATTGATATATATTGACCAGCTCTTGATACGTATTGGTTTGTAGTCAATTTATGACTCAATTCACAACCAATATAGACTATTTACAATTGATATGACCGGTTCATTTTTTACAAAATTTATTATTATTATTATTTTAAAATATTCACGATTGCATCACTCGATTCTCAATATATTAATTGATACTCTCAATATGATTACACCGGTAATGTCATTTCAAATCCCAAAACCTAAGTGTGTGTGTGTGATAAGTTTTATATGTTAGGTTAGAGATCTACCATACCACATGAAATAGGTATCAAACTGAACTCGGTTATTGTGTGAGAAAAATAAGCAAACAAGAGAGAAAGTTAAAACAGTTGAGAAATTATACCTTCCAAAGATGAGCTGCAACAACCTCAAAGGAAGAGAACCTTCCTCTCTTGTCACCAAAGACATTCTGCTTCAAATTTTGCATCATTGCACCACTTAGATGAAAAGTTGTAAGAACATAATTTTCATGATCACTCTGACCATGATCACGAGCCGCCTCTTTTATCAACTGATATAGATGATCTATGGCGGCAACCCTTATTGTTGGATTCGATTTTTTAGTTTCTTCTATTGGGGTTTGATGATTACTAGCCATTAACAATCTCCCTCTTTCATGCACTGGTTTATGCAATTCAAGAGCTTGGTTTGCTTTCATTTTCATATTAGATTGAGAGGCCCATTCACATAAGAAATCATATGCTGCTGGTCCATCAAACAAAGAGTGGCTTGTGCCTATACCCAAAGAGTAGCCTCCACAACCAAATCTTGTGACCTAAACACCATTTCATGAAAAAGAAGATCATAACAGATAGACTACTAGTTACTTCATATTTTCCATTTTTGGCTCCATATGTTATTAAATGGTAAGAGCTTCTCAAACATGGATGGCATGGGAAGCACATATGTATGGAGAAAATCTTAAAATTCAAGAATTTCATGGCATTATCGTTGGGTGCATCATACCAAGAATTTTAGGTATAAATGATCTAGTGCTGTGAAACACGATATTGTAGACAAAAAAAAAGGCATGATACACACAATACGATATTGTTTTTTTTTTTTTTTAAATGGTAGAAAGTGAAAGAAAAGAAAGGAAAAAGAAAATATATTTCGTTGCAAGCATTTGAATATGATGAAAATTTTTTCACAAAAAATGTACAGAAATTTCAAATTTTAACTATAAGTAACCCCTGAGTCGAGCAAATTTCTCTGAGTCGAATGAAATTTTTCTGTGAAATAAGACAAATTTCTCTGTGAAATTGAAAATCCTAATTTAGAAACTGTTGAAAAGTAAGTTGAGCACAACAAAAACACATGACAACATTAACATATCACATCTCCATGTCATGGAAACACCTATTGCATGTATTGAAGATATAAATAATAAAGTTATCCGAGCTATAACAATTTAAACTTTTAGTAGATGAGTTAGTGGTGAATGATTCAAGAGTCGGAAGGGAGTTAATCTAAAAGGGTCTGATCAATTCTATGCTAGTAGTTTTGAAGAGGGGGAGAAATAAGAAGTGAATTTTGCTATATATATATATGGAAGAAAATTTCTTGTGAACTAAAAAAGAATGTCTTGCAAAATATGATGATTCTCTATGGAAACAAACAGAACCATACATAATTCTTCTATCCTTTTTCTTTCCCATTAAATTCAAGAAAATATTCTAACCTGAGCAACAACCAGAGGCATCTCTGAGAGATTCTCATTGACAACAGGCTTGAAAACAAGATTCTCAAAGAACTCATTGTACTGAGAGAGATCTCCCAGCTCTGAGATTGTAACTTGGGTCGCCGCCTCAACTAGAACTGCACCACCATTATTACACCATATATTGAGCTTTCCATTGTTCGGATTCAAGCTCAGCCTGCCTGCAGCTGGGTACCAGACCGACAGGGTCTCTTCTAAGCCGGTTTTGAGCTTACCGAAAACATCATTAACAGAAAAGTTTTGATTTTGGTCAGCATTAGATGATGGTTTGTAGAAGAAAACCAAGTACATGAGAATTGGACACTGTCTATCTAAATTTGATAGATTGAGAAGTTGTGGAGGGTGCAAAGTTTTGGGGTGTACAGAGACTGTGTTGTTTATAGAGACCCTTAACGAGTTTCCATGTTGAGCAGCCATGAATGATATGTTTCTCTGCTCTACTGTGAGATAAGAGAAATTGAGAGAAGGGACTGTAATTTATAAAGAGAAGAGGTGGGTTAGAGATTCCTAGGAGCCAAGACAAACAGTGTCTCTTTGTCCATTAATTTAAGATGTTTTGTGATATTGGAATGATTTGTAATGTAATGATAATAATAATATGGTTTTAAATATCAGACTGTCTGATTTATTAACATTTTAAACTTTTAATATTATTATTCATCAATATATCAGTTCATATTCTTTAATACAGACCATTGATACCCAATATTGTTATTTAAAACATGAATAGTAATGGCTCTTTTAATTACTTAAGTGGTTTGCATGGAACTGTTTATGTGAGTGTGAAAAAGACTTATAAAGGTGAGTCGCCGACTACATTACCTGGCTCGCACTGGATGGATTGACACTGACCAACTACCCTATATCATGCTTGTAGACTCATGGGCCCAACTGTCTATCCAAGCAATAATGCCAGGATTAGTATAATTTTTTTTAATTAATTTATTATTATCATTATTTTTATTTATTTAGTTATTTTTTTGTAGCAATGTTATTTTAGCAATAATACTCTGATGACTGTATGTTTATAATTATATATGTAAACATGACATTAGTAATAAATATGTGTAGTAGAGTTTATTAAAATAATATAATATTGACACATGAAATAGTAAAAATTACAAATGCATGAAATCTTGATTTTCAGTGAAAAAATTATCCGTTTCATTAACCTTTCACATTCTCTTTCCAAATTCTGATGGTAGGCAATTCAATGTTTTAAAAATTAGATCGGTGAGTGAATCGGTAGAGGAATTGAGTGGATGGGTCACCAGTTCAACTATTGTGTTGAACTGGAATCAAATCATGACGTCATAAATATATTAAAAATTATATTTAAATAAAAATATAACTAATAAAATTATAATTTTTTTTTTCAAAAATGTTAAATTATCTTAAATATATCTCCTAATATTTTTTATTTTTTTTACCAAAAAATATAAATATTATTAATTTTAATTTTGGAAGGAAACCAAATATTCAATTTTTTTTTATTTTCTTTATGATTTTATTTCAAATAATTTGATTGAAAGAAGAGAAAAGTTTTGGAGGGAATCAAAATCCTTCCAATAAATTTGATTGAAATTGAATCTTGCATGGATTTCTTGAGTGTTTTTGGAAGAATATTTTTCTTATAAATAGGTAAGGATTTTCACAATAATTTTAAGCTCTCAGTGAGATTCTTCACAAAAGGAGATCCTTGAAAGAGAGTTTTTAATCCAAATTTTCATATATATATATATAATATGAAAGAAAGAAAGAATAAAAAAAAGAGTTTGAAATTTTTTTTTTAAAAAAAGGTCCAAAATTTTAATTTTCAACAACTTAGTTGGTTCGCCTGAACCATGAACAAGTCATCCGATTCGGCAATTCAATCGCTGATATTACTAGCTCTCTCTATATATGTCGGTTTTCGACTACAAACGGTTTAAAAGGTATATCTGAACTAGAACTCCAACCGATTGATGGTTCAACCGGTCGAACCAGTCGGTTCGATCCGATTTTAAAACTAAGAAGCAACCCCTCATTGGCTACCTTTGCAAGACCCTCCCTCGCCCCTCGCCCCTCTTCCACTATTTCCCTTCACCTCAAGCCCCTTCCCTACCATTTCAACCACCACCATTCCCTACCAACCCCTATCATGACTCCCTTATTACTCCCAACCACTTCCATTCCCTCGCCAACCAACAATCCCTCCTCTCATACCCTAGCTACCACAATCACCATAATTGTCCATCCTTTTTCCTCTCAAAGCCCCTAATCGTGCTAAAAAACACGCTCCATGCAATTGCAAAACATGCACAAGTTCAAGTGACAATTATGATAACCCATATAGTTTGCACTTGCATCGAACACATTTACACTTATACCCATGCCTGTTTTTCACTTGAATGGACCACAATTTTCATTTGTACGAGCACATTTTGCAATAGCGAGGGTAGATAGTATGGGGTTACGAGAGAAAATTGAAGAGTTAGGTAGTTGGAATGGCTACGTTGGCTAGGGTTTAGAAAGAGGGGGTTGTTGGATGGAAGAAAAAGAGGCTGGGAATGGCAACCGATAGTGTTAGTGGCGACAATGGTGAGAAGAGTAGAGGAGGGGCTTGGAGTTTTTAGAGAGAAGCTTCTAGTAATGGCCAACAAGGAGTGGCTGACGTTGGCACTTGTAGAGGGAATGAAGAGATAGAAGGTGTGTGACAAACACCTCCTTAATTAATTAAGCTAATTATGTGCTTTATGTTGATCATGTGTTTATGTGTTAATTATGAGCCATGTGATATTTGCATTGCGTTATTGTAAACAAATAAGAATAGGATATGAAATGAACCTGTCTGAATCAGAAATTTAAACAAGTTAGAATTAAATAGTTGGATAGCAATTAGAGCCTAATCTACATTAGTGTGATTAAATTAGGTTTAAGTTAAATTAGATTATTATAAGAATTGATTTAATTTAAGTGAATTTGATGTTGATGTAAATTAATCTAATCACATAATTGATCAAGGCTTAGGACCATTTAGTGATTAATTACACACTTTCAGCTTATTCAACATAGGAGACTAGAAGACTTTAGAAGGGAGAAACATAGTGGGTTTTGTTGGAGGGTGTAGACGTCCGCGAACACCCCGGGAGGGTGAGTCCCGTTCTGTTCATTTGGGTTCACTACAGTTCGGACTCAATTTGTCATGGTTCTTAATCTGAACCAAAGAGTCCAAATCCGGCAAATCGTTTTGAGAAAACAGATTTTTTGAAAGAAGTGTCAAACATGGACTGCTTTGCCAGATACAGAGTCGCCACCTAAATATTTTATTTTTGGGGAATTTAGGAAACCCTGACTCGTTGCCTAAGGCCACGTGTTCGTCATCACCAAAGTTGCCTCGGCTCGGGAACTTGGGTACGATTGGGGAAGGTCAGCTCTGAGCACCCCCTCTCGCCCGATCAAAGATCGGTCTCTACTAACCATGATATCTAGTTTTGAAAATATTGTGTGTTCTTATTCCGGTTATTAGCCTAGATTTACTATGTGATGCACACAGCATACAAGTATAGACTGGGTCGCCTGAATTGGAACAAAACATTTCATGTTTGTTTTTGAAAGATGGTTTGCTACTCGCAAGTAGGCTTAAAATGCAGATTTTGCCACCCTCGGGTGAGCTTAGAAAACAAGATGATTTGCCACTCTCAAGTGGGCTTAAAACTCACAGTCAATGCATTATTCCAATTCAGATAATCCAACTTTCACCCACAAGCATTCAGGCAGATATATCACATAAGCATATAGTCTCATGGTAAGCATGCTATTATGGCAACACTCACATGCATGCAAGGATGCTAAAGCATAAAACTTACTGAGTACTCCAAGCCAAAGCAGAAACTAATTAGAAATCATGCATGATCCTAACTTTACAGAAATGCCTAATGCAACACATGCAATAATGCAACTATAGCAGGCTCGGCTATTCTAAACATGGCATATGGAATGCTACAGCTAACATGTATTCAACTCGGAATTGAAATATAAATGCAGTTAGTATGATGCGCCGAGCCCGGTGCATGCAAAACAGATGAATGAATGCAAACATGCAAGGATAAGTATGCTAATTGAAATATGCCCTAATCTAACCATCATAAGCTGGTAAATAAAAGGGAGAAAGACGTGGGGTTGGAAGACATACATCACACTCACGCACACTTATTACATGATTGCCCTCGCGCAGAGGGTCCGAATAAATAATATACAGTCCCAAATGAATACAGTCCGAATAAATACAAAACCCTAATTAATTAACAAATTAATCTAGGAAAGCATTAAACTAGCATGCAAGCTAGGGACTGCCCCGACTCTGCTCCGGATGATGAATGATGCATGTTTGAGCTGCTTTGTGCGGAAATCCACTGCGATGCCCCAATTAGCCTCTGTTTGCAATTGTTCTTGGAAAGCGCGCCAAGCTCCGAAAGGTTGCTGATTCTTGATTTGCTGCAACAGAGAGCAAAAAAGGGGCATGGCAATGTATTTTCACATATGTATGCATGCCTCGATCCCCGTGCCACCAATCACGCATCTCGATGTATGATAGCCGAGGAGTCGAATTGCACAACTCAATGTGAAATGAATGCACAGATAAACACAACAAGACCAAGACTCCATCATGGATAATCCGGAGTGTCGGTGACTGGGGAATTGAGACACGTTTCGTCACTCGGAGTACGAAACGTACCTCGTTTCCCGTGCTCGGGCTAACTCCTATCCCAAACACAATGCAATGAGATGACATGCATGAATGCAACTAAGATACAACCTAACATGCACAATGCTATGAAATGGCATACACGATGCGCTAACATACAACCTAGCATACACAATGCTATGAAATGAAATGGCATACACAATGCATAATGGACTTACACCAACACAAGTGGACCTCAGCCACACTCACATAGAAGGCCATTAGATGGAAATGAGACACTCGAGATGCGTGCACACATGCACGCAAACCGATGACCGAACCTAAGGCACGAATGCCACTCTACCAAAGCATGGTAAGGCATGGAACATGATATGCAAACAAGCAAATTTCAGCACTAAAACATGATGCTAAACAGTCCCGAAGCATGGCAATATGGCACCCGATGCATGAGGTGAACCCCGAAACACAAGATTAGGTATACGCAATGACCTATAGCTATACAAAGCATGCATTATTTGATCATGAAACATGAAAACAGAGTCAAGGCAGTCCCAAAACATGGACTTTTCCAGTTTAAAGCAAGGCCAAAAAGTGCTAGCAAGATGGCTCAAATTAGCATGCAATTATGACTATCAAACAAGGATTACAAGGCACGTATATGAAGCACATGGAATTTCACTAAACCAGCAAAAATCAGTGAATTAATCATGCCAAAATACGCCCAAATACACATGAAAAGACAGCCAACACATGCACAAATGAGGGGCTCCTTTGGAAGGCATACAAAGGGGTTATTAAGTACATACAAAATAGACATGTGGCAGCCTCAAACCAACTTTGAAAATCAAATATGGTAGTCCCAAAACTCAACAAATTGACCCTAGAATGTGACTAGGAAGCATGCAAGATGGGGTCGCTTTGAAAGGCCAAGATGGCCATCAAACAAGCCAAGGTGAGAGGAGGTCACCCCCCTCTAATTTGGAGGCTCAAAACAGTGGCCAAGCCACTGGAAATCCACTGGATTCCAGTGGCTAGAAGGCCAAATGAAGCATGCAACAAGGGCTAGGATGCAAAGCTCAAAATGGGAGGCAACCAAGCACACAAGATAGCATATGACCTCAAACAAAAATGGAACCTTAATAAACCATGAAGATGATGTCAAAAAAAGCCTCTTTCCAGTTTACAACATGCCTGAAAAATGAATACAAATAGGGCTAATCTACCATGCAAAGATGGCCCTAAAAGTGAGAATAGAGACAATGGACAGAAGCTGGCCCCAAATGGTGAAGAGCCCTTCAACAAAGTTGAAGAGGGGCTCAAAATAAAGCACTTTACAGTTTACATCAAGCCACGAAAATAATCACAAATAAGGCCAAACTAACATACAAGAAAAAGGCCTAAAAGAGGGATAAAGAGGCAAGTGGTAGGAGGAGGCCTCAAACAGCAAAGAGTCCTGCATCAAACATGAAAAGGAGCTCAAAATATGACTAACTTCAGTTCATGACAAAGTCCAAAAATGCTTGCAAGTGAGGATAGCCAATTAACAAAGGAAGTGCAAGTTTAAGGGAAATGAAGACTTACCCTTGAAGAGAAGCAAACCAGCAGGTTTTGGTCCAAGATTCTGAGCTTCCAACCTCCTCAAATGGCCTCCAAGGTGCTGGAATGGATGATGGAGGTGTTGTGCTATGAGGTGTAGTGCAAAAGTGCAAGGAAATCCATCTCCGAAGCACAAAATACAAAACAATATAGAGAGAGAGATAGATTTTTCTCTTCAAAATGGCTGAACCTGTTATAAGGAAGAAGCCTCTTCCTTATATAGAAGAAAATCAAAGCAAAGCTTCTTGAACAAGCTTGGCAAGAGCTTCATCCCTCCATACACGTGTATGGAGGGCAGATATGAGGAATCCAGCTGGTACAAAAGATCTTCCGTGAAACCTGCTCTGAGAGGGGTGCTGCCGGCCATCAGTGATGGCAGGCAGTGGCTCATTGATGGGCGGCAGGGGTCTTTTGTGGCCGGCATGGGGCCGGCATTGGCCATTAATGGCCGGCACACTTCCATAGAGGCCAGAATCAAAAATCAGTCCTAGTCCCTGTTTTGAAGAAAGCCTAAATCCTTCATCTGGATGCCTTTTCAGGTCATTCTTGAGCCTAAACTATAGCCCTGGTAGTCTTCTTTCCAAATTTGGCAGCCTCACCTCAAAAATTCCATGTGTGCTAAGAGATATCCCTCTTTTAGTGAAGACTGCTCAGTTTCGGTCCAACCGGATTGATGCCCAACTTCCAACAACCATATCTCTCCCATCCGGACTCGGCTCGAGGAGATTCTTAAGTGAAAAATGAAGCCCCGAAAGTAAGCTTTCCAACCGTGGTGGGCTCATAGCTAAAATCCAAGTATTCAAATGGATAGGCCTGATTTAGCGAGGGCTGCTCGGCTCTCTCTTAACGATTCATGCCAAACTCCTTCCCCGACTGGGTTTCTTCTCTCTTCTCCTCTTTTATTCAACTCCAAACCCCCAAACAAGGTGTTTTGAAAGATTTTTCAAAGATTTCACCTCTCCTTCATTCATTTCCACTTTGTCCTTGCTCGGTTTATCGAAAGGCGCGACATTTGACAAAATACGAGCGTCGGGACATCGTAGGAACCTATTTTCAAAAATGTTTTGAAAGAGAGGGTTTTAAGGTCTAAAAACCTTTCAAAATAGTTTTGGTCCAAAAAAGGGTGTGAAGTTTGGATTTGACTCTCTCCTTGCCGAAGAAGCTGAATCTTTGCCCTGCACACCTTTCACCACCAAGTAAACCATCAGTAGTGCCCAAATCTTAAGGGCGGTCAAAAATGGGGTGTCTACAGAGGGATAAGCATCAACAAGAGAGAGAGAGTTTCAGAGAGCTTCAAAGGAGAGAAACAAAAAGAAAAAAAGAAGAAAAGAAGAACTAGGAGAAAATTTCATCAAGCCAAGGTCGCGTGCATGAAGAGTACAATCCGACAAAACATTGTGATCAAGTAGCAAATCGGACTTAGCAGCGTTGATCTGAACCTAGTTTTGTCAAGCTGACTATTGTGCCTCACCGCGAGGTTCCGAATCGTCAAATGTTATGGCTTTTTGGGTGGTTCTAACCCTTTTGAACTTATGTATAAGTAACTTGAATATTTTATGTACTGTTTGGGTAATGGGGTTTAATTCCCTAACTTATGCATTTTATTTTGTATATAAAGGTGATATGGACTTATGTGAATATCTGTATATATTATATAAAGTTTGTTTGTTTATGCAAGTCCGCACAGCTCAATGGATGATATAAATTGTTTTATTTATTGGTTTCCGCCAACCCCTTTTATTGTAATACTGTTATTACTATTAAGTAGGCCTTTAGTAATCACGGATTACTAGAAGGTTACGATACTAAATCTATAGGGGCGGGTTTGAATCGTGACAGAGTGGTGTCAAAGCACGAGTTGTACTGCACACACACGTCCAAATAAGCTATAGGATGTCCTAGAAAAGGAATCAGGGCATGACATGAGCATGTATTGGAGTGTATGGACATGTTATGTGTATATGTGTTAACATGAATAAGAAAAACCATCTTTCCTATGTTTATTATTACCATGTTTTTATAGTGCAATGGACAACACAAGAAATGTAGATGGCATTGAATCATCAGAGGCATGGAAAGCATGGTAGAACTCTTGACTGAATCCTTAAGGCAACAACAACAGAATCAACAGCTCCCACCTCCTCCTCTGCCACCAGTGCCAGTTGAACCAAATAATAATGATGTCATATCCCTAACACAAAAGTTCAACAAAATGAAACCATTGACATTCCAGGGTGGCCTTGAGCCTTTGAAAGCTGAAGAGTGGATTTTAGAAATCGATAAATTATTTGAAGTATTCCCGTGTTCAGAAGCACAAAAAGTGTAATTGGCTACGTTCACCTTACAAGAAGAGGCAATGTGATGGTGGATGCTTATTCGTGATACTAATAGGGCTCAATTCAAAGAAGCATTTTATGAAAAATATTTCCCTCAATGTATCTGTGACCGTAAAGTATCCAAGTTTGAGCAATTGAAGCAGGGTGCCATGTTAGTAGCTAAATATGAAGTTAAGTTCACTGAGCTTGCCCAATATGCACCACATATGGTAGATACAGACTATAAAAAAGTTAGAAAATTTGAGGGAGGACTCAATGTGGAGATACTCGACCTTGTCAATGTTCTCAAATTAATTAAGTATGTGGATATGCTTGATAGAGCTATTATGGCAGAAGCAAATATTACAGCTTTGAAACAAGTTAAGACACTAGTGATTGATTGGAAAGGTAAGAAACAAGATCCTAATGTGAACAAAGAACCAACACCTTCGATGAATAAGAAACGAAACTTAGAAATGTCTAGTAATTCTAGTCAAAGTGAACTTGCCCAAAGAAACGGTTCAGCACCAACTTGTTCAGAGTGTGGGAAAAGGCACCGAGGAATCTGTTACCAAACTTTTGGGGCTTGTTTTGGGTGTGGGAAGATAGGACATGTGATAAAAGACTGTCCTCAAGTTGAACAAAATGTTATTAGACCCGTCGCTAATACAAAGAAAAATGTTGGGCAAGGGAGAGTATTTACACTCGTCTCAGAAAATACACAGAATACTCATACCGCTATTTCAGGTACCTAAGTTTGGAAGACCAAACATCCTAAGGGGAAGAGAATGTGACAAACACCTCCTTAATTAATTAAGCCAATTATGTACTTGTGGCTTGCTTTTCGTGCTCCTTTCGGATACGACTAGCCCTACAGTTCGGACTCCCGTGATTCTGAATCTGATTTCACAAAGTGCAATGTAAAACAGTGAAAACACAAAAGAGTTCAAATCCGGCAATTCTTTTGGAAAATCGATGTTTGAATCAAATGCCAAAAATGGACTACTTTGCCAGATTTCAGAGTCGCCATCTAAATATTTTTGAAAAATTTAGGAAACCTAAGGCTCGTGCCAAAGGCCATTAGTTCGTTATCACCAAAGTGTCTCAGCTCGGGAACTTAGGTACGAAAGGGGAATGTCATGAATTGAGCACCCCACTTGCCCGATCAAAGATCGGCCTCTACTAATCATGATGTGATTCTTATTTATATTATATGCTCTTGTACTGGTTTTATTAGACTAACTTTACTATGTGACGCACATAAGTATAGACTAATTTGCGAAGATTAGAACACTTTGATTTCATATTTATTTGAAAATTATTTTTTGATGCTCGTCACTTTAAAAGGTCAGTTTGTACATTAATCAATTTGTCTCAATTTTGGCAATGAGCCTCCATCTACGAGCATTCAAATAGGTATATCATTTAAGCAATTAGTCTCATGAAAATATGCTCTACATGGAAATAATCACACACAATGCAAGATGCTAAAACTCAAAATTGCTCACCTAGTACTCTGAGCCAAAACAAAGCAAAATAATTAGAAAATATGCATGCTCCTTACTAATGCAACACGACTAATGCAACACATACAAGTTATGTAATTAATAGGCTCGGCTACAACATGGCATATGATTCCATTCAAGACATTCAAATAATAAATTTAAACATTTGGGTTAGTATGATGAGCCGAACCTTAGATGCATGCAAGACAATGGATGTGAATCATAAGAATACTAATTTGAAAGATGATGCGCTATACTAACCATCGTAAGCTGGTAAATATAAGAGAGAAAGACGTGGGGTTGGAAGACATACAACTTATTACATGTTGGCCCTCGCATAAGAGGGTGCAAATCAATGTCCGAGAGTCCGAATTAAACTAACTACTACAAAACCGAATGAATATTAAAGAATTAACTAGCTATAATAATTACAAATAAATAATAATAATAATTACAACACTAATTACAACAAGACTAATTGCAACGATAATAATTAACTACAACAATAATAATTAATTACAACAATACTCGGAGCATTAATTTACAACATTGATGTAAGCAAGGATGCACAAAGGTTGCATGCGCAATGCCCAAGAATTGTTCTGTCTGCCTAGGCCTACTCTGTTTCACCTTCAACCACTGCCCTCTGGTTTTTGCAAAACATACTACTGGCCAAACATTGATGGCCAATCGGCCCCCAATGAGGCCCAACCGGGTCCAAAAAAGGCTAGTCGTGTCTTAATTTTATGCAAAATCCTATTTTTGTGCTTTGAAATGAAAACAGTGCAGACAGAGTAGTGTCAAGCCCTGTTTGTCCCTTCTGCTTTTCTCTGTCATGGAAAGCCTTAAGAGAATAACGAAGTCGTTTCCAAAATCATCAATGAGCAAGTTGATTGCTTGATGATTTTGGACACAATTTGGACAAAGATCAATAAATGCAATGAACAACAACCACCCCTCCCTCCTATCATAGAGTGAACTCAAAGAGGGAGGTAGAGACGCTTCAAGGTTCATCAAAACATCATGAATTGACGTATGACGACCCTTGGCACGATGGACTCAGCATAACGCCCGGCCGAACCCAAGCAATATGACTCATTTTCTTTATGTAGGTTAGTTCATTTTAATAATTTTTAGACCTTTCCATTCTTTATTCTATTAAGTCCAAGGTGATGATTACGTCCACTAAAGAAGAAGTGTGTCAAACGGGAAGTGATTCTCAACATGAAACTATGCCGTTGACAATGAACCTCTGTAGAGATTAAGCCATTAAGCATAGATTTCTAGCTCATGTTTTGAATAACTATCAACCAATTGAAATAACTCTCAAATGAAAGAAATAGATGGTAAGTTGATTATTAAAATAAGGTTTTTAACATGGAAATTAATTAAAGAAAAGCTTAGAATAACATGTAACAAGCTATATACGCAAACTTATGAGACAACAAGCAAACTAATCAAAGCATGAGCTAATTAAACAACCTAGGACAGCCCTAAAACAGCCCCTAATAGGTGGAAAACACAGGGGGTCAAAGTACATGAAAAGAGCCCAAAAAGCTAAACAACAAAGAGAGAAAATAAGGTTAGTAAGCAAGAACAATGAGGGGTGGCTAACCCCTCCACTTTTGAAACCTCAAAGAATGATTTTTAGCCTATTTTAAACTCTGAAAATCAATTTGGAAAGCAAAAGAAAATGATGTAAAACAAGAGTTTAAGCTATAGGTTAAGGTGTAAGAAAGAGTGTTAGCTCTCTCTACCTTTGGTAGCTCTCCAAACCCAAGCTTAAACACTTGAAAGAGGATCAAAACAATACAAAAATACAAGAACTAGATAGCAAGAGATAGCAAAAGGGAGCAAGAGAAGAGATAGTAAGCTTATACCTCTCAAGAAAGGTAAGCTCTTTATTGTGAATCAAACTAAGTCCAAACACACTCTCAAGCTTGAGTTGTGATGCTCAAGGCTCAACCAAGGTTCCAAAACTAAGGTGTGAAGGTGTCTATGGTGTATGGATATAGGTTCAAGATGGAAAGCTTGCTTAAAGGTTACTTGCACAAGAAGAATGATCTCTCAAAAAGGTGTATAAACTTTTTAGAAATTCTTCAACCCTCAAAATAGAGATGCAACTTCGTTCTTATAGAATTTAAGCAAGAGGGGTCATAAATATCTTCAAAAATGGACAGTTGGCGGGCTCCCACCCAGAACAGTGTTTCTCGCTACTAAGGCATGGCCAACCATCAATAGCTACGGCTGGGCCTCAATGTGATCCCCTGTCTCTCTGCTTCAGACTCCGCACAGGGTCACACAATGTGTAAAAATGAATTTTTGGGGTACAAACAGTGGGAATATAAGAGGTTTGGGATTGTTTCGGAGCTTAAACATAGCCCATTTGCTGAGACCTCAAACCACGTACAACACCACTTTTATCATCGAATGTACCAGACAAAGTGCTCGAGCCTTGCAGGTGGTCAAAAATGAGGTGTCTACAATACTTTATGTTGATCATGTGTTTATGTGTTAATTATGAGCCATGGATATTTACATTATGTTATTGTGAACAGATACGAATAAGATATGAAATGAACCTGTTTGAATCAAAAATTTAAACAAGTTAGAATTAAATAGTTGGATAGCAATTTGAGCCTAATTTACATTAGTGTGATTAAATTAGGTTTAAGTTAAATTGGATTATTATAAGAATTGATTTAATTTAAGTGAATTTGATGTTGATGTAAATTAAACTAATCACATAATTGATCAAGGCTTAGGACCATTTAGTGATTAATTACACACTTTCAGCTTATTCAACATAGGTGACTAGAAGACTTCAGAGGGGAGAAACATAGTGGGTTTTGTTGGAGGGCTAAGCATTAACAAGAGAGAGAGAGAGTTTCAGAGAGCTGCCAAGGAGAGAAACAAAAAGAAAGAACTAGGAGAAAATTTCATCAAGTCAAGGTCGCTTGCACGAGGAGTACAATCTGGCCAAACATTGTGATCAAGCACCAAATCGGACTTAGCAGCGTTGATTTAAACCTAGTTTTGTCAAGTCAACAACTGTGCTTCACCACAAGGTTTCGAACTGTCAAATGTTATGGCTTTTTGGATGGTTCTAAGTTCACTCTTTTGAACTTGTGTATAAGTAACTTGAATGTTTTATGTACTGTTTGGGTAATGGGGTTTAATTCCCTAACATATGCATTTTATTTTGTATATAGAGGTGATATGGACTTATGTGAATATTTGTATATATTATATAAAGTTTGCTTGTTCATGTAAGTCTGCACAACTCAATGGATCATATAAATTGTTTTATTTATTGGCTTCACCGGTCCCTTTTACTGTAATACTGTTATTACTGTTAAGTAAGCCTTTGGTAATCACGGATTACTGGCCAGTTACGATGCTAAATCTACAAGGGCAAGTTTGGATCATGACAAGGTGGTAGATTAGTAAAATTGGAAATTTTGTCTACCAATTTCAAGATTCTATGTGTTCATAATTTATTTTCTATTCAAATTTTCACTTGCATTAAAAATTTAAAAACACTTCTCACTCACTTATAATTTTTTTTTTCCCACTTTTCACTGAAATGTAATTTCTTCAATTATTCATTTTACTCACTATATTTGTGAGGGAGGTGATTGGATCATGGAGTAGAATTTTTACATATACAATAAAAATCAATAATTGTCTGTATGAAGGTGACACACAGACACACATATATATATAATCATTCTAGTAAAAGCTGGTTGATTTACCATTCCCTTTGTAAAAGGGTAATCAAAATGGGAAGAAAGGCATATATGTTGTTTGCTGGGTTATGAATACAAGATTCCATATGCACTGACTATGAGAGTTTGAACTTGGAGAAAAACCATGACCACAACAACAAAGGCAAAATAGGAACTTTTTTGTATTTTTGTTTCACATTAAGAGATAAAGTAGGGGGTTGTTGATTGGAGCAACTAAGAGAGGTGGGGTTTGGTTTGTTGGAAAAACAGGTTGTCATGTCTCTTGACACTCCCCCCATTATAGTGAGAAAGATACAAACACTGTTGAATTTGGTGGCATCATATATATATATGTTAATTATATTTTTAATATTTAAAATATGATTTTTTATGTAATTATTTTGATTTTTAATTTTTAAATTATGTCAATTTAATTCTCAATCTATAAGATGTGTTTCATTTTGATTTCCTAACCCAACTTGGTAAATAAACATTGTTAAATTCAAGAATAAATGTGAAAACTCACTTAACAATTACACTAGGATGTTTTCTTGTTGTTGTAGTTTTTTTTTTTTTTGGTACTCGTTTGGTGACTTTCAGTTTTAGCCAAAAAGTTTTAAAAAAAAATCATTATAAATTGTCACATCACTCTTTTTATTTTTCTACACATTTTTTTCGTAAAAAATTAAAATGTTACTGAAATAGTCTGTTCTCAAAAGAGGTTGACAGAGTTAGGTTAGGGATCAAATTAAAACATATTTTACATATATATTCTATTCTAATATATAAAGTGAAGACTGCTGGTGGTGTTGACACATTTGTGTCTCATATTTTGGATTTTTCCATAATACCCTTATAGTTGATATTTATGAAAAAAAGAAAAGAAAAAAGAAGACAAGACTTGAAACCAAAATCATGGGTTTAGCAAAGCAAACACTTATCACTTGAGCAACAAATACTATATCTGCATTTTTCTTTATAATTATTCTTATACTATTATATTTTTTTTCAATTACACAATTATTACTTGTGCAACCTAGCTAGTTAAAGATTAAAATTGACACAGTTTAAATATTAAAAACTAAAATAATACAAATAACATATTTGAGAATCCATATCAGAGAGAGAGAGAGAGAGGTGGAGGAGGAGGTTGGGGAGCTGCTGTTTGTAGTAGGAAAGCATATTATGCGTGCATTTGAAGCCCAGATTTGTCATTTGCTGTCTCCACTTTCACAACAATTTCCAGCTTTCAAGGTTCTCTACCTTTTTTGCATCTTTTTTTTCTTCCTCCTTTCTCTCTCATCCACCCCTTTCCACCTCCCCTGTTAGACACACACACACATATTATACAGATTAGTTTATAGTTTTAAATATTATAGATTAGATCAATCAATCCTCCTTTTGGCAGTGCTTGCTTCTCTCTTTCTCTCCCTCCATTGCCATTATATCTATATTAAACCTTTATAGACATGCATGCCTTTGTGAACATGCATATGTGTATCTGCATGCATTGTTGACATGTGTGTGCCAATATCATGCACAACAATTTAACCCTAGGTTACATTTAATTGTTTTCTTCTTTCTTTTCTTAATTATCTGGTGTGTCAAACTATTTATTTTTGACAATTTAGTATCCGGTCCACTAGATCGATTAATCTGAAGGACTAATCCCATCATTTACTAGCGGAATCCACTTAAAGTTAGTGTAAAGTCCAGTATGAATTGGCTCCAAAAAATTATTTGAACATGAGACCCTTGAGGGAACACACTCCTAGGCTCTAAGTCTTGACCGCCTGGCCAACTCCTTAGGATTTGTGTCAAAATATTTGTAGTCTTATACACAAAATTTAATCACAAAATTAGACATAATTTTCTTACACGTGGTCAATATAATATTAAATAATAAAAAAAATGAGACTGGAATAAAAATCTCTTTCTCACATCCATTCTCCATCACATTGTCGAAACAAAAATATAAGATGAATTGATATAAATGAAAATGTTTGGTCTATGAAGCCACAATATGATAGATATACATCGAAATAGTTGAATAATCAGATTTTGTGCATTTAATTTTTTTTAAATAATTATAACTAAAGTAATCAAGTTAACGGAAGGCTTCTCTCGAATTAACTAGAACTCAGTTGTAAGAGAAGTTATTCCTCCCGCAACTGAACTCTATTAATCAGAGAGGAGCTGGACCCTTTGAACCTAAATTTGGATTTATATAACAATGGGAGAAACAGATATATGAACATGCTAACCTATTCTATTCTGATTGAAGAGAGTGGGCCTTCTATTGCTTCAACAGATCCTTTTTCTGATATTGGAAGTGCTTTTGAATGGTTACACTTCATTTTGGCCTACATTTTTGGCCGATTAGATATATATAGATGTAGGCCTTGTTTGGTTTATGTTTCAGAAAAAAATAAAAAAAAATAGAATTTAAAAATAAAAAAAAAACTTATTTGATAAAAATAAATAAAAATATTATTTTAAATTTTTAAAAATTATTTCTAACCTCCCAAAAGATAAAATTATATAACAATGATAAGTGTTTTTGATTTTTTTTTTTTTAATTTCTTCACCAAATTAATTTTTAATTTTCTAAAAACAATTTCTGAAAAAAGTTTCTAAAAACAAAACAAACATTTATCTGCAAGAGCTTTAACACTTTTTTTATTTTATTTTAGTTTTTTGACTTTTTTCTTTGGACAAATGATAGGATGTTAATGGGATAGTAAATTAAATTATAACTAAATGACTGTAATTGTTCCATTAACTTGAACCCTGTTTTTAGAGGTACATTTATAATTTTTGAAGGAAAAAATAAATAAATAAAATCAAACTCTTAGACTATAAAATAAGGAAAAATTACATATCAGTGTATTCTCTAAAAATAATTACAGATTATTGAAAAACTTTATCAACATTAATAATTAAAATTATAAGTTTTTCAGTGACTTTATAACTATATATATATATTTGAAATTTCACTGCAGTGTGATTTCCCCATAAATTAAATTTTGAAAAGTTGTGAATTTATTGCTGAATAGGGTAGGAGGCCCCTGCCATAGCCTTGTATTGTGTTTGTGCTAATTCTATGATCTGAAGAAAAAAAGAATAATAATAATAACCCAGAATTTTGCTTAGAATTTATAATTAATGGTCAAGATTTATTCATTATATGGTCTCACAACAAGAATTTTGAATATATATCATTGATTTATAGTTAGGAGTAATTTTCTGAACACTGGATTGCTAGACTTTCTGCTTGTGGTTGAGTTGAGTGAGTAGGGTAAGGATACTGTTTGAGATGTGTAGTTGGTCAGCATGAACAGAACAAATAAGGACCATCCCAACCCTTGCCTGAAAACAACTTCTTCTGATCTTGACAAATATGTTCATGACATCTCACCTTCTCTCTTGATCCAAGTGTTGCCCTAGTGTATTTAAGCTTGCTGTATAACCCCACAGAGTTGGCTTGATGGACAAAGCCTAAGGTTTGGGATGTCCTAATTTCAAGGTCTCAGGTTTAAAATTTAATATAAATAATTTTTTAGGCTCAATCCATATGGTACTTTATCCTAATTTTAATTAGGTCTTCTATTAGTGAATGATAAAATTAATCTCTTAAATTAGTCAATCCAATAAGTCAAACACTTACTGTTGCTATATTTTCTAATCTATAGTGTACTTATTGTTTGATCACATGGGTTTCACATTTGGTTGCCTACTTATCCAATTGGGCCATTGCTAGAGATCAAGAGCACAAAATAATAATAATAATAATAATATAGTCCAAATTCAAGACTATGTGATGGAATTTACATTTTGAATGCATTTGAGTGGCTGTTTGCAAAATTACTAAATAAGTAGTTTATTAGTTTATTTATTATAAATTATCATATTATTTTTCTATTTTTTTACATGTACTTTTTTTATAAAAAGTTCAAAAATACTAAATAAGCAAATTCTAAATAACTATTGAAGCCAAAAATGCAAATAAAAAAAAAACTTGTTATCGGTCCTATGTTATTAGTATTTGTTTGTTACGAACACCCTTTAGGGTGCATATATGCACCTTATCATAAAAATATGTAATTTTATTATAAAATTTTGTAATATCAATCATAAAATATGTAATTTTATTATAAATTAGCGTAATAAAATATTTAAAATTTTATGATTGATATTAAAAAAAAATTGCGACATATTTTTTGTTATGTCATGTTGTGGAGACCTTACATATTTTATAATTGATGTTATAAAATTTTATAATAAAACTACATATTTTATAATAAAATGCATATAATATAGGGCATGGCTTCTGTCCAGTCCTTAATCGGACTGGACCGTGCTGTTGGGCCCGTGGAGGCCCACCACGGGTCCCGTTTTGATAATCTGAACCGTTCAATGTGTAGAACTCGTCAAGTACCATATGTTTATAAAAAATCACATTAATCGGATATCGATAGTTATGTGATCAAATTAGTTTTGTATAAAAAAAAATAGATGGTGAATAAATTAACGGTTGACAAAAATCTATTTTGATCACATAGTTATCGATATCCGATCAACGTGATTTTTTTACAGGCATATAGTACTTGACGAGTTCTACACATTCAACGGTTCAAATTATCAAAACGGGACCTATGATGAGCCTCCATGGACCCAACAGCACGGTCCAGTCCGATTAAGGACTGGACAGAAAGGATTCCCTATAATATATATCTTTAAGAGGTGAACACCATGACATTTTCTATTGGCTACAAGTAGTTTAGACTAGACATGTGATTGAGAGAGTGAACAGCAGATAGTGATGTTGAAAGAAGCAACATTAGAAGGATTAATAAGTTTGAACTTTGATTTGAAGTGACTCAAAGCTTCTCAAACGAGAATGATTGTCACTTCACTTCTAATCAGTGTATATAAATTACAAATTAATTTATAAATTTTTAGTTCTCACTTCACTTCTAAAAGACAATGATAGTGATAAAATTTACAAAAATTACTAATAATTAATAGGAAATTTACAAATCAGTGTTTCATTCTAAAAAATATTAATTTATGAGAAAATATATAATGTTAATTATTAAAAATTATAAAATTTATCATTAAATTGAAATTTCTTTTACAAATATACACTGCAGTGTTATTTCCTCATAATTAAACTGTTAAACTTTTCAATTAATTTGTAATGAATTTTTCACAGTATGATTGAGAAGAAAATTTTCATTTAATTTACTAACAATTTTTTAGTTTCTATACCAGCATTTATTTTCTTTTTCTTTGTTAATTTATGGAATTCTTTGTTGTAGATTTTTTTTTTTTTTTTTTTTTTTTTGGGAGGGAGGGGGAGAAATTACGCTGATAGTCCTTCTATTTTGATCGTTGTGTCATTTTGGTCCATATAATATCAATTGGTTTAATTTTGACCTTAAATTTATGATTTTATCTCAATTTAGTCTAATTAAAATTGTTAGCATTTTTTTTTAATAAAACCTAAGTATTTAAGTGGTCTATATAATATTTTTAGGGGTAAAATTATAAACTTGCTCAATTTAGTGAGTTAATCTCAAATTTAGTGATACTTTTTTTTGGGGGGGAAAAACACTAACAGTATTATCAATTAAACCAAATTGACACAAAATTTAAAATTAAGGATTAAAATTGAGACATTTGAAAATGTAGGGAATAAAATGGCATAAGGAGTACAACATAGAGACTTTCAATATAATGTGTCCTTTTTATTTTTGGTGTCAAAATTGTAAGATGTTAGTTTGTTAGTAAAGTTAGATTATAATTAAAGAAATCACCATTGTTCCATTAATTCAAATCATTGACTTTCCCCTCAAATCATTGACTTTCCCTTCATTACATCCTAAGGTGTGGTTACAAACCACTAGACTAACCCAAGATCTCTTTGTTGTAGGTTATTTGGTGATCTTAAAATGTTGCTCTTACACTATTTACTATTAGACTTTTGTCCAATTTTCTTGCAAGGAGATATACATTGATAAGACCACTACTTTAACTAATAACATTCAAGTTTGGGACACACTAAACTAAAGTTTTAGGGCTAAAAATTTAGGAACAAAATTACTTTTTAGAAATGTAAATATTTTTATTGTCAAAAATGTCATTATTGTAATTTTAGTGACAAAATTAAATATTTAGTGATGAATTACTATTATTTTGGGATTAAAATTTTGATCTCAAAAAATAAATTTTTTTTTTTTAAAACCAAATTATTGTCACATGCATTTATTAGTGACATTTTTAAAATTTTGTTGTTAAAAATCTTTTTTTTGAGAATTGGTTCCCAAATATTTTTTGTAATAAAATTTTTATTTTTAAAAACAAAAATATTTAGTCATTGAAACTCTTATTTGTTGTAGTGACACTAAGTATACTTGCCATAGGAGCACATACAATTTTCCTCATGCAATAGTGTGATTCAATCGTTTAAGATATAGAATCTTATTTTGAATAGTAAGGTGGATGGAATGAATACGTCTTGCCATATGATTAGTTTTTGAGTGTTGCTAATAGCTCTCACTAAATTTTTTTGAACTCTTTTTTAGATCTCCACCCACTTCTATTTTTTTAGACCCCACCACCTTAATCCCAATTTTAGCCCTCTTCCTTGGAACCCTTTGACCAATTCTTACTCCGACAACCTCTTCGCAACCATCCTACCTCTTACCACCTTTCACCTCTAGCATCCTCATTCACAACCACCCTACCATTTGTCGCCACCACTCCAATCCATCCCTACCTCTAGCGCCACCCCAAGACCTTTCCATTTCTGCATTACCTCCCACAACCCTTCCAATGCCCATTTACAGCCTTTTTTTAAGTGAAACCCTAGCCACTACAACCTTCTTTTCAATCGCAAACCCTAGCCATCGCCTACTTCCGCCTTCAATTGTGAAAGAGATAAGTAGGCCCCAACAATTGTAATCATGATGGCAACCGAGAGAGAGAGAGAGAGAGGGGGGCGGGGGTAACGATAGGGCTAGGCGTTGACGGTGGCAGTAGCAGTTAAGGATGGATTGGGAGTGGTGGTGTGATAGAGAATGAATTTGTCAACGTCTCTGTATATAATTTTTTTGTTTGTTTTTATAAAACTATTAAAAATCATAAACACAAACTTGATTTTCGTTTTTAAGAAGTAACATTTACTAAATTCTTATAATAAGAAAATAGTTGTTTCAAGAAGTTAGACTTACAACATTTACTAAATTCTTATAATAAAAAAATAGTTGTTTTCATTTGTTTAGAAAATAAATTTTCATTCCTTCTTTTCTTACCTTTCTAGCTACCGCTACCAGTGGCTTCTCTCAACCACCTTCGGTCAGCAATTGCTAATGATCTCCAAGTACCACCTTTGACCACCAACTGATATTGGTAACAATCATCTCTGGCCTCTACCTCTAACCACTGACCACTATCTTTAGCCATTATTTCTAGCCGTCGACAACCATATTCAGCAAATCACATATTGTCACCCCTTCTCACTTACCTTCAAAACAAAATTTTAAAATGTGTGTACCGGACATAATTTTTTAAAAATAAATATAAATATGTTTAATGTTTTTTGGTAAACAAACAAAATATATCTAAGATACTAAGAGAATAGTCCAATTCGTTCAAATTGACAAATTAAGGGCAGGAAGTTTGGCTACTTGAAATTAAGAGGACTTAATCTTAATATTGACGTTGCCCTTAATTTGCTGCAAAAGCAGAATAGGGGTTCTTCAAAAGGGCTCCGAAAATTCTTCAATTCCTTCCTTCCAAATTCAATATGCCATTTCAACCCAGGTCCTAACTTTGGTATGTTAAGAATGATTTTTTTATTATATTTATTTATAATAGGGTGTCCACATCAGCTTAGGCATACCTTCATTAATCTCTGAACTGTAAAGTTAACAACTGAACAAACCTCCAGTAACCCTTAAAAAGACTCGAACTTGAGATTTTAAATCATATCCTCAAGTCTAACTGTTTGACCAACCCTTCAAGACTAACCGATATTGCACAAACCTAATATGTTCATTTTACCTACTTTTTTATTGTTAGTGGACAACATTACCCTTTTAAACAGCATTACTCTCTCTCTGTGGAAAAATAATGTCTGGTCTAAATTTAATATTTGTATGATGAAACCTACGCATTGAATGAATCTCAACCACACTTGTGTTTCTTCATATTTTTCTTTGTTTGAGTTTCTTATCCCTAGCATTACTCTTACCAAAAATTGATCAGGTAAGTCCCAGAGATTAGGCTGGACAAGATTGGTTCAATTAGGTAACTAGGCTAGAGAAGACTAGTTCAATTAGGCTAGACAATAAATCTTCAATTAGCAATCTTTCAAATTGGAGATGGAAGGCAAGAACACAGAAGGTATGATTTCCCTATTAAAAATTGAAGGAAACTAAGTTTCAATTAAAAAAATTCAGCTGTAAAACACTACTTTAGGAGTATAGAACATTTCTAGTTAATTAGATTGAAACAGACTAATCACTATCATCATAAAGAAAAAAGAAATAAAAGTTTATCAATTCAGCTAGTAACCTTGTATTAGTTTTAATCATCCAAAACAATGACCCCAGGGTCCGATTTATCGGCGCTTTCTTCAGTTGGTTCATCGGCACTTGAATCAGCATCACGCAACTCTTCCATTTCCACATCATCTCCAGTTCCATTGGTTGAACATATAGGTTCAGTCTGAGGTGAACATGAATCTGCAGCAGGAGGAACAACTTCACAAGAAGGCGAATTACTCTTTTCTTTTTCAAAATCTGCCTCTGTTGTTGATCTATTACTACATTCTGTTTCAGGGCCTGACTTCACTGTTGTTGCCTCTGGACCAGACTTGTGTTCGTCTCCCTGCAGTGTTGACAGCAAATTGGGTCCTGCAATTTCAGTTGGCGTTTCCGAGTGTGAATCTGCTTTTTGTATCTGAGGTTCTAAACTAGAAGAATCCTGCTGAACTGGAGAGAGGATTCTGTTCATATCTTGATAGATGGTTTCTAGTGGAAGGAGATTCTTCTTCAACTTGAAACCTGCTGGTTTGTTTGCTAAAAATGCCTGCATCGATTCATTGGCATTTTGTCCGAGTACTTTGCACATCTACATTTAAGAAACAATCTTTAGTGATGACATATCATTTCCTGAATAATATTTCTTCTCATAGACATCAAAACCAGGTAAGATATATGATTTGATTCTGTAACAAATGGGATTTTACCTCATTATAAAGCTGAGCCATTTCCAAACGATCTGGTTTATCATCACAAGCAACAGCTGAAACTTCTTCTGGAGCTGCACAAAAGGAAAAGGTAGCACCATATTAGCTTCCTAAATGAGCCCGAGTTCTTTTGACATCTTATTTTGCTCTGAAGCAACTAGACATATTGAGTATTTCAAAACCACTGGTTGTCTACATTCAAACTAAACACAAACTCGCCAAAACAAACATATTCCACCTTCCAACCTTAAAACACAACCTGACCAAAAACCAGGAACCTCATAAATGCAACAATACCTCCTGTAGACACCTGATTCATGTTCTAGAGTTGGTCATATATTTTTCAGGATTTTGCCACAGGATTTGCCAGCACCTTTGCAATTACAATCACCATATATCAGCCAATACCAAATATGGCAATACATGTGTCTAAGTTTGATATAAGTTGATATTTTGGTAATACTAGAAGAGTGAAGCCCTTAGAGCAATACATGTATGTTCTTTTACAAATCAAAGATGTACTACTAGCATTGCATATAGAAAATTTTACAGCTTGAAGAAATTCATTAATGTTTAGCTTCAATAACTGAGAGTTGTTAACCATTATTTTTTATTCACCAAAGTAAAACTTGAAGAAATGGCAAGTACACTTACGGATCACTTCTACTTCTGGTAAATCATTCGTAGTTTGGGCATCAAACTCCATGGAGCATGAACTTGGTATATTTACAACCTTGGCTTCTGTCTCCAGCTCTCCATTAGGAGCCACATTTGTTTTTTCCTCACCTACAATAACAACAAAATAATAGTTAAGAAACCAAAAAAGTGAAGTGTTAGTTAATTGTGGTTAATTAAGAATGCAATTTACACAGCTTATTTTGCAAACTCTTCCACATGGAACCATACACAGACTTTGCAGTGGATATAGAAATGAAGTAAAAAAAGAAGCCAAACCAGTAATTCATAGTTTTAAAATCAAACATAAAGCAAAAGAGATTAGGATATTTGCGATCTCCCTTTTTTGTAGCATTTCCATGGATGAAAAACGAAAATAATTCAATGGGATGAGATTGCTATCATGTTAAAATGTTGACGCTTCAGAGGTCCTCATCAACTAATACAATTGCATTTCACAAAATCGATTCATAGAATTCATGTGCCTGAACTTCTTGAACCTTTTATGAAAAGATCAATTTGTACATAGATAAACAAATATAGAGCATGAGAAATCAAATATTGAACATTTCAATTCTTACCCAAAAAAAAAAAAAAAACACAAATTTAAACAAATAAGCAAGCAATGTAAACCACATGGGAGCAAAACTACAGTGACTGTCATTTTGATGAAAAATAACTCCTAATTGAACTAGCACATTAAACTCCAACATGGACCTATTACAAAAACACAGTTCCCGTCAATTACAATCAAACAGTAAAAAATAACAGCTGCTACAGGACTCTACATCTGCAATGAGTTTGAACTAGCAAAAGCCACAAGGATTTCAAACTGGCTCTTCAAGATCCATCTTTGCTTTAAAGACATCAAGAGGTGTGATCTTTTATTCATTTATTTTTTGGATAAGCAATAAATTTGAGAAAGTGGCAAGTGGGCAAAACCCTAATACAACCAAATAAAAAAAAAAAGAGAAAAAAAAAAAAAGTATAAAAATAGACCCAATCCCCAAATATAATTCAAAAGATATCCACTAGCATTAAATGAATTTCATAACATTGCCCAGCTTTCTCATCATGTCATCACCTTCCAATTTGTCCTACAGCCTTTCCAATAACAATGCCGTATTAGATTTTTGGACACTTTTCCTTGAACTCACATCTAAACACTTCCATGAAGACAATAAACACACTAACAGATTTCTTCTTCTCACACTGCGCCTTCAAATCTTCACAATCTATCTGTCCATTGTAACTAACTGAACACTGAGTCTCTATGATGCATGGACACGGGACACGACACGGACACGGAAACACGCAAATTTTTAAAAAATAGAGGACATGACACGTTGGGGACACGTTCAATATATATAATTTTATTTATTTATTATATGTAAAATTAAAAAATATAAATATTATTTATTTATTTTAATATCAAATATTATTCCCAAATTAAAATTTTCCTATAAATAAAAATAATTTATTTAAACAAATAATAATATCTAAAAAATAGAAAAAAAAAAGTGGAAAAAAAAGATTTTTTGTTCAAATATATATATCTATATTAGTATATAATATATATGTATATATATTAGTATATAATATATATCTGTATATATTATCAGAAAAAGAAAATAGAAAAAAAAAATAGAAGACAGAGAGAGAGAGAGAGAGAGAGAGGGATCAACATAGAGAGACGGATCACTCTCACTCACTATATAAAAGAAAAATAAAATAAAAGAACAAACAAAATCAGACAAAGAGGGTGAGAGAGAGAGAGAGAGAGAGAGAGAGAGCGACTGAGAGAGAAGATCGGAGAAAAAGAAGAACGAAGAAGAAGAGGAAGATCGAAGAACGAAGAAAAAGAAGAATGAAGAAGAGCAGCGTACCTTAACGAGCGACGACGAGCGATGAGGACCAACGACGAGTGACGAGCTACGATGAGCGACGAGCGACCACTGAAAAGTGACCAAGTCCTCTCTTTCTCTCCCTTTCTCTTCTATTTACTCTATTTTTGTTGTTTTACAAATCGACCCCAAAAAAAGTTTTGTAAATTATGAAATTACCCCGAACGTGTCCCAAAAGTGTCCGAACGTGTCCGGAACGTGTCCAGATGTAAAAAAATTAGAAAAAAAAAAGGGACACTCTCTGCTGCGTGTCGGACACGTGTCCACCGCGTGTCCGTGTCCGACACTGGTACGGAGCCCTCTCTGAGGTGTCCGTGCTTTATAGCTGAGTCTTTTAAGTTCATTTTCCTATAAATTATTTCTTTTGTTTTCCTTCCTTTGGCTCATCAATTAGTGTTATGTACTTGAGGGTATTAGTGTCATTGTACTTATTATCTTATTATTGTAAATACAAGTGCTTAGTGAGGTAACAAACTGAATTAGGTTTTGTGCCTACTCTTCCAGCAAATCTCTCTCTCTCTCTCTCTCTCAAATATTATGCTACAATTTAACTTGGTATCAAAGCATGTTCTTATTTTTTGTTCTTCTATTTTTTTTTATTTCTTTATTATTCTTTTTTATTCCTTCTGTTCACTGTTGCATTAAAAAATAATAATAAAAAAAAATCCTATCATGATCTACTAGGGTAGGGAAGTTCTTGGAAAAAATTTCAAAATTTTTTGTTCTTGGTTGCCTAGTTTTTCCAATTTTTCTTTATTTTTTGGAAAAATAGGCCTATTTTTTCGAGTTCTGCCTTCTGGTTGTTTTTGCTTCGATCCAACCCTTGGGTTGCCTTCTCTAGCAGCCGACTAGGGCCTTTCTAGGCTTCTTTGCCATTGGTTGCTATATCTAGATGATGTTTAATTGATTTTTAGCCCCTCAGTGCTTCGGTTGACTGTTTCTGCGTCTCCACAGGCTTGTTTTTTGGTCTCCTTGCTTCAGTGTAATTGTTCTTTTGCCTTATCTTTGCTGCTGTTGGGTTGTGGCTGGATTATTCTTTGGGTGCTCACATTGTTTAGGCCATGGCTGATGATGGTAAAACCCTTGTAAGTAGTGAAGTGAAAGAGTCCAGTTCCAATGTCTCTCTTGGTGAACATTCCTCTTTTCAGCTTACGCCAGTCAAGTTGGATGGTGCTAATTACTTAGTTTGGTCGCGTTCTTGTCAATTGGCCATTACTGTTCGTGGCATGTTTGGTTACATCAAGGGAGTTACCACGGCTCCCAAGGAGGATGGATTAACCCGAGATAAATGGCCTAAGGAGAATGCTCTTGTCATGACTTGGCTCATTAATTCTATTCATCCCACTATTAGTCGCTCTTTTGTTTTGATGGATACTGCTCATGAGATACGGATTGCTGCTGCTCAAATGTATTCCCAACGTGGCAACAATGCTCAGGCCTATGAGTTGCGAGAGAAAATACAGGGGTTTGATCAGAATGATAGGTCCCTTGCCGAGTACTATGCCGAGTTAAGTAGCTTGTAGCAAGAACTCAATTATTATTAGAATTTCCAAGCTGTTTGTTCCCAAAATGCTACTACCTTTCAACAGATGGTATCTAAGGAGAGGGTCATTGATTTTCTTGTTGACCTTAACATTGAGTATGATCAGATTCGGGTTCAGATTCTCGGTCGCGATCCTTTTCCCACTGTACGTGAGGCATATGCTTATGTTCAGTAGGAAGAGAGCACACGTAGTGCTATGGTTCATTAGCCTCCCCAAGATCGCTCTGCCTTGGTTGTTTCTTCTGCTCCCAAGGATGGCTCTTTCTCCAAGTCTGGGGGTAAAGGTGGTAGTATTAATCGTAGTCAGATTACATGTGATTATTGTGGCAAAGACCGGCATGATAGGGAACATTGTTAGAAGTTGCATGGTTATCCTCCTCGAGGGCGGGGTAGTGCCCGTGGTGGCTCTATTCGTTCTCAAGCCAATCTCTCTGAGGCCTCCACTAGGACCCCGGGAGATTCTGCCCCCCTTTCCCATGATAAGTTGCACACGCTCAGGTGTCTGATGGGCCAACTTGATTCCTCTGCTCCTACTTCTGATCCTCCCTCAGCTTCCAACTTTGCGTCTACAGGTATTCCTATGAGTGCTTGAGGTACTTCTTCTTCCCCTTCATGTCCTTAGGTCATTGATTCCGGTGCTACTGACCACATGACAGGTTTGTCTCATCTTTTCCATTCTTACTCTCCTTGTTCTGGCAAGGATGAAGTAAGAGTTGCTGATGGGTCTTTATCTTCTATGTTTGGGACAAGCTCTGTTCATAGTTCTCCCTTGATTTCTGTTTCTTTTGTTCTTCATGTTCCCCAGTTTTCTACTAATTTACTCTCTATTAGTCGTCTTACAAATTCACTAAATTGTTACCTAACTTTTTATCCCTATCATTGTGTTTTCCAGGAACGGGGTACAGGGAGAACGATTGGCAATGGTAAAGCACATGGAGGCTTGTATTTTTTGGATGTTGGACTTCCTTCCCTTGGCTCTTGTCACCAGGCTCTTCAAGCGACTGACACTTCTGCCATTCTTCTGTTACACCAGTGGCACAGGCGTTTAAGACATCCTTCTATTTCTGTTTTAGAGAAATGTTTTCCTACTTTAGTCAAAGATTGTCATAAGACTAATTTTCATTGTGATGCTTGTGAGTTTGCTAAACATAAACGTTCTTGTTATCCTCCTATTAATAAAAAATGTTTTTTTCCTTTCATGGTTATTCATTCTAATGTTTGGAGTCCATCTCGTGTTTTGTCTGTTTCTAGTTATCGGTGATTGGTCACTTTCATTGATTGCTATTCTCGTGTGACTTGGGTTTACTTACTCCGAACCAAAAATGAAGTTTTTTCTTGTTTTCAGATTTTTCATAAGATGGTGCTTACTCAATGTACTACACCCATTAAGGTCCTCTGGAGTGACGGTGGTACTGAATATAATGACGGTGCGTTTTGGGCTTATCTTGAAGCCCATGGCATTCTTTATCAAACCAATTATGTCGGTACCCCGAAACAAAATGGTATTGCCGAACGCAAAAACCGTCATCTTCTTGAGGTTGCTCGTGCTCTTATGTTCACGATGCACGTTCTTACACCATATTGGGGTGATACGGTCCTTACTGCTATATATTTTATTAACCGCATGCCTTCAAGTGTCCCCCAATTTCAATGTTCCCTTGACCTTCTTCACCAAACATCTGTCCACCCTGGTTCCCTTCTGTATAAGGTCTTTGGTTGTATCTGCTCTATCTATTCCCCTCGGTCCATTCGCAGCAAACTTGATCCCAAGGCCCTAAAGTGTATCTTCCTCGGTTATTCCTCTGCCCAAAAAGGCTATCAGTGCTATGACCCTCACACTCGCAAAGGTTTTATGTTTCTATAGATGTTACCTTCTGTGAGTCTCAGCCATTCTTCCAGGGCTCCTCTCTTCAAGGGAAGGTTTTTATTCCCAACGAGATTGGTTTCCTAGATTCTATGTTTTCTCCTTCCATTGGTTGTGAGGAGAAGGGTGAGCCATGTAGTGAGGGAGAGGTGATTCATTGTGTTCAGTGGGAGTCTTGTGATCAGGGGGAGACTAGTCGGCTAGATAGAACAGATCTCAAGACCTACTCTCGGCGACAGAAGGAACAGGTGTCGGATGTGCTGCCAGGCCAATCATCTCCATCTCTAGTTTCATCATCTTCGTCTCCTACTTCAAGTAATGAGTCATTGGTTACTAATTCTCTTGTCCTTTCTAGTGATGCTCATAAGTTGGTAATTCAAATCTTCCCATTGCTCTTAGGAAAGGAGCTAGAACCTAAACATCCGATATCTCATTTTATGTCATATGATTCATTATCGCCATCATATCGTGTCTTTGTTTCGTCTTTATCCTCTATATCTATTTCGTAGGTTTGGAAGGAAGCTCTTAGTGATCATAAGTGGAAAAAGGCTATGGCAGAAAAGATGAGAGCACTGGGTAAATATGGCACTTGGGAGTTCGTTTCTTTACCAATCGAGAAAAGGACTGTGCGGTGCAAATGGGTGTTCACAGTTAAGTAGAAAGCCGATGGGACCATTGAGAGATATAAGGCAAGGCTGATTGCTAAAGGGTTCATTCAAACTTATGACATTGACTATCAAGAGACCTTTGCTCCAGTGGCTAAAATGAATTCCATTCGTGTCCTTTCCTGTGCAGCAAATTTGAGGTGGCCATTACAGCAATTGGATGTGAAGAATGCATTTCTTTATGGGGATCTAGAGGAAGAAGTATATATGGATGTCCCTGCAGGTTTTTCTTCTCCAGCTACTGAAGGGAAGGTTTGCCGGTTAAAGAAGGCCTTGTATGGATTGAAACAATCTCCTAGGGCTTGATTCGATAGGTTCCTTAAGGCGATGCTCAGGTTTGGGTATAACCAAAGCCATGCAAATCATACTTCGTTCATCAAACAGTGTGGAGCTAAGATCAATATCCTTATCGTGTATGTGGATGACATTGTGTTCACAGCCAATGATGCAGAGGAAATGTCTAATGTCAAAACTCAACTTTCCAAGGAATTTGAAATCAAATATCTTGGTCCCTTATGATACTTTCTTGGGATTGGGATTGAGATTGCTAGATCAGAAAGGAGCATCTTCATTTCTCAAAGGAAGTATTTCTTGGACTTACTTGAGGAAGTAGGCATGCTAGGGTGTAGACCGGTTGATTCTCCTATAGAGGCTAATCATAAGCTCAGTAGTGATGGAGATCATGTGGACAAAGGGAGGTACCATAGGCTTGTTGGAAGACTGGTATACCTCTCTCATACTAGGCCAAATATTGCATATGCTGTTGGCATTGTTAGCCAATATATGCATGATCCTTGGACGGGGCACTTGGAGGCCATTTATAGGATCTTAAGATATCTCAAATCAGCGCCTGAAAAAGGCATCTTATTCTCTAATCATGGTCATTTAAGATTAGAGGCCTTCACTGATGCAGATTAGGCTAGTGCTATTGAAGATAGAATGTCTACCACTAGCTATTGTACATTTGTAGGTGGGAATTTGGTGACTTGCAGAGTAACAGTCAGTTGTTGCCAGATCAAGTGAGGAAGCGGAGTATCGTGCCATGGCACATGGCATTTGTGAGTTGATGTGGCTTAAAATTTACTCACTGATCTGGGGTTGTTGAGTGATGGTCCTATGCAACTGTATTGTAATAATAAGGTCGCTATTAACATTGCTCATAATCTAGTTCAACATGATAGAACTAAGCACATCGAGATTGATCGACATTTTATCAAGGAGAAAGTATCTAGTGACATCATTTGTTTATCTTTTGTCACGTCTAAAAATCAGTTAGGCGATGTGTTTACCAAGGGGTTAGGGAGTAAAGTGTTTCATCCTATTGTATGTAAATTGGGTATGCGAGACATCTATGCACCAACTTGAGGGGGAGTGTTAAGTTATGTACTTGAGGGTATTAGTGTCATCGTACTTATTCTCTTATTATTATAAATACAAGTGCTTAGTGAGATAACAAACTGAATTAGGTTTTGTGCCTCCTCTTCCAGCAAATCTCTCTCTCTCTCTCTCTCTCTCTCTCTCTCTCTCTCTCAACTATTATGCTACAGTTTTAACTATTAGTATTTTGCACAGCTCAACTAAACAGTGCCAAAATATATTTCAATGTATAATACACAACTGCCAGAATATGCAAGTAGTAAAACTTATGAAAGAACTTACAAATACTTCTTTTATGTACTCTGTATTTAATGCTTTCTCCAACAGAAGCACCCTTTTCTTGATAAACTCAACCTGTCTTCTCTGCATCTCCCTGAAATGATATAATATAGAAGAATCTTGATGTATATGTGCTCGATTTGCAGCATCAGGTGCTCCTTGTGCAGCATCAGCTGCTAAATCATTCCCACCACCAGTTCCATTTGTCTGATTCCCAGGTCTTTCGGTACTAGCTGTATTTGCACTGTCCAGTGCTTGAAATGTTCCTTGGACAGGGAGAGTTATAAGGGGAAGATTCAGTTCCTGACAGATGACCTCTTGAACCCTAAGATCCTTGTCATCGACAATAGCTTGCCATCTTCCATAGCCATGCCTTCACATCAAAACAAATGTATTATAATTGAAAGGATCTATGCACAATCTGAGAACTCATCTTATGACTAATCATATCAAATTTATACTTCCATCTCCAAATTGTAAACGAATCCTAGCAAAGCAATGCTAGTATCAAATCAACTTCTCATACAATAATGCCTTTAAATTTCAAACCAACATGTCTAAGCAAGTTGAGTGGAACATCAAATACCAACAGGAATGCCATAGTGTGCAAGAGGTGAATTGATTCACACTCACATGGAACATTAGGGTGCGGCACATGCTATGGAAATGCACCTTACCCTATTTGGAAAATTAGTATACAAGATGGAGAGACATATAACTATGAACAGAGTATATAGACGCATATATTTATATAAATAAATATCATATCATATCATATATTTCTTGTCACATCTAATACTTTTGTATTTGGTCAAAACCCACTAATAAAATTGATTGAAGTTCACAACACAATGACCATTTTATTTTCAATATTGAAGAGCACAAAATGCTCTCTCTCAACCAGGAACTTCTGGAGTTAGTAGTGGTCAGGTTAACAAAGATCAGCAGAAGTAAACAAATAAATGAATAAAAAATAAGATGTATTGGCATTGAATATTATCAGCAAGAGCATATAGATCCAAATAGTTGGAAGTCAACAGACAACAGTTGCATTATTCTTTTAGGACATCAACCAAAAAATTCATTTCAAACTTAACTGAGAAGTATAGCCAGCACTTTATTGCCTCTACACCTTAACTTCTTTTTGATATGAAATCCCTTATATATTTTGAATTGGTCAAATTTTACTTTCTTCAAGGGACAAAAAAGAAAAAAGAAAGAGAACATACTTTAATACCGCACGCAGTAGTAACAGATCATGATGCTCCTTCCAAAATCTCCCATTCTTCAATCCTGGGAAGCGAGATACAATGTCATCTGCAAAAAGGGGAGTGCCTGGCTTTTCCAATGAAACCTTCGCCTGTCATTCCACAAAAAGTTTTATATTAAAATATATAAATATATATATTTAAATTATCATGGCAGTTGGAAGGTTTATAAATGAGCCAGAGTGATACATGGAACATGATGATAAAGAAACTAATATGAGGTACCAAAATTATGAAAGCAGTATTTACTGAAATCAAATAACTTTTCCTTGATTTACTGGGACCCAGCAACAACAATAAAATTCATAATTGAGGACTGCACTCAAAATCATATGAGAATATAATTCATGTAAACTTTGATCTGTTTAAGCTACCACAGCAAGGACAATCTTAGTATTGCATATCCATCCATGTCAGACATACTGAGAATTTTTACTATTGAAGACTGTGTAGGGCCCAACACGCATGTTCCAGTGCATTTTCTTTCAAGAACATGTCTGCCACTATAATCTGTGAAGGTGGACTACATACTCTGGAAGAAGTGATTGCCCGGAAAAATAACAATTAAAACCATGGCTTATTTACTGTGGTAAATAATTGGGAAAATTGCATTTCAATGGAGCAGTGGCAAAAAAATTACATTTTCATGATGGTGCAACTCTCCTGTATGCATGGTGCAAATTCATTCATGTTCTTGGTGCAACTCTTCTTGTGTGTCAAGGTTGCATAAAAAAAAAAAAAAAAATCCCATTTGTAGTGCAATTATTTTGTTACTGTCCCATCTATTTGCAATTTGCGCTAAATAATTTTGGCAAAGTTGGAAGTCAAGCAGTAGTATATCATCCATGAAATTTTTTTTTTTTTTTTTTGGGCAAAAGCAGGAGCGGTAGAATAAATCAAAGAAAAGATTTTTCAAGCCAAAACAAGAAGAAACGGTCTTCCCATCTCATTGAATTTGCAATGAAAATATGTGAAGAACATGCCACTGAAGTTGTAAATTCTAAGATTCACAGGAAGTTTACAAGCATGCTTGCCCATCAATCACGCAGGATGCCTAGTTAACAACTAAAATGTAATGCCTAACACAATGGACTAAAATTGTTCCTGGAAAAGGCATCCTAAACATCAAATTTAAGCATCAATCTCCAATCAATATTTTTGGACCCTAATACTATTCAATGCCTGCTATCCGACTTGGTAGACATATATTCTGAAAGAGAAATTAAATAAAAGATAATAATGTATAACTCTGCAGAATAATGAATTTGTTTTCCATTGTAGTAAATAAGAATCACCCTGATTACATAACTAAACTACAAAAACAACTATTCAAAGTGGAACCAATTGACAATGTGATATATCTAAAATGTATAAAACATTGTAAACATCATTAAAAATAAAACATATAATAAAATGCATCCACTGCACAATTTAACAAATATTAACAAGTTTACTGTTTGTAAACTATGATATTGTTCAGAGCCGCATAAGCAGCCGATATTGCTAATCTATAATATCCCAAAAAAATTCAGAACCACTACAGGAGCAACTTAACATCTTTACTCACCACAAAACAATAAATATTTGTTAGGTGGATATTTATTGTTTTGACTGGATTCTTAGTCACCACAAAAATTCAGACCAGCCGACACCCATCCTAGGGTTTTTCCGCTCAAACCGACACCCATCTGGGTATCTTCAGGCTTTTTCCATGGTCTGGTAGGTGCTTTGGACTTCCCTCTGGCCTTCTGTGTGTTTCGAACTCTCTGTGATAACATCTAAGTGTTTCTCCACATCATATGTCCTGGTAACACTCCTTGGTTCATCCTCTTTATTACTACTGTGTTTTTTTCATTGTGGTTGAACCCAAGATTGCTATTTTGATTGAAGTTTCACCCTTTTTTTTTCATTTTATTTTTTCTTTGGGGTGGTAAATGGCCCCTTTAATCTAAGTGACATGCTCCCATAGTGGTTTGTGTTTGAGATTGCTTGCCCATTCCATTCCCTCTTTCCATTATTGTGATTAGTGCTGTCTTTTTTAGTTAAGATAGTAGCATAAACATGGCTGACCCATCTAGTGAGTACACTACTTCTCACCCATCTAAGGGGGAGAGTCCCGGTTCAGTTATAACTACTACTTCTGAGAACCTGAACCCTAGTCTCAAAATCACCACCTTGCTGTTTAATGGTCAGAATTACCTTGCATGGTCTCAGTGTCTGGCACTTTTTCTGAAGAGTAGGGAGAAGATGGGATAGATTACCAACTCCTTGATCATAGGGTGGCTCATTCATTCCATGGTCCCTAAGATTGGTGAAGGTTATTTATCCATGGAGACTGCCCAGGATGTTTGGAAGGCAATAGCTGCTACATATTCTCGGAAGTGGAATTTTTCTGAGTCATTTGAGTTGTGCCAGTCTATTGAGCGATCAGTAGACAATTCTTCAATATTACACTTTTCTGACTAATGATTGGAAACGCCTAGATCATCTTCTGAATTACAAGCCTGTTTGCATAGTTGACTCGGTTGGTTACCGGAAGTTTCTTGCCCAGAAGAGAGTCTTCAAGTTCCTAGAAGGCCTCAATGTGGAGTTTAACCCAGTTCGGTGTCGTGTCCTTGGCATGGATGTTTTTCCATCTCTTCAGGAGGCCTTTGTTTTTGTCCAGAATGAAAAGAGTCATCGTTCTGCTATGTTACCATCGACTTCTACAGACCCCTCAACATTACTTTATGTACCTTCTCGGGATGAGAGTGGTTTGTCACTTTCTTCTCATCCTTCCGAGAAGGATAATTTGTTTTGTGATTACTGTCACCGGCCGAGGCATACCCGTAAGACTTGTTGAAAGCTTCATGGGCCTCCATCAGGGGGTCGAGGAGATCACTCTAGTCATAGAGGCGGGTGTTCTAGTCAGTCGAGAGGACGTGGGTCTCACTCTCGTGCTCATCAGTCTAGTGTTGTAGAGATGCATGATTCAGCTCCGGTTATACAGACTTCTGATTTGGTCTCTGGTATGTCATCTTCTGAGTTTGAAGATGCTCTGTGAAATCTGCTTGATCGCTAGTCTCCTATTTCTCCAGGTGCATCTTCTACTTCTTCGTTTGCCCGTTTAAGAAACTTAGCCACATCTTCTAGTGTTTTTTTATCCCATAAGGCTTTGCTATGGATTATTGATTCTAGTGCCTCAGATCATATGTTTGGGTCTTCTGATCTCTTCTCAGACCATACACCAGCTTCTGGTCAAGATAAAGTTAAGATTGCTGATAGTACTATTTCTTCCGTCTCCGGGAATGGTTTAATCTGTGCCACCCCTTCTCTACCTTTGTATTCTGTTTTACATGTTCTTAGTTTTTCTGTTAACCTATTGTCATTGAGTCGTCTTACTAGATATTTGAATTATAGTATAACTTTTTTTTCCTGATTCTTGTCTTTTTCAGGACCTTGTCACGAAGAAGACGATTGATAGTGGTAGAACAGAAAATGATCTCTATATCCTCAATCAGTCTAACCAGCAGGCTTATCATTTCATTCCGTCTCCATCCACCGAGGAAGATTTATGGCTGTGGCATCAACATCTAGGACATCCATCATTTTTATTACTTAGACATTTATTTCCTTATGTTTTTATCAAAAATAAAGTTTCTGAATTTTATTATGAGTCCTGCCAACTTAGCAAATAATATCGACCCTCTTTTGCTCCTAATAATAATAATAAAAGTTCAGTTCTTTTTTCTTTAATTCATTCGGATGTTTAGGGTCCCTCTCATGTGATGTCAATGAAAGGTCATCGATGGTTTGTTGCTTTTATAAATGACTGCTCTTGTTCTATTTGGGTGTACCTCATGAAAGAAAAAAGTGAGATTTTTTTTTGTATTTCAAAACTTTCATAAGACGGTTAGTACCCAATTTGGGGCGATTATCAAAATAGTGTGTTCTAATAATAGGGGTGAGTACATTGATTCTGGGTTGGCAAAATATTTTTTCACTCATGGCATTATCCATCAAACATCTTGCACTAACACCCCTCAACATAATGGGGTTGCCGAGCGCAAGAATTGTTATCTCCTTAATATGGCTCGCTTTATGTGTTTTTCTATAGGCGTACCTCGGGCCGAGGCTCTTCTCACTGCTGCATATCTCATTAATCGTCTTCCTACACAAATCTTACAAAAAAGGGCATCTCTTCAAGTTCTTGTAGGAAATTAATGTATTGATCTTATGTTCTTATTTATGAAGACCATATTACACTCCTTATATAGGAGAGAACAAGAGCTACTATTTGTGCCACTAAGAGCCACTATCTATATCCTTACATATTGTATACATCCACTACATCCACTATCTAGATCACTAACAATACATCCACTACATCCACTATCTAATACTCACCTAACACACTCACATCTACCTACCACACTAGGTGTGGAGTTTTTACATTTACTTTCAACAGCCCCCCTCAAACTCAAGGGGGTTAGGAACTAACCAACTTGAGTTTGGAGAGAGTAACAAAACAGGAAAATAATCTGACAAATAAAATAAAAGTAGATAGAAGACACGGTATGGTCGTGTCAGACCGTTGTAGAAGACAGTTTATGGGGTCATGTCGGACCGTTGGAGAAGACAGTTTATGGGGTCATGTCGGACCGATGTAGAAAACAGTTTACGGGGTCATGTCGGACCGTTGTAGAAGACACTATATGGCTGTGTCGAACCGTTGTAGCAGATAACCGAAATCAATGTCGGAACAGTTTACCGAGTCTTGTCGGACCCATGAAGGAACTAACCGGAATCAATGTCGGGACAGTTTACAGAGTCTTGTCGGACCCTAAAAAGCGTGCCATCAAAAGGCGTGCCATCAAAAGGCGATAAAACAAGAAAAGAAAACATGCCCATGTAGCAGTGGTAATGTTGAAGAAGCCGATTGGCTTCTCTAAGACCACTAAAATAGGCACCATGGGTAGTAGAATAATGGGTTCTATGTGTCGCTTCCCCTGCAAACAGGATTTGAAGTGGAGGAGAAGAACAAGATCCATTGCTGCAATTCTTGGGCAATGGCACAGCCATGGTGTCCAAATCTTCCCCGCTAGATCCAACAGCAACATAGCTATAAGATCCCAAGAACAGAGGATCAGTGCCCCATTGGGTCTTCAAAACCTTGCTGAATTTTAACTCTCCTCCATTGGAGCTATCCACAGAACTCAAATCATCCTTGGCTGCAATTAAGAGGGAAGGCACCCCAAAACCAGTTTCTTCTCCACGCCTAGTCACTTCCATAAGTAATTCTGATGTTCTCTTCAAAGAATATTCATCCGAACTATCATAAACAAAAGCTGCCACATCACAAGCTACCAGGGATTCCTTATTGGACAAAAGTTTTTTAACTCTGTCTTCTTGAATCTCCCGCAGTATAAGAGTCTTTTTAGTTCCCCCAAACTGATCAACAAGGTTTGCTACATAATGCTCCTCAGTTGTTGAAGTATAATTGTCTGAGAAAGGCCTTCCCAGAAATGCCTTCAGTAATGCAGATTTTCCAGCATTTTTTGGCCCAAAAACAAATCATTGGAAAACATTTCTGCCTGTCTGTTGCTTCTTACGATCAATTGATCTTCTCCTAGTAAGATGGAGTGCTGATGCAGGATCACTTGTATATCCAATACATATCAAATTAGCCATACTTTGAGCTGGGTCCAGTTGAGTCATAAGGGCCCACTCAGATAGAAACCCATTGAGTGATATACCCCCCAATGCACTTCTCTCTGCAGCATCCTTGTAAGGAGCTTCCTCCCAAGGACTTTCTGATGCGGTTGAAAATAGATCATCAAGCTCAGAAAAACGCAGGGCTCCATCCTTATCCATGTCAAACAGACTGAAGACCCCCTTCAGAAACTCCACAGCTTCGCTTGTGAACTCCACACTCTGATCAAGAGCTTTCTTGGAAGGAATTGAAAGCTGATCGCCCCTGAGCTTAATATCATCGTCATAACCAAATTTCCTTAAAACAGTCCAGGTTGTCTCAAGGCGCCCTTTCTCTATAAAAAGAGCATGGAGGAAAAGAAACCCCGTCAAGGTAAGCCCAAACTCATTGACTCCTTCAGGTAGCTTCTCCTGTACAACTCGCTTAACACCCACTATTTCAGCAGGCTGTAACGGAGCATTGAAACATTTAACCTGAAACTCACTCACTTACCCTCAGAATTAGGGTAGAGGAGTTAAAACAAGCTGGCAATATCTCGGACAATGACCATTCCAACATTTTCTGCATCTGGAAAATGGCCATTGACAGTCCCATTGATTTTAAGGCCAGGACTCCCTGATTGTGCAGAATTGTTGCTATCAGGTAAGAGCTCAGAATAGTATCTTGACAGCTTCTTATATCCCATGTCCCCTAGGGTCACAATCCCAGCAGCAAGTTGCTTGCTTGACTCTTTTGCATAGAGAGAGAGAGAGAGAGAGAGAGAGAGAAACAAACAGAAAATTTCTTATTTTTCCTCCCTGTTTTCTTGGATCTTGAATTGGAGCAATGGGATTGCCCACGGAGTCAGAGTTTCATGTCTTAGCTGTTGATGATAGCCTCATAGACAGAAAACTCATTGAGAGGCTCCTCAAGACCTCATCATTTCAAGCAGTTACCACAGTGGATTCTGGTAGCAAGGCTTTACAATTTCTGGGTTTGAATGAAGATGAGCAGAGCAACCCAGATCAACCCTGTGTTTCTCCAAACAATCATCAGGTAGTGGAAGTGAATCTGATTATTACAAATTACTGTATGCCTGGAATGACAGGCTATGATTTGCTCAAGAAAATTAAGGAATCTTCATCTCTGAGAAATATACCAGTAGTGATTATGTCATCTTTTTATTTGCCTCAGTTGCCTCTTGGAACTTTGAGTTAAGTGAATTCCGCTCCTCTTCACTTAGCTGGTTCAGAAGATGCTTCTCCAGAACTGGAACTTTGGACTTCTGCTGAGTAGGCTGCATGGCTTCATCTGGCAGAGGAACAGAAACTTGATTTGGTGGGCTTGCTATAGCAGCAGGAGTAGCTGGCTGTGCACCAGGCATAGGACTTGATGCAGCAGAGAGATGAGAAATCTTGAGGATGACATATTATCTCGAAGCTATATGTGTATTGATAGAGATTACAGTGGAATAGGTTGAGGTCCGGCGGACGGCCAAGGCAAGGTTGCCGTCCGCCGGTAAGGCGAAGAACACCAAGAGCTTAACCTATAGCTCTGATACCATGTAGGAAATTAATGTATTGATCTTATGTTCTTATTTATGAAGACCATATTACACTCCTTATATAGGAGAGAACAAGAGCTACTATTTGTGCCACTAAGAGCCACTATCTATATCCTTACATATTGTATACATCCACTACATCCACTATCTAGATCACTAACAATACATCCACTACATCCACTATCTAATACTCACCTAACACACTCACATCTACCTACCACACTAGGTGTGGAGTTTTTACATTTACTTTCAACAGTTCTCTTAGGTTTCGAGTCTCTGTTTTCCATTCCTCCAAAACCCTTCGGATGTGTATGTTTTATTCACAATCATTCTCCTTCTCAAGGTAAGTTGGATCCTCATTCTCTCGAGTGTGTGTTCTTAGGTTACTCTCCTACTCAAAAAGGGTACAAGTGTTATCATCCTCCCTCTCGTAAATAGTTTGTGTCCATGGATATCACCTTCTTTGAGTCTCAATCCTACTTTTTGTCTCGTCCAGTGTCCCAGTCATCTCTTCAAGGGGAGTCTTGGAGTGAAGAGAGTCATGTTGCTTCTATTATTCCTGACCCAATACTACCACCAACGGTACCTATTATTGCTCCTATTGTTCCTAGCCCAATACCACCTCCAGTGATATCTATTACTGGCAATATAAAATTCGATGTTGCCAAGAACAGAGAAGGGCAAGTCTCTGTCAGGGATAAAGAAAGGCAGAAAGTTACTTGGATACAAAAGACTATTTCTGATCAATCACTGCGGTCTCCTTCTCTTGATGAAGGTCTAGGTAACCTTAAAACTCCTAATATTACTACCTCTGATATCCCATTGCCAAGAGAAAAGGTGTGAGATCTTATACTAATCATCCTATTTCTAACTTTGTATCTTATTCTCATTTATCCTCTTCATATAAAGCCTTTGTGTCAAAAATTTCCTCTATTAGCATACCTAATCATTCCTAAGATGCTCTTACTATTCCTAAGTGAAAACTAGCCATACTGGAGGAAATGAAAGCACTTCATAAGAATGGCACTTGAGATTTGACTGAGTTACCTAGGGCCAAACGAACTGTGGGATGCAAATGAGTATATATTGTGAAGCACAAGGTAGATGGTTCAATTAAGCGATATAAGGCTCGACTTCTGGCAAAGGGTTTCACTCAAACTATGGAGTGGACTACCAAGACACATTTGCTCATGTTGCAAAGATGAATTCAGTGAAAATACTTCTTTCTCTGGCAGCTAATCTGGACTAGTCACTTCATCAGTTTAATGTGAAAAATGCTTTCCTGCATGGTGACCTAGAAGAGAAGGTGTATATGGATATTTCTCTTGGTTTTGAAACTCTTCAAACTAAGGGTAAGGTGCGTCGACTAGGAAGTAATTATATAGCCCCAAACAATCCCCTAGGGCTTGGTTTAAGAGATTCACTTAGGTGATGCTAAAATATGGCTTCAAACAAAGTCAGGCTGATCATACTCTGTCTGTTAAACATTCCTCTCATGGTAAGACTACATCTCTCATTGTATGTGTGGATGACATAGTGCTTACAGGAGATGATGTTGAGGAAATCCCTTTGTTGAAGAAGTATTTGGCCAGTGAGTTTGAAATCAAAGACTTGGGAAACCTAAAATACTTTATGGGGATTGAAGTGGCTAGGTTCAAAGATGGGATTTTCATCTATCAAAAAAAAAATGTCCTTGACTTGTTAAAGGAAATAGGGATGCTTGGAAGTAAAGCCTGTGACACACCACTGGAACCTAATCAGAAACTTTGTAATGATAATGGGGGAGCAACCGTTGATAGGGAGAGTTATCAGAGACTAGTAGGTAAGCTTATTTACTTAGCCCATTCTCGTCCTGATATTGCTATTGTCGTTAGTGTGGTTAGCCAGTTTATGCATCCTCATAAAATACACTTAGTAGCAGTTATGAGAATTTTGAAATACTTGAAATCTTCTCCTGAAAAAGGTCTTTATTTTTCCAAACATAATTATCTTAGTGTGGAAGCTTATGTGGATGCTAATTGGGCAGGATCAATAACTGATAGAAGGTCCACTTCAAGGTATTATACTTTTGTTGGAAGCAATTTGGTTACTTGGAGAAGTAAGAAACAAAATGTGATTGCCAGGTCTAGTATAGAAGCTGAGTTTAGAGCTATGACACAAGATGTGTGTGAGCTCTTGTGGATCAAGTTGTTATTGCATGATCTGGGAATTGACCAGAAAGACTCCATGCGGCTATATTGTGATAAAAAGGCTGCCATCAACATAGCTCACAATCCTGTTCAACATGACAGGATAAAGTATGTTGAGATTAATCGTCACTTCATTAAAGAGAAGCTCACTAGTGGTACAATATGTACTCCATTTGTGAAGTCTGGTGAACAACTTGCAGATATTCTCACCAAAGGAGTTGGTAGTAAACCATTTCATGATATTCTTGGCAAACCAGGCATAAGAGATATCTTTGCACTAGCTTGAGGGGAACTGTTAGAATATATGTTAAGATCATTCTATTATTTGTTTCCTTAATTAGTGCCTTAGGACTTTCTTATTCTATTAGCTGTTATTTCCTTATTCTATTATTTCCTTATTTGTGCCTCCAAGGTTTTCATTGTAAGCTACCTATTATCAATATAAAAGAGGGTGATTGTCTTATCGTTCTCTAAGTTAGTTTTCTCCCAAATAAACAGTAATATCAATTATACTTATCTTTTAATTGAAGAATATTGACATTAATTAGAGCAAAGTGCTCTGGTTCTCTCTCTAACCCTTAGGGGTTTACCTCTAATTGGATATTTAGTTCTCTTTCTTGATTTTGGACTCTAATTGTAAATTTGTTTGTATCAGATAGGCATCATGTTGATAATGCAGTATATCAATCTTACTTCAACACCAGAGATGACTAGTAGTCATTAGTCTTAATCTCAGCCAAACTCTTAACTTGGATTAGACACCACAAACTAAAGCAACCATTTGAAGCCTAAGGTCCAAGTCCTAGCTTCTAGCAACAATGAAAAGAAACAGCTTGGGGGAAGGCCTATGAAGCACGGATACTCCGAAATGGCCCCCGTACGCGTAGCGGATACGTATCAGATACAGATACGGATACGCGCCCGATACGGCGGGATACGTATTAGATACGGGAAATGAAGTATCCAATTTTTTTTTTTAATTTTTGAATTTCGGATACGTCTAGGATATGCGAGGATACGGTCGGGATACGGTATGGACACGGCGGGACAAAAAAATAATTTAAAAAACTTAAAATGGGGTCAAAGTATAAAATATGAAAATAAGATAAAATAAAACACAAAAATAAAATAAAATAAAATAAAATAATCAACCAAACATACCTAGACCTAGGTCGAACAACAGCCGCAAAGGAGGAAGAGGAGGAGTTCGTCGTCGTCTCTCGTCTCGAACAGCAGCTCGACGGTCGTCGATCAGGTTCGCGAACAGGAGCTCCACAGTCGTCGATCAGGTTCGTCCCTCTCTCTCTCCCTTTCGCTCCCTCTCTGTCTGCCTCTCACTCTCTTTCACGAACTCTCTCTCTCTCTCCCTCTCCCTCTCGCTCGATCTGTCTGGTCTAGGTGGAGATGCACAGATCTCGATCTCATAGCCCCCCCTCTTGGTCGATCTCTCTCTCCCTCTCCCTCTCCCTCTCCCTCTCCCTCTTATCTATGTCGTCTCTGTTTTGCATATTTATTTTTATTATTTTTATTTTTTGTATGTATACTCTGTAAATAAAATAAAATAAATCAAATAAGATATTAAAAAAAAAAAAAAAAAAAAAACCTTTGTATATGCATTCGATAAAACAAAATAAATCAAATAACGTAAAAAAACTTATTAATAATAATAAATAAATAAATAAACTTATTAAAAATAAACTTTGTCAACTTATAAAATTATAAACTTTGTAAACTTATTAATAAATCAAATAAGGTAAAAAAACACTTATTAATAAATAAATAAATAAACTTATTAATAAACTTTGTAAACTTAATCTTGGCCATCAATAAATAAATAAACTTATTGATAAATAAATGAACTTTGTAAATTTTTTCCCCCTTAATTTGAATTATTCAAATTAGGGGATTGAATTGCATTATGGTTGTTATAGGCGATGCTATATTGTTGAAATTGTTGAAATTTAATTGAATTGATGAATTTTTTGTTATGGGTGATGCATTATGGTTGTTATGGGTGATGCTACATTAATGTTTTGTTTTAAGTTTTATTTTTATATATGCTACATTACTAAAAATTGTTGAAGTTTTATTTTATGTATGTTACATTACTAAAAATTGTTGAAGTTTTATTTTTGTGTATGCTACATTACTAAAAATTGTAAAAAAAATATTTTTTATGAACGTATCCCCGCCGTATCCGTATCCGTATCCTACTTTTTCGAATTTTGTCGTATTGCCGTATCCGTATCGTATCGTACCCGTATCTGTATCTGTGCTTCCTAGGGGAAGGCAAACTAAACACTTGGGACTGAAATTTTCTTTCATCCAAACACACATAACAGACACACTTAGATGCAGAACATTCAGTCAAGTCTCACATAATGCTCTGCCATGTGTTTGAGGCATTGTGTTTCTATGTGATTGAGGCATTGTGTTTCTATTTAGTAAATAGGGATGAGAAAACACAAAAACCCCATTCCTTTAAACACTTATATAGAATGTTCAACACATCGGAGATTTGTAAATCTTCATTGAAACAACATTTACATTTAAGGATTGCTTAATAAATGTTTAAGGCACCATCAACGGAACTGTTGCCATCAGTTTCCAATATAGATTGGAAAAAATTTCTACCCATTTTTCAATCCATGTCAAAGTGCATATTTGTTTTGTAAATTAAAAGTTTATAATAGCATTATTTTCAAATGGAGACATTTGAAAAACACCAAGGCCTGAAACTATTGTCATACATCCTACACCTATTCATTAGGAAGTTGAAAATGGATAAACCAGGCCTCACTATTTAAACACAATTTCCAATAAGGGAACATGGGAACAATAGTCCACATGAATCAAAGCCCTAAGATGATTACCAATTCAACCACATTTTAAAAATCCAAAGCTAAATAAGTGTTATAATTTAGATAAATATACAACAGCTAACCATGTAGAACACTTTCATCAAACATACAGAACTTACTTTGTCCCTTATCAGAAGTAAAACTGCAATCCTAACGAGTACATCTTGTATTCTTAGTCCTTCTTTAGGAACGCCGTCTGCAGCCAGAATAGTATATTGAAACAAATGCTTAATAGTGAACCAAAGAAAGAAAGAAAAATGTAAGACATAAGAGATGAGGAAATAGCAACCAAAAAACCAATGAGAATAAATAATCACCTGTAAAGGTTGGTGCGTCAGTAATAGCTTCGGCGATGTGAGACAAGAAAAGTCTCCCATATCTGGATAACAAAGATTCAACATAGACCAATGTATCATGTGATTAAAAAAATGCAACAAAAAAACCTTAAAAGAGCAAAAACAACAGCCTCACTTCAAATTCAAAACTCACATTCTGTCTATAGTCTGTCATACTTCGTTCAATTGAACTTTAACTTCATCCATAACCTTTCCATGTTATTCATATTCCCAGTTCATGCATTCATTATCCAAATTTGAACTTCTTATGGGGTTGCATCCCCTTTTAGTGGCACCCTTTAAAATTATTTCCATCTTGTCACTTCTTTATATAAAATAATACCAAAGTTGTTGTCTAGAAGATTAAAGTTGTTTTGGGTGATACAATTTCTCCCGTCCAAGCAGCTTTTGTGAGGGTAGGCAAATGCCAGGAATTGTGTTAGTAGCAAATAAAGTAATGGAAGAGTAAGAGTATAGGTATCGTGGTAAGGAAGTTGTGATTTCTAAGTTTTAGTTTCAAGCAAGCTTACGATCATGTTGATCCATTTTTGGATTTCATAATGTATAAAGAAAGGATTTGGAAATAGATAAGAGGAAATGGATTAAAGGTTGTTTAACTAATTCGAATATGTTAGTTACTGTTAATGGGAAGGCAGGTGGTTTCAAACCCACTAGAGGTCTTAGGGAGGTTGACCCTTTATTTCCACCCTTGTTCACTTCGTTGGTTGATATTTTATGTAGATTGGTGGATAGGGCCAAGGATGTGGGTTTGATGGAGGGCTTCGTGATAAGTAGGGATAGCATTTTAGCGTGTCATTTATAGTTTGCAGATGATATGATTTTTCTCTCTTCTCTGAATGAGACTAAATTGAATAATTCATAGTTACACGAAACAAGAATGGGGACCCATGGAAGAGTTTAAGGATGGGAGTGGGAATGGGAGCAAGGTTCCAGGGCTTGAAGCGAGGCCCCATAGGAGTTTCCTGCCACTAACGGTTAATTTTCTTGTCACATTAAGATGTTTTGAAAAGTTTCTGGCTTGAAGGTCAATATGAATAAGAGCTCAATTGTTAGGATTAATCTTCCAGAAAATAGGTTATTGGTTTTGTCGAGCATGTTGGGTTGTCACATAGTCCTTGTCTTTGAAGTATCTCAGGCTTCCCTTCGGAGGAAATCTTAGGTTCGAAAACTTTTGGAATCCAGTGATTGAACAGATTGGTAAGAAATTCAATAGGTGGAAGTAGGGCCTTAGTTTCTGAACAGGGTTGATTCACTTGGGTTTAGTATGTCTTGTGAAGTATCTCTCATTGTTTAGAGTTGATTGGGTTCAGTATGCCCTTTTACTATCTCTCGTTGTTCAGAGTTCCAGTGAGAGCGCGTCAAATAGAACTGAGAATATGATGATAGATTTGTTGTGGGAAGGTAGTGGTGAAGGAAGGAAAGACCACTTGATTAATTAAGATGTGGCTTATCATCCTAAGATCAAAGGGGGTCTCGCTTTGGTGCACATTGTGGAGAAGAATATTACCTTACTTGGTAAGTAGTTATGAAGATTTCCTATTGAGCACAATTCATTAGGGCATGCAATCATCAAAAGTATGGAACTCAAGATAATGGTTGGGGTTCTCATGTGGTTAGTTAGGGAATTTTTTATCTCTGGAAATTTATTTCTCGAGGTATTTCTTGGTTCACTCAGTTTGTTCACTTTGTTGTGGGAATGGGGAGCATGTCATTTTTGGAAAGATATTTGGAAGGGTGATGTTTCATTTGATCATTTATTTCCTTGAATGCATTATCTTTCTCAATTTCACAGTGTTCCCATTGCATCTATGGTCCTTGTTAAAATTTCCAAAGGTCATGGAATTTTAATTTTTCAAGAATTTGAATGGTCGTAAACTTTTTAAATTTACTTCTACATGTCTATTTTCTTTGAGATATAATGTTATTGATAAAATAATTTGTAACTTTCTAAATGCAAAATGACAAGGTTATAGTGACAAAATGTAGAATAACAAATATATAATTTTTAAGCATTATGCCTAATGTCGGTTGTAAGTGGGATTTGTGTGGTGATTTTTTCTGGTAATGGATTTGATTTTGTTATCTTAGTAACTAAAAATGATTCTATATATCAATACACTGATTAAAATATGACAATTTATGTTTTTGTGTAAAAAATTGTGTATCATTGAATTATAGGGGAGTTTTTAAAACTTCACAACCACATCATCTGATTCCCAATACTTATTGCTCAATACTTTAGATACTGTTACATCGCAATTGATACTGATTTGTATCCTAATACCGCTATTTAGAACCATGCTCATTACTAATGACATGATTCAAATTATGAGACCTAATCTCAATTTATGTCTTCAATGATGTGCTATGTTACGTGCAGAAGGGAGAACGAGAATATTGACCACTTATTAGTGCATTTCCCTGTAGCCTTGGCTTGATGGTTGAAACTATTTGGTTTGGCTATATCTTGTGTTCAGCTGTTTATTATTGGTTTTTAAGGGGTTTGGTTCTAACAGGAAAGCTCAAGTTATGTGGAAGAGTGGCATCTGAATAGTGCTTCGGGTAATTAGGTTGGAAACAAATGCATGAACTTTTGAAGATAAGTTTCGAGGATATTGAGGGTATTTGGGAAAGAGTTTTCTATTTGACTTCTTTTTTGGGTTACCATATCGTCGGTTTTAAGGGGGTTTCTCTGTTTTCGATTAGTAGTTGTTTGTGACAATTCTGTTTTTCCTTCAGGAGTTCTTGTCCTCCTCTATGTATTTATGTTCCATCTTTCTTCTTTTTCTAAGAAAATGCAAATGTTAGGTTATGTGGCATTTCCCTTATCGAAATTTTTGTATTTTGAGCGTTATTAATATAAATATGATGGAATGAAGGAGAGAACCCTAAGTACTCTCTTTTTCTCTTTTGTCTCACATCGTTCTCTCTCGGCCTTTCTCATCATCTTCTATTTTGTTTTTATTTCTTTTCTCTAACTCTAATTGCAAGACATTTGCACCATACTATAATGTGACTGATTAAATGCTGCAATTTCACTTTAAGTAACATTGCCATCATTATAAGCAACTAAACAAGAAAATTCCAAATTAAAATGAAGAATATATTGCATACTCTTTAATTTCTTTATATGTCTTCTGTTTCAAGCGTGGGGTGAACTCTGCCCAGTCAAACTCCCCAACCCCAAATCTGTAAAACAAGCTAAATTGTTACAAACTTGTATATCAACTATATGTAGTATTAAAATGAAGCATCTCATTCATCCAGCATATATCATAGATCTACTAATAAAATAAGTTGAAGTGTCTGCATTAAAAGATACATGTTACACTAGACCTCATCAAAATCTGAACGAACGCAGCCCTTTGATTTTGATTAAATCCCAGAACTCTAAACGATCTCCCTTCACCAACCATCAAAGGAAGTGGTTCAACTGCAAAAGATTGGGAAAGGTTTTGTTATATTATCAAGCATGACCGTCAACTTCTTTTGATTAAGTCATCATGATATTAGGCATGCAAAACTATACCACGGGCTTTCTTTTTGTGAGGCTTCCTTCCAGCAGGAGTTCCCGTTGAAGCTGTTTCACCGTCACTTGGCTCAGCTTCATAGTTGTCATCTTCTTCATCAGAACTAAGATCTTCCAGACCAGCAAGGTCCTCCTCTTCAACAGACACCATCTGAACAAGTGTTAAGAGCCCAAGAGAAAAGTAGACATCAGAAATCCAGCTTGTTCTATAAGTGGTCAGGTGAAACATTTATGCTCGACTGTACACAGATGGTCACATTGATGTCCAGCAATATCAATTTTTGTACAGGACTATTGAATATTAGTTGTAGAGCAGAAGTCCCCAATAACTATTTGTTCTGTAACATTTCAGATATTAATTCCACTTCCAAAGCAAATGAAATCTAACACACTACATGGTTTCAAAGAAGCTCAATTTGAAATACCAATTCAAATGACAAAGCACACATGATGTGCCACAAGAAATAACGATACAGAAAGGAACAGGATAAGGATTGATAAATTGGGACAAACACAATGTGGATTAGGTAATTCTTCAATGAAGAAACAGCATCATTCACTAAAAAGGGGCTATTCCATAGAAGACAAGTCTTAAGCAACAAAAGTTAAAATAGTAAAACCAAACCAAACCAACTAGAAAAATAATGTACCAAATCAAACTGATTAAAAATATGTACCTTGCCAAAATAAAATAACATACCTGCTTACGGCTTCTCTTCCCCTTGCCCATAGCATTGAACTCTTCAACCTTGTGCACTTCATATCTGTCTTTTAACAACTCTTCCCAGTAACTAGCTCTCTCTGGGTTGTTAATTGTAGGTTTACTTTCAGTTGATGCCTTTTGTGCTTCCTCTTCAGCTGCTGCTTCCACTTCATCAATGTACTCAAAATTTGCAACCTAAAGCACATGTGCAACTTTAGTTTCCTTAGAAACCAATAAGAAAAAGTACAAAATACAAAATACAAAAAATAAATAAATAATTAAAAAATAAAGAAAAGATAGAGAAGCCAAATATCCAGTTGGAGCAGCAAAAATAAATATGATGTCTTAAGATATATAATCTCTTCTGGACAATCTAGTTAAGGTCCAAAATCATTAATAGTAATCAGTGAAAACCATTGCAACAGCTAAGAAAAAATTACATAACAATTAGTCAGAATAAGTTACAGCTTGTAGTGACTTGTACATTTTGTTAGTTCAACTTTGCTCGCATTCTTGGTCACATAACTTCCCAGGAGTGCAATTGGTTTTCTGGGTCTTGAGTAGAGGTGGCAAATGGGCAGGTCAAAACGGGTTATGTATACTCAACCCAAACCACCCATTTAATAAATGGGTTTAAACGGGTTGAGTTCAATTGGGTACAGGCTGGACACATCAACCCGACCAACCCGTTTACTTTATTGAACTCATTTTTCTACCATATGCAAATTTTTCTTTAAAAATATTTTTCTACAAACAAAAAAATGTCAAAAATAATTTTTAGAGAATTACATATACATAGTCATGTATTTAAGGAAAAAAAAAAAAAATTTAAATCTTATGATTTGGATTAACATAATCATTTTTATATAAAGGTTTCGGGTGGACTTAAAATTTTGGATATAAATCATGATTAAAAAATAAAAAATAAAAAATAAACGATACAACCATTTTTCAACCCAAAAAAAAAAAAAAAAAGGGACAAGAATAAAATCAAAAAGTATTTGTTTTTCTTAATGATTAGAATTTAAACTGAAGAAATTAGAAAAGAAAAAAATAACATTCAATAAAAAAAAAAAAACCAACCTAAACACATCTATATCAAAATATATTTTTGTTTTTCTACATAGATATATAGATGTGCACAACCATAGAGAGAGGAGAGAGAACAGGCTCTTGTCAGAATTGTTATAAATAAAATAAACATAGCTAATTAATTGGCAGTAGTGAACAAGTGGTGGAGTGGTTGGCAATGTTGCTTGTTTACGGGTATACGTGGGTTTGAAACCTCTGCACTGCACATTTGTAATAATTTTTTCAATGACACATTAACAACCCATTTGACACACTTGATAAACAAGCAGGTTTAAACCCATAAATTGTGGGCGGGTTTGGGTGGGTTTGGGTTAGGATTGCCACCTCTAGTCTTGAGGTTAGCAGATTCAACAATGAGAGCAAAGTACACATTTAAAAAATAATAATAATAATAAAAAAGAAAGAAAAAAAGAAGAAGAAGAAGAAGAGTAAGGCTAAGCGAACAAACACTAATGTTCTCTCTCAAACTTTCTTCTCTCACTCTCTCAACTAACTATCTATCCTCTGTTCTCTCTCAAACATGTCTTTCAACTCCCATGGATCACGATCTACAATTTCACAAACCCAAAGTTCCTTCAGATCAGATGACGACAACAATGATCATCAGATCCAACAACAACAACGATCAGATCAGCCCCATGGTCAGATCAGTCCCTTCACCTCTCGCTTCTCAGTCTCTTGCCTCTCAACACCTCCACTCTGAAATTAATTTTAGAACTTACACACGATGTTCAGCCAAAGGAGTTTCTTTTCTTTTTTTTTCCTTGAAAGATACTGAAGGGCATTGAGCTTGGTTGTTTGAATATGGGGAAGAAGATGACTCCCTGTTCAACCCAAGGTGGGTGGTTCGGATGACTGGTAAATATGGTAAACCCGACTCAATCTGACCCATGAACGCCCCTCGAAGGAATGAATTTCAAGCAGTCTGAAAAAAAATTGACCGTGCAATCTCCAACAATGATCACCTTTGATTGTAGTTGTTGGAACCACCAACCAATTACATCAAATAACCATGTAAAAATAATAGGGAACAATATTCACTAGACATTTTGATGCCTACTAATGAAGTGAAATAAAATACAACCAAATAGAAAGAAAGAAGTAGGTTACAACAAAACAATATCAAATATGCTGCTCACTAGTGTCAAAAAACAGCATTACGCAGGTAACTAGATGCACATTCCTTCACACACATTAAGAAATACTATAGAGAATGATAAACCTTAAAAGCCTTCAAAAATCCATTTTCTTCTTCATCATCCAAAGTAACCTCTTCTTCTCCAACTTGGTCACGATTAAGTAACCTAACAACGGATAACCATTAATATTGCAAAAAAAAAAAAAAACTCAATTGGATACCATGAACAATTAGCCATAGAGTAGAAAACACTACCTATCAATTGCAGCATCATCATAATGGATTTGCCTAGATTTTCCTGCTTCATCATTCTCATCAGCGAATAGCTCTTTTGAACCATACCTTATGATGTCATCTAATTCTTCCTAAATTCAAATTAAAACAATCAAACCATTCATCAACTTTTAAAAAAATAGAAACTATCAGGGATTCAAAATGTGTTCTTTCTTGATGCATAATTTAAAACAGCACAACTTATATTTATTCTTCCATGCCAAGTACAAATATATACACACACACATACACACATACTTGCAATGAAAACATAACAAACAATAAACCAAATTACTGGTAACCTCAAAGAATAACCAATACCCAAGGTAAAAGGCATCAATGAACATCATACGACTTCGGTGGCACCCTGTGATGTATATGGGTGAGCAATTTCGATCATGGTACAAATTTCGCAGCTTTATTGCAGCATAAATTGAACTGATCCCACAAAACCATATTATAACAACAACCCAATTCCCAAGTACCAACATAAATGGAATGTGGCTTTCAGGTTTCAGAAATATGCAATTCTGCAGAACTCCATATATTGGGAATCATGAATTAATAAATCCATATATGACACATGGGAAACAAGATACAACTAAATCATAGCCAACATTAGCTGATTCAATCCACATTGAAGGGATAAAATAATGGCAACAAACAAGAATATTAATTGATGTAGGATGAGTGAGGGAAATACTCTCCTACTAGTAGTGAGCCCTAACTTAATATGACACAGCGCTAGAGAGGGCTATTTTGGGGTTGATTTTTATTGCTTTCAAAAGCTAGAAGGGTAGTCAATATGGGGATTTTAGGGTTTCATACAATGCAACAAAAGGGCAAAGTTTTATGAATGAAAATGCAAGAATTTGGAGACTATTCTAGAGCTGCTCCAGTGCTGTGAGCAGTACCTTAAAAACAGTAATAGTGTTGATTTGTAGTTTTATGCTACTAGGGTTAAATGTTCAAGGATAGGGGCTGTTTTAATGGGCAAAATGAATTTCCAAATCCATAAATGACACATATTAACACATACAAGAAACATATTTCCAAATGGGAAATAATATGCAACTAAATCATAGCAAAATTAGCTGATTGGACGCACATTGGAGGGAAAAAGTAACGGCAACAACAAATAAGAAGACTAATTCATGTAAGATGAGTGTGGGGAAAACTTTACAACCAGAAATGAGCCCAAAATTAATAATACACTTTGATGCAAAGGGCTATTTTGAGGCTAATCTTAATTGGTTCAAAAGGCTGGGTGGGAGGTAAAATATAAAGATTTTAGGGTTTTAAAAGGTGCAACAGAAGGGTCAGATTTTGTGAATAAAATATGAGATTTAGGGACTGTTCTGGGGTTGCTCCTGCTATGAACAGTACCTTGGAAACAGTAATACTGCTGATTTTGTGGCTTTATGCTACTAGGGTTGAATATTCAAGGAAGGGTATGGGTTAAGCTTGTGACATAGGATGCCTAGGAGTTAAAGGAGGTTTAAGCAGATATGGTTACAAGATCAAAGACATAAAGATGCAGAAAGTCATAAAGAAGAAATAAATTCTAGAAACCACTCCTAGAAGCCTTGGGCATCAAACATAAAGTTTGATTGCATCACACAATACGTATAAGAGCTTCAAAAGCTTCGCAAAGTTATCCAAAACATGTTCTCCATTGAAGTAGAAACATTACATGGCTTTATATAGACTTTAAGAACTCCTTGTCCTTATATGATTTTGACTTTCTATTTAGAAACTAAGACATTTGACTTCTAAAACCAAATAACACCCATAATAAAAATCCAATAACATAGCTTGATCCATATGAGGCTCATGAGTGATCCCTTCAGACCATATCCAAAAAATTCTAAAATTACCAAATTGCCCCTAACTTATAAACCATTAGATAACACATAAAAGTCAGATTTAAAATCAACCCAAATAAACCTAAAATAAGACTCATCTAAAGCTAAAACCTTGACTTCATATACTTCCAATTAATCTCAAATGAGTTACGGTTGAAATTAACGAATTCCCAAACTTGAATCTTACGATTCACGATTCACTATTTGAGGAAAACAATTCACGATTTGACAACAATGTAAGGGAGAGCTCTGGTAACTAAAATGAACACAACAGCCTACATATTTCATTGCATCAAATTAGTTTTAGCCTCACTACAATTAGAGTATTCCCTGCACTCGTCTTACTTCAATAATAGCAAGGATAATCTTTATTTGAAAAAATTACTTTGGCAGCCACCCCATCATTCCAAACAATCTCTCATCCAAACCCGCATTGGTGATGGCTTGAACCACTCAACGACTCATTAATTTCTTGATGGCAGCTATTCTGCTAAAGAGATTAAGGCATGTTTGGTGCAACTTTATGTAAATTGAAAGCTAATAATCAAAATTCAAAAGCCAAAAACACCCCTCCCCTAACTTCAAAAAAGCCACCACATCATTTTTCCGCTTATTTAAGCCATTTCTTCCTCATATGAAGAAGATGCACCACCAGTCTGGCACAAGCTCCCAAATAAATAAAATAAATAATAAAAAAAAATATAAGCAGCTCATACAAGCTGAAGCCTATGTTACACAGACTCTTCAAAATAAATCAAATGCCCGTGTCGGACACCCGACACTCGAACAAGGGTATGGTATATGTGTCAAATACTTTTCAACGGATACTTCTTATATAATTGTATATCACACTATTATTACATGTACATATTGTTATATAATTGCTATAAATGTCTTTTTAACACTATAAGTTACATATAACATTATTTTATCTTACATACTTGATTAAAAATATAAAATATAACATTTTTTTGCCGAGTCCGCATATCCTTAAATTTATGGTTTGATGAGTCCGGCCTCTAGATACATACACCCGACACACTTTCCCAAGTCCATGTAACATAGGCTGAAGCTGCACCAAATAGCCCTCTATGTTACACAGACTCTTCAAAATAAATCAAATACCCGTGTCGGACACCGGACACCGGACACTCAGACAAAGGTATGGGATATGTGTCAAATACTTTTCAACGGATACTTCTTATATAATTGTATATCACACTATTATTATATGTACATTTTGTTATATAATTGCTATAAATATATTTTTGACACTATAAGTTACATATAATACTATTTTATCTTACATATTTGATTAAAAATATAAAATATAACATTTTTTTGCGGAGTCTGCATACTCTTAAATTTATGGTTTGATGAGTCCGACCTCTAGATACATACCCACACCCGACACACTTACCCGAGTCCATGTAACATAAACAGCCCCTATGATAGCAACCAACTAAGCACTGGGGGCACATCATATCCCAATTTTTTCACATTAAAAAAAAAAAAAGGGAATTTTTTTTTTCATATATCTATATATATTTTTTGGTTGCAGATATTAATCTTCTACTTAACCTTTGAGAGGATTCCCAAATGAGAAATTTTAGACATGATGATGATGATGATGCCCAAGGGAGAAGGAAACAGAAAAGAAAGAAATAAGGAAACAAGAAAACAAAGATGGTAGGGAAGAATGCATTGTATGGACAATTTGAAAAGAAAAATATCATATAGCTTTTGAAAAACATATTTGGCAGTCCTTTTTCTTTGTGAGTGTATTTGGATATCCCTGATAGATTCACCCAAGCCAATTGATATTAATACTTTTATGTATCTTTTCAAATGTAAAATCTGTAGCCACAATAAAGCCTGTGAGGTATCTTTTCCGTTGTAAAATCTCTAATTAATTTAATAGTTTTAACAGTATTTTAAAATATCTATGATTCTAAGAATAATATCATGTAATTAAAATCACCTACAGAAAAACTAAGTAGTATCCTAATTATAAATAAATAAATAAACAATACGGTTACTGCAAACAACATGCCAGCATCATCATAGAGACACCTGACCAGCATTACATTAGAGTATGTAAATGCTTACTATTTATATACCATCCCATAAGTAAAAAATGTTATATAAAATCAAAAATTAAAAAGTGATAGTGAAATGGAAGCATGTCCCAAAAGAACAGGACCATAATGCAGACAAGAACAGTCACAAACAAGATTGTTAATTATTGGGGATGACTTCGATGGGTAAGTCAGCTAGAAAATTTGTTCTCATCCTAGACATATTAATAGGCAAACTTCATTATATTTAAAATAAAAATAAAAATACTCTACCTGGTTAATATTCTGTGCTTTGAGCCTCCCAACAACTAGATGTTCTAAAACCATTTTCTTCTTCGTCATCTGCATCATCCTTTCTTCAATGGTTCCTCTTGTTATGAGTCTGAAAATCATTACCTGCAATATGGAAAGAAATTACCAGAACCATATATACATGAAGGCAACCAACAGAAGTGTCTGCCTGGACTCTACTGAAGAATGAAATTTTACCTTATTTGTTTGCCCAAGTCGATGAGCTCTAGCCATTGCTTGCAAATCAGCATGGGGATTCCAATCACTGCATCAAAAAATATTTAATGAATACAATACAAAGAATAACCAAAAGAGAGTACTTTTAAACAACAAAAGATGAAGTAAACTTTAAGAGATCAAAATTTCCATCTCACTAACAGGTAAATAATCTTCTTCAGTCTGCACCTCACAAACTAAGAAGCATGGACATAGACACTCGAAACAACACAAATACGCCGACACGACAATTTTCAAAAAATGCAGGACACGACATGGAGAGGATGCGCACAAAATAATTTTATGTATTTATTATATGTCATATATATGAATTTGCCATTCAAAAGTTAAAAAAAAAAAATGCATAATACTAGTTTTTATAAATATATACTTTATTTTTCTTTTATCTTTGCAACCTTGATTATTTTGTTCAAACTTATAATTAGTTTCATTTGTGTCCAAGTGATGGACACATGTATCATCCAAGTGTCCGAAAAGTGTCCGAGTCTAAAAAAATTTGAAAAAAATAAGACACGTTTAGAGGAGTGTCTGACATAAGTGTTGGTGTCTGACACGGACATGACATAGATGCACCCCCTTCTTAAAAGTATCCATGCTTCATAGCTCAAAAATAAGCATTTTATTAGAATAATTATAACAAAAATGAGACATAGTGTATTCACCACTAACCCATCCTTCCCTCTTGGAAGAAAACTATTTTTTATGAAAAACGAAAAAAATTATTTTAAAATAAAATTAAATTAAAAAGTACGAGAGGAGGACAAGAAGTCCACCAGCAAAAAGAGAAAATATATATCAAAATTACATCTCACAAACTGCTTTTCAATCCCCATAATAATAAATATATATATATATATATATATAAATAAAAAGACGGATCCCCCTAAAAGGAGATACCACCGAAGCCTAAAAAGAAAACAAATAATAGATTTTATCCCATAGCCCCTTCTACTTCTTCAGACTTGTATTAAAAAATTCTTGCATTTTTTCCAACTAAATCTCCCCAAAAAATAGCACAAAATCCCACAACTCCTGATACCTCGAGCCTTCATATTAATACAAAAGTCATAAGGGGATCCCACTAATAACAAAATCATGTTGAAAAATCCACATGGCAATGCAATCTTGGGATTTTAAAAACACATGTTGTTAATGAAAGGACTCCCCCCTATGTGAATGGTTTTGACAAAGTACATGAATCAAGTGGCTATCATAACTTTGAGTGGTGTTCTTTTGGCAACTAATACTTGAAAAAAGATGGTAGAGAGAAATGAATACTGATGTTTATTTTCCACTAGATGAATCATGTTTGGTTCGGTTGAGTCAACTTCTAGAAAATATGGGTCAAGCTTTGGTAATTCTTGAGAATAGGAAGAAAAGTAAATGTATTAAAGTATTGGTTTCACGAAAACAAAGGTTGAAGGCTGACAAGGATAGTAAAAGAAAGTAGGTTAGGGAGTGGAAGGAATTTGTAGTGTAGGATCAACTATGATGGTGGTAGGTTAAAGAAAACTAGTGTTTGTGATGGTTTCAAAAGAAAATGACAGATTGGAAGGGCTTAGGGCTAAAAAAGAGGATATGACAAGCATAAGGGTGTGGCATATGTGTCTGACACCAGTACCGAATTTAAATACCTAGGTTCTCTAATTTTATATGAGATTTGAAGTTCACAAAGAAGTTCACATCTACTAGTAAAGAAATATTTCTTGCCTCTCATATGGATGGGAGATAAAAAAAAATTGTATCTTTCCTAAATCTTATTAATTGCAACTTTACAAGTATATTTAAAAATAATTTGCATCATCTTATATAAAAAATATTATATAATATGCAAAATGTGTGTTCAGGACACCCATGCACTATACGCAACTTTTGAATACATATCTCAATATCCTAAAATTTAGATTTAAGTAGGTCTAACACTTGGACACATCATAGCCCACAACAAGACAAGAGAACAGGGAAAACGCTATAGGCTTTGAGAAATAAACTTACACGGAGAGCAATAATCCCCCAATCAGTCATATGAGAATATCCCATCTGTTAACTTGCAACCCCATCTTTACCTTTGATAAACTGCATGCCATAAAGAATTATGTTCTCGTGGGAATCTCCATAACCTTTTACCAAGTAGTGCAATATTCTTTTCTACAATGTGACCCAAACTAAGCCCGCCCTTACTCTTGGGTGAAGACACTGGGTCCTATCTAACGATTTTTTTTCCCATCACCACCGCCTTATCACAAATAGTTCCCGTATTATTTTCTCAATTTCTTAGCCAAACTCACTGAAACTCTGAACAAGTATAAGTATCATATTGGTATACTTGACAAAACCGATTTGGGTTGTAAACTAGCAAATTCACCAATTGAGACTAGCCATCGTCTAAGCAACAATGCTGGTGATCCTATAGACAAGGAGAGGTACCAGAAGCTCATGGAAAGACTCATATATTTGTCCCACACTTAACCAAACATTGCATATGCAATGGGGGTAGTTAGTAAGTTTATGTATTATCCTCATTTAGTACATTTCAATGCAATATATTGCATTTTAAGGTATCTTAAATTAACTTCTAGGAAAGGGACCTTGTTCTCTAACTATGGTCACTTGAAATTGGAGGCATTTACTGATACAGATTAAGTTCAACAGATGATAAACGATCTACTTTAGGTTACTACACCTTTGTAAGAAAAAGAACCAAGGAGTGGTTGCTAAATCTAGTGCAAAGGGCAGAGTATAGGACTAATGGCTCATGGTACGTGTGAGTTTGTGGCTCTAGTCCTCGCTAAACAATATGGAATCTATTGTGGTGAACCTATGACGTTGTATTGTGACAACAAAGCTACCATCAATATTGCTCATAATCCAGTTCAACATGATAGACCAAGCATATTCAACTCGACAAACACTTCATCACAGAGAAGCTGAATAAGGGTTCAATTTGTAAGCCTATTGTGAAGTCAGAAGATTAGTTGGCTAATGTATTCACTAAAGATCTTAGCAGTAAGATTTTTCATTCCATTGTTTGCAAGGAAATTCATTTCCCCAAAATTCACCATAAGTATTTACACAACACCATCACATTGTTATCAAATAAATAATAAAAACTACTAAATCACTCTCTTCTCAAATAACTTCTTAATCAACTGGTAAATAAGAAATATAGCCCTACTAAAAGCTTCTAAGTTGCTGTAGGACCCACCATAGTGCACATTCCCGTATTCTAGTGCTTTCAAGCGCAATTTAAGGCCAATTTTGGCATATACAAAATCTTTTTATCTTTTTATCTTTTTTCCATCACATCACCTCTCTACTTTTCTGCACATCTTTTCGTAAAAAGACAAAAAGTGCACTTATTTAGGTCATCCCAAACAACCCTTTAGATTAAAATTCAAATTCCTACCACCAAAAATGGCATTGGGGCCTGTCCTTCAATGCATATATTGGAGCAACACAACTATTCAAGTAAAGAAATTTCTCTAGTCTTCACATTATTCACGAATCTTGCATTACATCTAGTTCTGTTTATTCAAATGTCCCTTTTTGTATGATATTAAGAAAAAAATGTTCTAAATTCTTCAAAAAATAATTTTTAATAAAATACAATACAACATACACCAATATCAATATATATCTTCTTGCTTGGACCCACCCCATGGGAATGAAAGATTCAAAAGATTTTTTTTTTTTTTTTTTTTTTTTTTTTTTGGTAAGTAAGATTCAAAAGATTTATCGTCCTAAGTGTTCCTTAGTTGGCGTATAGCAACCAATAGACAGCAGCATGAATGTTGGGTTCTGAACATGGTTGTTAGAATCATACAATTCGATATGAGTTTCAACAAAAACGATTCAAATCGTACTGTTGAATGAGAAATTGAGTGAATCGTGCGTTTCAATTGGCGATTCACTACGATTCATTATGATTCACAATTCAATTCTATTTTTGTTCTTGTTTACATAATGCATGAAATGACGTCGTTTTCACCAAACTATCAAGATATATAGAAGAGATCAATTAGCTATGTGGATATATGTGGTTTTATATGTATAAACATATATAGAATTTAGTTATATTGATATTTACTTCATTTTAAAAATAAAACTATTTGTGTGTTTTCATATGTATATAAATATATAAAATTATATATCATGTTAAATAAAACGAATCTTACGATTCACGATTTGACAATAACGATTGCGAATAGGACCAAGTCCTACGTAGAGCTACAACCCTACAACCAATAGACAGCAGCTGACTGAAACACCCACACTCAAGTTTCTTTACCATAAAAATAATTAATCGATCTTGGACTGAGGACGTGGCCCACAATAATAAAAGATCTCAAGGCCATATACCAAGTAGTGCAACCATCACAGTTACTTTTAAAGGGGGCACACCATGAGAAAAGTCAAATCATCTTTTAAATTTTTCTGTATGATCATCTATTTTGAGTCTTCTACAATGCACACATCCTCCACATATCAAGTAGTCCTTCTATGTCCTTCCAAAATTGCTTTCAAGCATCTCCTTTTATAGGTGCATGACCCTATTGCTAATAGGTAGTGTCTTCAATACCTCCCAAAACATTTTTCAGAGTTCTTAACTTGTACAATTACTGTCAGTCTTCCATAAACAGTTACAGAGGAGAACAGAAAAAAGAATATAATAATCAAATACAGGAACACTAATAGTTACCTGTCATATATAATAACTGTGTCAGCTGTTGCTAGATTTATTCCCAGACCTCCAGCTCTAGTAGACAGCAAAAAACAAAATCTGGTAGAATTCTTGGCATTAAACCGATCTATTCGAATTTGTCTTTCAGCCCCACCAACTTTGCCGTCAATCCTTTCGTATTGCCATTTCTAACAAAAAGTACACAATTTTAAATAGCATTTCCACATAAATAGACAAATTCCCATAAAGTATGAACAAGAACTGACAAGCATGGGCAAGGACAGCTATAGGCATGGGTATGAACATATTTGAGAAAAATTGGAAACAGATATAACGGCAATATAGCAAAAAAATGAAATTTCTATATATATATATTTTTTTTCTATATATATGAAAACAAATTTGAGACACAAAGATATATGAGAAATCAATGTATATGTGGGTCTATTTCTATTTTGTCATTCTTTCCCCTCTTTGTTTTCATATATTTTATTTTACCCCAAATCAGTTTTATAAAATTATTATTAAAAAAAAAAACCCACAAAGGTGTCTTGAGGTGTGTCCAAACACAAGACGTGCATGTCTATAAAGTGTCCCCAATGTGTCTTGGAAAAAAAATAATATTTGACAAAAATTGATACGCCACATGGCATGTCTGACGCATGGACACGCATGTCCGCAGCATGGCAGTGTCCAATATGTGTTGGACATGGACACAGAACCCATCAAGGTGGCTGCACTTCCCAGAACAAGAATATACCACATACAAAATTAGTTCAAAATTCATACTTGGTAGCTACAGTAATCTTCCAGTAAGTCCAGCATATGCTGAAATTGAGAATAGATCAGAACTCTATGCCCCTGCTCTTTAAGCTTCACCATAATTTTGTCCAAAAGTTGCAACTTCCCAGAAGTTTCCAACAGTAGTCTGTCAAATAGAAAGATAAATATAAAAGCAGGGTTCAGAACAACACTTTCTGGTAAGAGAAGAAACAAATAACAAATATCATTTGAGCTACTGAGGCAGTTTCTTCCCCACACACGAGATAAACAAAAAGGAAAATTTACGGCCTATTTGCACAAAGAACCCATAAAAATCAAAATCAAAATCAAACTTCATAGGATCACCTGAAAGACTCATTTACATCCTCTATATCTGGTTCAACTCCTTCTAGCATATACGGGTGACAACAGAGCTTGCGCAATTCCATAACCACGTTGATAAGAGAAATCTAATTTCAGGAATATCCAACTGAAGTTAAATATTTTTCAAAATAATATGAAAAGAATGCCATCTCAATACAACCTGCAATCTCACCTGTGCACCACCCCTTCGAGCTAGTATCTCAAAGTTACGAGTGAGAATGGCCTTGTAGTATTCTTTCTGCTTGCTACTCAATTCCACACGTAAAATGAGCTCCTTCTTTGGTGGTAGCTCCTTCATGACATCTTTCTTTACTCCTGCAGTGTCATCAATGACAGTTTTACAGTGTGTTTCAGTAACATATTAATGATATTGAAATATATAATGCTGACAAGTATCAATTCCTTTTTTATTGGAAGAGCCATGGCTAGGGATAAGAAATGATAACTAAATACTACTTGAACAAGGAGTAAACAAGAATGAGAAGCTTTTCAAGCTAGCCAATATTAATGGTAAAAGGAAACAAATTACAAGGCATTTATGAGATACAGATAAAGTGACATCCAAAAAGATATCCCACAGGCTCAGAAGAACATCCTTGAAGAACACTCACATGCACCCCAACTGAATCTATTATACCAATTTCAACTTGGCTAATGCATCACTTGACCATTGATCAACCTTAGGATCCATTTAATCTCCATATTCAAGTCTAAATAAATTTTATAATCTCTCATCAAATGAACATAGGACCACAAGCAATGAGTTGCCCTTTCAACCATCTAATCAGAACGACTTAATTTCCCTAGATCAAGCACTGACAGAAGCCCATAGTGGAAGCATCCTCGAGGCCTTTCAAAAGAACTAAAATCTGCACTACAATAGTGATGTATTGCCAACTGGGTGAGATAAACAAGAAGTGCATTTCATGATTTCATCTCAAAAGGAAAATAATTCAAAAAATAAAAAATAAAAAAATCAACTAGCTACATTCCCAAAAAGAGCAAACATTAAAGTTAGATTTCATTCTTTGGTTAGATAGAGCATCCAAATAACAGGGAGCATCAAACACTGACTGAGATTTGCTAACAAAGCATTACACAATAAGAACCAATAAGTCCTCAAAATCAACAATGATATCTCCTTAAAGGGTAATCAAGACTCAAAGTGAAACATAAACCTCAAAAGTTGATTACATAAAGCTGATCCTACAAGAATTGTTTATATTTAAATCTTACATGTCCAGCTCTCCACCAAAGCATGACCACAATTAAGCAAAGCCAATGACGCCCCAAAACTACATACGAACTAGCACAAATAGTATATAAGAACAATAATGAACATATATGATCCTTCCATCTTCCATCAGATTAGCATAAGACACAGGCAATGGGTTTCCTTTTAATATAGCGAAAGCAAAAAAACAAACAATGAAAAAAATATATATATATTCTATGCAGGACAAAGAATTTTCAACATGTTTCACTCTGAAATCACATTAACAGAGACTAAAAAGAGCAAGTAAACCAATTCTTCTAATATTATCAACTGAAACTGTTAACACACCACACCATCCCAAATCTACTACCATGACTGTCTTCCAACTCAAGGGAAAGACCAAACAAACTTTAGACATACTACCTAGGTTCCTTAGGTTCTATTGTTGTTCATTTTCAACCTAATTCAGATCACTTTTCATAAATAAATAAAGTGAGATAGATTTTTGGGTTTGTTTAATTCATGTTTTGAATTCAAATAAATGTTGTTTCCAAGTAATCAGAATTTGATTGATTAAATGGTGACCTACCGATTGGCATAATGTCGACTCGATGCGATTTACCAAAAATTGAACTTAAATTAGGTTCAGTATCCCTAATAACCATATTTAGTGATAATCCATTGGGTTTAGAAACCGGGGCATGACACATTAGCAGATTGGTCATGTTACACTTATGGTTGAATTTCAAAACAGATGTCTGAATAAACAAATATTTGTTTCATTGAAGTCTCTCGGAACCAGCATCGAGATGATCTTACGAAAATATAGAACACAATGTAAGAGTTACAACACTACCAACCCAAATTTTTGCTACCTATTTCATTACCTACCTTTGTTAAAATTTAAGCTAAAAAAGCAAAGCAAAAAAATTGAAAGAGAGAGAGAGAGAGAGAGAGAGAGACAGAGAGAAGATATTCTCAACAATGTTTTCTCCTTCAAATCATCGAATTCAAACTTTGAAATTCCAGTTAAGTCTCTTTGCACCTTTAAATAGTCACTTGCCATCAAAATCTAGCCAAAGCTTTATAAATCCTCTAATTAGTTCAAAGTTACAGCTATATCCATGTTCATGCTCTCTCCCTGTGAAGGATTTTTAAAACTTCTCATACATTCCCCTTTGTTATTAGCATTATACTTATGTTTCTTATCAAAACATGTGTGTGTGTATTATGTCACAAGAAAATAAAGAAGCAAAGAAATCACTAATTTGATGTAGAATATTAACTAACATTGATGAAAACAAAATATCACCTATGCAATGCTTAATAAGTAAAACCATTAGTTGAAGAGCACAAAAAAATTAAGGCCATGTTTGGTCAGTATTTGTGAAACAATTTTGAAAATAATTTTTTGGAAAGAGTTTACAAAATTTGAAAATTTGTTTGGTTGTATGTTTTGAAAATAGTTTTGGAGTTTGGGATGATTTAAATTTTTTTGTAGTTGAATAGATGGGTGTGAGAGAAAAAGTGATTTTAGATTTTTTTTTTTTTTTTTTTTTTTAATTTCAACCAAACAAATTTTGGAAATTTTTTCTCAAAAATTGTCTCTCAAGAGACAAACCAAACAAGGCCTAAGTTTGTTTAAGATTCATACTTCTAAGCAGATGGGGCGCCAACATCTTATGAAGCCTTGAGATCTGCTCCTCTTGATTAATGTCCTTGAACTCTTCCTGGAATTCCTCTAAACTTCCAAACTGCAATTATTACAATAAATTACTGAGAGAATGCATTTCAAAGTCATATGCCTATTGTTGTACTATGAATTTTCAGTAGTATTTGCCTCTATAAAACTGCATTGACACTAACCTTCCCAGCATCAAGGAAATGCATGAGCATGAAAAGTTCATCTAGATTGTTCTGAAATAGATCAAAATATGAGTTAGATCACATTAAAAAATCGAACTGTATGATAGCAAGTCCATAAAACAGGTATAACTACTAAGCTAACAGAAAACTATTAATTAGTTTTATCAAATCACCATTCGCAGACACTAGCAATCTAAGCAAATGAAAACATAGGTGATGAACCAGGTTCTTTTATGGGTCAGTACAATGCTGTGGCTTATTTAATTTAACTCAGCATACAGCCCTTACAAGGGGAATGGTGAAAAAAGATTCATGAAGTCAATCCCACCTGATTGGGACACAAGGCTTAGTTTGGTTTTGGTTTGGTTTGGCAATGTTGTGGGTTGGGAGATAGCGCAGAGCAGCAATGATATTTTGATTATACAGGATTATGTACAGTACAACACCTAAATCAGTCCCATAAAAGTCCAATAGCAAAAATAGTGCGCTACTGAACATAAAGTTCGATGTTCTTCCAATATTTATATGTACTTTCACTTTCCAACAAGGATGTCTATGTACAAATCACTAGAAACTTTTATGAACCACCAAAAATTAATAGGGTAAATTACACTTTGCCCCCTTTATGTTTGACCACTTTCCCACTTTGGCCCTTCAACTTTATTTTTTCCCACTTTGACCCTTTATGTTTCAAGTTTTTCCCAGTTCTACTCCTAAAGCTAACTTCAGTTCAAAGTCAGACAAAAAAATGCCATAATAACTATCACATAATATAAAATCTATATTATTATATTGGGGTTTAAGTTTATGTTAGAGATGTTAGTTATATATAATAAAATATTTTTATGTCACGTGACTGTCAATGTATCATTTTCTATTTAATTTTTAACAGAAATTAGCTTTAGGAGTAAACTGTGAAAAACTTGAAATATGAAGGGCCAAAATGGGAAAAAACAAACTTTAAGGATCAAAGTGGAAAAGTGACCACACATAAAGGGGACAAAGTGTAATTTACCCAAACTAATACCATCTAGCGTAATTACCTAACCGGTAATTCTATTTACACACCATAAATTGTCTCAGTACACACCATTAAAACATAAAATTTATATTATAATAATATCCTCAAATAAAATGACTATTAAGGACAATAATGGTATGTATTCTACCAATCCAAAGAATTCATACATCAAAACACAAAACACTCTTTGCACAAAATCACATAAAGACATAAATGGTGTATTTCTTTATCATCATCCAACACTCATCATCTTCTCCATTATAATCTAACGCACTACACTCATGATATCATTCATTATCAATTAGTTTATCTCATCCATTATACTTCTACTCCCAACACAAAATATTATTATCTTTGAAGATTTAGGGTTTGAAAACATTGGAACCAATCAATTTTAAAGATTTGCACATCATGGATGGCACTTAGATTCTTGCTTTGGAACAATGCATCAATGAAAATTGTAGTTTACTACTTACAAAGGCAATTTTGTTTTTTGTTTTTTGTTTTTTGTTTTTTGTTTTTTGTTTTTTGTTTTTTCTCGTTCATAAAATCACTAGAAGGATTACACAATGTTCAAATATTTACATGCGAACAAAACTATTTTGTTCAAATTATTAAGGTTAACCAAATATTAATTGTTCATATGTAAAAAACTGAACATGATAAGTTCGAACGAGTTAAGTTGTCCAATATAAAAAGTATGAACTTATTAATTTTGTTCAACAAAAATATTTCGAACATATTTAATTTGTTCAAGTTTATTTTGTTGTACAATAATAATATGTTCAGACAACCAGTATCGAACCAAATTCGAAATAGAAACAATTATGGAAGGTAAATCGCTAAGCAAATCAAAAACAGATGGGAAAAACTAACCTAGGTGAGGTTCAAAGGTAAGAATCGTAGATCTTTAGAGGTCAGAATCCAAGATCTTCAATGCCAGCGATCATTTCGCTGATGTGTCATCACCACCGATGTATAGTTATGGTGAAGGTGAGGATGAATTGGGTATAGAATGTGATGTGTATGATGGTGTGTACTAAGATTTATTCTTTTTTTGTCTTAGGGTAAAAAGGGAAGATTGTGGTGTGTTTTGAGTAAAAAATCAAAGGTTAAAAATATCAAAGGTGTGAAATAAGTAATGGTGTGTAAATAGAATTTCCCTTACCTAATATGGCTCAATTTCTATTATTAAACCATTAAAACTTCCCAAATTAAAATGATGTAGCGATTTTGCACAATCTCCTTGTATTGCTCACCTACCAAAATTAACATATTGTCACGTCCTATTCTGAGCAATTACACATCGGACATAATGCATAATAAGTGCATATGACCAACAATATTCATTCAAAAACAAAATCCATCTATGGGTGCAAGTCGGAGGGGCTAGGTTGGGCACAAGACCCACCCAAGCCCAGCTAAGTACAGCCTAAGAGCTGCTCAGGCCCTACTTCCCATCTCGAGGTCTTGATCCCAACTCAATAAATTTTGCTTGGGTTAAGCTCAGGTTACCCACAAAAGATTGGAATGAGATTTTGAACTTAATTTTGTTTACTTTTCTAGGCTAGAGCTAACTTTTTTGTTTTGATTGACCAATGTTGGCCTTATTATAGTGCTTTTTTATTAATGAAGTTCTTCTAAGAATGGATTTCAAATAAATTCAATATATATATCGTCATAACTTGTGACATTACTCCAGCAACCAACAACAGTGCTCTGGTGCCACAATCTCAATAAAAAAGGGTTCACCACTTCAGTCCCAAATAAGAGGAGGTGAGATCTAATGGTCAGAGTGAAAGGAGATGGTGATATTTATAATATATATAATATAGTATAATTATACAAAACACAAGTTCGGGTTTCGGGGTTGTCCGAGGCCTCTGCCCAAGCCCAACTCAAATTTTAATTCAGGTTGGAAATTTTATCACAGGCCCAGACTTGTGTTTCGATATATGCCCAATCCTTAAAATTTTACAAGGTGGGCTCAAGTTGATCAGGTTGGGCCTGCCCAAGTTGCACCCCTAACCCACCCCAAGTCAGAATCAATTGTTATACAATAAGTACTTGGAAAAGTGGTGTACTTTGTACCCGTTAATCAAGTGCGTTGGGAGACATCCATATTTTGATAGAGTTTTATTTATTTTATTTTTTTCACGGCCAGGGGATCTGAATATTTGTAGCCCTGTAGACATCCAAGCTTTGATTTACCTTTCTAAAAAGAGTGAATTGTGGTTTAAAAAAAAAAAAAAAAATTAATCTGCATAGAAAAACTAGTATTTGCTTTGAAGTTTCTATGGAAGTCAAGATTTCATGAACATATGAAATTACAACTACAAGATTTTAAAAGCAACTAAGATTCATTACAAGGTTATATATGTAATAGTCTATTCATTACTGATTCCTTACAACTCATATATGGTAGGTGCTGGACCCAGCCGATAGTAATTGTTGGTGCTGGACCCAAAAGCGTTACTCTCTCAACATGGTATGAAAGCATTCAATAGGTAGACTGGCTCCTACCATTACCTTTCCTTTCTCCTTAATTCATTTTTCATTTCCCTTTTCCTTCTTTTCTTCTACATTTTTGTACTATTTTTCCCTCAAATCATGAGAACCACCAGAGTATTAGGCAGGACTGTAAAGTAGCAGATTGACAACTGTTCATACCATAAATATAACCATCCATACAATTGTCATGAGCTCTTTTGGCTCCATTTTGACTGCTCCTTTCAGTTGTAAAATAGTATCAGGGTTTCAAAGCGATTTGACGTAACAAAACAATTTCTTTTGCACATTCAGGATCTGAAAAATTCGAGGTCAGTATAGCCGGTTGTCTCAATTAGTTTACAGCAGCTTTGTGCATTCATTAGTCTTGGTTTGGTTGGCTAGTTTTTTCAGGGTTTTGGAGATTTGATGTAACAAAACAATTTCATTTCCACATTCAGGATCAGGAAAATTCTGGGTTCTGATTGTTTCTTCTTTTTTCTTTTCTGGATAAACAAAGATTATTTTATTAACGAAAGAGCATCGAGATGATGCTAATGAATACCGCTGAGACATCAACAGAACCCAAAACCTAAACACGGAGAGCATCTAAAAAATCCACAAAAGCAAACAAATCCAGAGAGAGTCCCATCACCCAGCTATACAAAATCACCAGAAATTGTGCCTTCATCCGAGCCACCGAATCATCCATGCCCTGAAAAATGTGCCGGTTGTGCTCCAACCAAATCATCCACATTAAACATAAAGGTGCCAAAGTCCATGCCTTCCTACGCCTCTTTCCAACCCAAACCCCCCTCCAATTGTGAAGTATGCCCACAATACTCCCCGGTTGCACCCAAACCATACCGAACACGGAAAAAATCAACACCCATAACTGATATGCCACGGGACAACGAAGAAGCATAGGAAACAGACTTTGCATCCCTGCGACACATGTAACACCAATTAACCAAGACCTGCCGCTGCCAACACCGAATAAGATTGTCAATGGTGAGAATCTTATCCAACACCATCGCCACAAGAAAGCTACCTTTGAAGGGGCACCAGCAATCCAAACACTTCGCCACGGAAAAATAACATCAACACCTCCCGCCAGGGCTCAGAAAAAAGACGACACTGAAAACACACCCTTGCACCCTGCAGCAGCCACACCAAACAATCACCCTCACCCCCATCCCTTTAACCCCATACAGAAAAGCCATTAAATCCACTAACTGATCCACCTACCAGCCCTGAACTTGCTGTCAAAGCCCTACATCGCAAACCAATCACCCTCATCCACACTCAAACAGTCGGTCACCACCTCATCCCTATCCATAGCGAGTTGAAAAATCAATGGAAACGAAATAGAATGTTCTACTCCCCACACCATCTATCCCTCCAAAGCCTCACCCTCTGCCCCCTCACTACTCGAAAACCAACCCACCTCCAAAACTCACCCCACACCATCTGAATACCTTTCCGCAAACCCCTACCATGCCCCTCTCTCTCTCTCTCATGCGCATACTGCCACAACCATCTACCTAATAAGGCCCTATTAAACAAGACCAAACTTCTAACTCCCAAACCACCCACCTCTTTTGGACTACACACCGACTTCCAGCCAACCAAATGATACTTAAACCCATCACCCACACCCTCCCCGAAGAAAATCTCGTTGCAACTTCTCCAACGCCGAGCAAGCAAAACTGGCATCACATGAATAGACATACAATAAGTAAAAATACTCGTCAATGTACTCTTAAGTCGCAAGTTCAAAGGCATTTGGCATGTTGGAAGCATTTCTCTTAACATATTCTGAATTTAAGAATTGCTTTGTATGGCTAGGCTCTGTGGTAAATTGATTATAAGACTGAGGACTATTTAACTAGAAAAAATCAGCTTATAGGCATTTTGATAAGATAATTGAGTTGAAATTTTGTAGATCACAATGATTGAGTGTAATATTACTAATAATTCAATTAAAGGGGCCTTAAACCCTTGATCAAGCTAGGCTGCAAATCATGAGAATCAAACTTATTGCTACAAACAAACTAGTTGTCATCATCATATCAGAGATTTGGTAGCACATAGCATTAAATTTGACTTTACATCCTATCAGAGATTTGGTTTGGGAGGTGTTAGTTTCAGGTTTCTCTGTGTATTTATTCCCCCTCTATGTTTTCTATGTGCACTTCATTTAATTTTTGTTATTAGTTTCAGGTTTCTCTATGTGTATTTATTCCCCCTCTATGTTTTCTATGTGCACTTCATTTCATTTGTGTTTGCATCGTATTGTGTTTATCTATCTTTGCAAATGTAAGACGGGGCCGATGCAAGGGAAGGTGTGAGAGCTTGATATACATATTTGAGACCATTCCCTAGCACTTAAGCTTTGGAGGCAACTGGTTGTCTAACAAAAGACATGAGAAAAACAACAATAGAAAATCCTTTTTCATAATTTCTCAACATTAAATCAACTAAACAAACCTAATCCCAATTAATCGAACTTAGCTAAGTAGATATATTTTCTCCAATCAGCTATATTAAAACCATATCCCCGGATAAGTCCCAAGTAACGATATCATCCCTAATGACCTCAACTTACATTCCCTTTTTCCCTTTCTTATATTGCTTTAGCCCCCTTCAACTTGAATCAAGTCACTCTTACAAGAGCATTATTTAATCCATGCTAATGAAATCAAACCAAATAAAATAATATTCTCTTCATTTTACCCCCAATCAGTCCCACTTCTAACTTCGAATAAACACATTTGTTCGTTTTTATCTTTCTTTTTTTCCATCCTAACATTCCCATTTTTTGAACGTTGTTGTACTATACAACATAAACTGCCTTATAAAACTTTTCTTTTACCCAATGAACTCAACACCCCAAAAGAATTCTAAAAATCTAGGGATACAAAATCAAACTGAAGAACGGACAACATGGCCAACACATGAGATTAAGGGTTTACAGTGTTGTAATTTCATGCTAGGGACAAACCATTGATACTAAGATGGCTGATACAAAGTTAAAGAGAAAGAAATTTTGCTATGATAAATATATCAGGCCAGTATCTGTCATCGTATTAATCAGTACGAAGTACCAAAATGCATCAACTAGTTTGCAGCTTATCAACTGATACGTTAAATGACTATTTAGAAGTTCCAATAGTTCAACCATAGAAATGCCAACAACAATGTGGCACCTTTGCTTCATGGTTTTTTTGAAGGGAAGCATAAATGTGCCACCAAGAATTATGCATATTCAAACAAAGACACAAAAGATTTTTAAAGTACTGACAAACAAAGTACTGGAAGTTCATAACAAACCTGAAGAGGAGTTCCAGTCAAAATGACACGATGTTTACTAAAGTATTGCTTCAAAGAAGAAAACAACTTTGAATCCTTATTCTTGAGACGGTGACCTTCATCAACAATCTACATAGAGATGTCAGCATCATTTAGTAGCAAGAAACACACTCTAAACTAGCAATGTCCTCAATGGGTCAAAGAACGTTACCATACAATCCCACTGTATCGGTTTTAATGACGTGGTATCTAAGTTAATCATTTCATACGATGTTAGGAGGACATCAAATTTTATCCTATCTTGCTTGCTTTCACCAACAATTTGACCAGATTTCTTCTTTTTGCTCTTCCTTCTTGGAAAGTAAAATTCGTACTCCCTAATAACAGCACGAGCTTGGGCAGAGCCAACATACATGACCTGCAACAAGTAAGTTTTATTCAAGTATGCTTGCCAACCAATTATTGATAGAAGTTGGAAAAGTTCATGGACATACGACATTCAGTTGAGGTGCCCATGTTGCAAATTCACGTTCCCAGTTACGCAATGTCGATAGTGGTGCTAATACTAAATGTGGAGAGATATTATCTTCACAAAGAGATGCTAAAAAAGCAATGCTCTGTATTGTTTTTCCTGCATTCAAAGGTAAACCAACATAGTCAATTTGTCAACTACAAAAGCTACTTTAAACTATTCTTAGCAATAAGATTTCATACAATTTTGTGATTATCCTCCTTAACATAAGCATATGTCAAAGCTACTTTAAACTATTCTTAATAATAAGATTTCATACAATTTTGTGATTATTCTCCTTGACATAAGCATATGCCTTGTACAAATCGTCAGAGACCCAAGTTCTTAACGTGCACAAATTAAGATCTATTGCTTCAATTTTAAGAAAAATCTTTTTTCTTTAGAATGAAATAGAGATTTATTTATAGAGACAAGGAAGGTTTCATTCCAAATCAAGACACGAGAAACTTCATAATTCTGGAATGAATTGGTAAGTTGCTTGTTATCAGTACAGCTTATTTCACATTAGATGGTCCACAGCAATACCAAAATTTCCTTCCAGGGAAAAATGTTGTTCAGACAGTGATAGGGAAAAAATGGGAGAAAGATAGGTTTTTCTTTTAGAAATAAAATAAAAAATAAAAAGGCAAAGAGTTATCTGGATTTGAAGGGGGGGAAAAAGAGAAATGGTCATTGAAAAGTCAACATCCCGAATGTATCAACCAAATGTACAGGATGTGCAGTATATACTATCAACTGCTGCTGGTACATTTTGTAAAAATTAGTAATACACCCTGAAGGAGACCACTGCTTACATCGGTCCCTCCCAAGGTGTTCAGAACATTTCCCAGGAATTTCCATGATGGTTTCACAATTTTGTCCCCCAAAGGCCTATTTGGTTTGGAAAAAGCAATTTCAGCCTTGCCTTAGAACCGGAGTCCCATGCATGTCAAGTAGGATACTACTTGTTAATGTGCATTATGTACTATCAACTGCCGCTGCTACATTTTGTAAAAACTACTAATACATTTTGAATAACTGTACTGGTTAATGTGCATCATGTACTATCAACTGCTGCTGGTTACATTACGTAAAAACAAGTACTACATTTTGAATAACTTGCAGATACATTTGGGATGTTGACTTTTCAACTACCATTCACTCTGTTTGGTTTCTATTTTCATAATTCACTTTTCAAAAAATTCTACTTTTTAGTTTTCCGAATTTTTTAGTTTTCACTGAATTTTTTTTTAATATTTTAAGCAATTTTTAAATTTTTAGACACACCTAACATAAATACACTTAAAAAGTATAATATTTGTGGAAAAAATCTTTAAAAAATTCACTAAATACCAAATATATATATATATATGAAAATTCAGTACATTTTTCGTATTTTTGTATATTTATTAATTTTTTAAAATATTTTTTCACAAATATTTTACTATTTAGATACATCTAAGTAAGGTGCATCTAAAAAAGTTTTAAAAAATTACTTCAAAATTTTAAAAATATTCACTAAAAAAAAAAAAAAAAAAACACGAAAAACGAAAAACTCAATTTGCAAAAAATTGAATTCAAAAAGTTAAAACCAAACACACTAATTACTTTTTTTCTTTTGTTCTTTTTTTGAAATCCACATAACCTTTGACCCCTTTTCTTTCAAGAAAACTTGTCTTTTTCACATTTGTCTTCCTACTGCAGACAAACAAACAAACAAACAAAAATAAAATAAAAAATTCCCTCTTATAGTTATCGGAATTCTAACTATCTAAATAATGGATGTAAGATTGACAATCCCTACAACAATCAAACCCAGTATGATTATATAATTGAGATAATCCCTACTAATGGCGTACACAATAACAGTGACAGCTACACTCAGTTACATTTGTGGCAATGCGAAAGTAAAAATATTGACACTAATCTAACCACTGATATGCCAAAAAAAAATACTCTTCTAAAATTAATAAAACAATATAGAACCTACCTAGGCCCATTTCATCAGCAAGTATCACATGTGTTTGTTTGGACCAAGAGAAGCGTAAGAAGTTCAACCCTTCAAGCTGATATGGATGGAGTGAGCCTTCATTAACACCAAAATGCACTTAGGATTTCACAATGGTCAAACCAAACAGAAAATACACACAATCATGTGCAATCACAGATAGTGCAGATCAGATCAATGATGTACCTCCAGAAAGAAAGTCAGGACTGTGTTCATAATGTTGAAATTCTTTCAGTTTCTTTTTTGACTCCGTGCTATCACGATTGTTGCTCTTCTGCTTACTTGAAGATAGTTTACGACGCCTAGATTGAATTTTATTAAATCTTTCAATTTCTTGTTGAAATGAAGAAATGTCTGACTCAAATTCCCAATAACATTCATCATAGGGAAGCTCTTTCCATTTAACAAAATACTCCTTCTCATCATCTTCTCCCCTGCAAAATTCAGGAATGCTATTAAAGCTATCAAGGCCAACACTGTAATAAGCCTATTAACAGAATGCAGCAAAAGAATCAAATTTGTTTGTGTTAAGTGCCAAAAAAATCAGAAGAGTAATATAGGAAAAGACGCAGAGCATACAAAACTTAAAAGCCCATTGTACATGATGAGGGTTGTTGTACAATCATGGTTAAGGATAAAGAACAGAATCATCATAAAATCCTTCATCAAAATAGACCAAGAAACAAGAGAGATGGCCTGATTGCCGCATCAAACATAAAATATAAAATTCCCTAGCATTCCATATAGGCCAATCCTATGTAACAACCACGGAGCATGCTTTGATTTGATACAAGGAACAGAAATGGGACAGTGGTACACCACATGTACTACTATGTGGTACGATAAAAGTATACTTGTATAGATTGGACTATTATAATTTAACGTACTTCTAAATATGAGAGAAATTTTATTTTAATAATTAGACTGAATAAAATATAGTTTATTATTCTTCAAATTAATCATGCAAAAACACAATTCTAGGAAAATTACAACCCCTTTTTTTTTTTTTTTGTCCTGCTAAAATTCACTCTCTATATATTTTAGCGCATTTTTAGTTGTCCTCAAGTTGTGGTAGTTGGGTGACACAATTCAACTACATTTTGAGATGTTGAGATGAAGAACTTGTGTTGCATTTCCTTGCTCAAAAGACCCTTACAAGACATTATCCCTTGAATACAAAAAATCTGCAACCTTGGCTGAACAGTGACATGTGCAAATATTACAACCCCATCATGTTCGCATATCCTCTTGCTAGATCTATGACAGACCTCAACTTTCAAAGCCCCTTTACCACTACATGGCTATGCTATCTGCAGAAGAGAGTACCCAAAGCAAGACTGAGGAATGTGATTAGAATGACAAGATGACAATGCATCCAACAACAGGAACAACTTGAGCAATCTGACCATGAGTTGGAAATCGATACTGAACTCTTCCCTCCATCCTTTGGACACAATCTTCAAAATGCTTTGCATCAACAGATTACACAACACAAAGCCCAATCGAGGCATAAAGGAGTACATGCCAACAAGCAGCCATCTCAAATACGAAACAGCTGCCCACAACATAGGCTTTCAAAAATTTCACCATCTGCTTGCAAGAGGATGCCAAGGACTGCAACAACCCCTTCCACGGCAACAATGTACCTTCTCATGTGCTTCATCTCATAATTATGACTTTGATTTTGAATTTTGATTAGCACCATTGTCTTGTCAAGAAGGATTAACACAAATTTGATTCAACTCAACTCTCTTACTTAAATTCACAAAGTGATTTTGAATTGAAAATTCTCAGCAATTTGAAGCAAGTAGAAATTATCTTCGATAAACTAAGGTGTCTGCACACAGTTCCAAAGCAATTCCAGTTATCCAAAACCAGTTCCGAACTGAATCAAACAATTTCAAACTGAAGCAGACACAGTTTCGAAGCAATTCCAATTATCCAAAACCAGTTTCGAACTGAATTGAAGCAATCAAACTCAAATTTGACATAATCAACCATAGATCTGCAGAAATTGAACCAAAAATAGACTGGGATCAAATCTTTTGAACAGAGATCTGAAGATTCAACCAAAATCGAACCAAGACAACCAGATCTACAAAGTTTCGAACACAAATCCGAAAAAAAAGCCAAATCAAACCAGATATGAGAATCAATTCCAATTGCCCAAAATCAAACAAAGATGACCAGATCTAAGAAGTTTCGAACACAAATCCAAAAACGAGGCAAGTCAAACCAGATCTGAGTGAGAAGTTTTGACCACAAATCTGAAGAAATCAAGCCAAGGAGAACCAGATCTGAGGGTTTGAACAAATATATGACGGAATCAAACAAAATCTATCTAAGAGAAGGCTTCGATCTAGCCTTTCAAAGACAGATACGAAAGAATCAAGCCAAATCGTACTAGATCTGAAGGCCACAATCCAGATTTGAACAAGAAAAAAGGCTTCGATTAGGTCAATCCTAAAAAGAAAGACACGATACGACACTCGTCAAACACTTCTCAAAACGTGTATCACTCAAATACATATGAAATGGTAGAATAGGAAATAATATCTATATGTTTTATTCTTATTTGGTTTTATTTTCCCATGATTGATATAATGGGCTGGCCCATAATTTATGCCTTATGGCACTCCTGTAATTACTCATTAGTATCAATATAAAAGGGGATGAGGTCTAACTTATTCTCTAACTCTTTCTCTTCTCTAAACCTACATGGTATCAGAGCCTCAATAGGACAAACCTAAGCACAGCCACCTTTCTTCCACCGCAGGACTGCCCAGGCCACCCAGACCCTTGCCTGGGACAATTGACCCCTACCCAGGCCAATCGAAGGAAGTTCCTAGCCATTCGGCCCTTACCCATTTAAGTAGAAGGTCAGTCTGCTCTCCCCCAGGCAAGCCGAAGCTTCCTCTGTCCTCCTCTAGGCCTGTCAGCAGCCCTAGCCTGTCATTCTAGGTTTGTCGGCACACCTGGAGGCCTTCTTTGTCTTCCTCTAGACTTGTCAGCAGCCCTTGGTTGGTCAACGGGTGCCTTCGTTGCCTTCGTTGACTAATGCCTCATAAGTCTGAGTTATTCTCTCCTTCGTCTTTCTTTCTTCTCTGTTTTTCTTCTCTTCCAAAACAACAACACAACAAAACAAAACAAAACAAAAAACAAAAAAATGCAGAAAAAAAAAAAAAAACTTAATTCTTTATGCTTTCATAGGAGTAGTGGTGTCTTTCCTTCCACTATTATCTTCCGAGTTTGTGACTAGCATTGTGTTTGAGAGTTAAATAGTAGAGTATCCATGGCAGATTCCCTTAATAAGTCCACTACTTCTCTACCACCTAAGAGCGAGAGTTCCATTATCCCTACTACTATGACTGATAACCTCAACCCTGGCCTTAAGATCACCACCTCTCTATTCAATGGTTAGAATTATCTAACCTAGTCGCAGAGTCTGACTATTTTTTTGAAGAGCAGAAGGAAGATGGGATATGTTGTTGATGGAAGGATAGAGGCACCCAGTATCACGGATCCTAGTTATGACCAGTGGGAAATCATCAACTCCCTAATCATAGGTTGGTTGATCCATTCTATTGTACCTGAGATTGAAGAGGGCTACCTTTCTATGGACACTGTCCAGGATATTTGGAAGGCTGTAGCTACTACTTACTCTAGGAAGGGGAACTTTTCACAGACTTTCGAATTACGTCGCTCTATTGAAAGGTCGATACAAGGTGAGATGACTATCCTCCAGTATTTTACCTTCCTTTGCAATGGGTGGAAACGGCTTGATCACCTTCAAGATTACAAGCATGTCTGTCCCACTGATTCTGCTAGTTACCGGAAGTTTGTGGCACAAGAGCGGGTCTACAAGTTCTTGGAAGGCCAAAATGTGGAGTATGATCCAGTTCGGAGTAGAGTACTTGGTATAGATGTGCTTCCTTCTCTCCAGAAAGCCTTTGCTTTTGTGCAGAATGAAGAGAGTCGCCGTTCTGCGATGCTTCCTTTTGCTACTACTGATCACTCGGCCTTGGTTTCTGCCTCCCCTCGCGATGGCGACCATCTGCCTTGTGGTTCTCGTCTTTCCTCTGAGAAGGATAATCTTTTCTGTGACTAGTGCAGTAGACCTCGCCACACCCGAGAGACTTGTTGGAAGCTGCATAGGGCTCCTTCTGGTGGCCGAGGAGACCGTCCTGGTACTCAAGGGGGGAGGTCTGGTCCGTCTAGAGGCCGAGGGGCCAATGCTCGGGCACATCTTTCAAACACAATTGAGCCACCATCTTCCTTTCCAATTGTCTCCCCTGCTGCTGATGTTTCGAGGTTATCTGCCTTGGATTTTGAGATTGCTCTTTACCACTTGCTAGACCGTCGCAAGCCTCCACTTCTGCTACAGGTGCACCCTCTTCTTCCTTTGCCAGTTCAAGTAACTTGGCTTCCTCCCCATGTGCATTGCTATCTTATACGACTGTACCATGGATTATTGATTCTGGTACTTCCGACCATATGTCTGGCTCCTCTAATTTATTCTCAAAGTATAACCCCTTGTCAGGTGAGGAAAAAGTGCGTATTGCTGATGGTACTATTTCGTCTGTGTCAGGGAAAGATTTAATCCATGTCACCTCTTTCCTTCCTTTGTCCTCTGTCCTCCATGTTCCCAATTTTAGTGTTAATCTTTTATCTTTGAGTCGTCTTACTTGTGATTTAAATTGTAGCGTGACGTTTTTTTCCTAATCATTGTCTTTTTCAGGGCCTTATCACGAGGAAGAGGATTGGCAGTGGTAGAGAGGAACATGGTCTCTACATTCTGGATCAAACGGACAAGCTGACTCATTCATCTATTCAGTTACCATCCACTACGGAAGACTTTTGGCTGTGACATCGTCACTTAGGACATCCCTCTTTTTTATTACTTAAACATTTATTTTCTTCTGTTTTTGAGAAAAATAATGTGCCAAATTTTCAATGTGAGTCTTATCAACTTGGAAAACAATACAGAGCCTCTTTTGCTCCTTCTATTAATAAAAGTTCAGTTCCATTTTCTTTAATTCATTCTGATGTATGGGGTCCTTTCGTTTTGTGTCTTTAAACTGTCAAAAATGGTTTGGTACTTTCATAGATGATTGTTCTAGTGCCACTTGGGTACATCCGATGAAAGATAAAAGTGAGGTGTTTTCTGTGTTTCAAAACTTCCATAAAATGATTTGTACTCAGTTTGGGACCGTTGTCAAAATCCTACGTTCTGATAATAGGGGGAATATATTGACTCTGGTCTTGCCAGTTATTTTGCCACTCATGGCATTATTCATCAAACTTCATGCACTAATACCCCTCAACAAAATGGTGTGGCAGAACGCAAAAATTGTCATCTCCTTGATGTAGCCCATTGCCTATCCTTTGAGATGTGGGTTCCTCGATCCTATTGGGGGGAAGCGGTTCTTACCGCCACTTATATGATTTAATCATCTTCCTACCCAAGTCCATCAAAAACAAACACCTCTTCAAGTTCTATTCAGGTCTATCTCCTCCGAGTTCTTCATTTCTCCTAAGACTTTTGGCTGTGTTTGCTTTGTCCATAATCATTCACCCGGTAAATTGGATCCTAGGTCTACTAAGTGTGTTTTTCTGGGTTATTCTGCAACCAAAAAGGGTTATAAGTGTTATCATCCTCCCACTCACAAATGGTTTGTCTCCATGGATATCACCTTCTTTGAGTCTCAATCTTACGTTCTCACCTCCCCAACATCACAATTATCCCTTCAGGAGGAGCCTTGGTGTGAAGAGATTGTTCCACTACCGCCAATGGTTGAATAGATTGAGAATGATGCACCAGCAATTGTTGTGGAAAAGGAAACAGACAAAATTTATGTTAAGGATAAGGATAGATAGAAAGTCACCTGGATGCAAGAGACTACTTTCCTTCCTCTACTGCCAACTTCTTCTCCGGATAAGTATCTAGAATCATCTTCATCTCCTGAACACCTAGGTAATTCTGATCCTAATGCTCCTATTCCTAAGTTTTCAGATCTTGATGTTCCAATTGCTAATAGGATGGGGGTTAGGTCATGTACTCAGCATCCTATTACTAATCATGTCTCTTATTCTCATTTATCTTCCTCATATAAAGCCTTTCTGTCTAAGATTTCTTCTGTGAGTCTACCTACCAATTTTCAAGAAGCTCTCTCTACTCCTGAATGGAAACATGCCATGATGGAGGAAATGAGAGCTCTCAGCAAGAATGGCACTTGGAAGTTAGCGGAGTTACCTAGAGGCAAAAATCCAGTTGGGTGTAAGTGGGTGTACACTATAAAACACAAAGCAGATGGTTCCACAGAACGATACAAAGCAAGGCTAGTTGCAAAGGGCTTCACTCAGACTTATGGGGTAGATTACCAGGAAACATTTGCACCCGTTTCTAAGATGAACTCTGTGAGAATGTGAGAATACTATTCTCTCTTGCAGTAAATTTGGATTGGCCACTTCATCAATTTGATGTGAAGAATGCCTTCCTTCATGGAGATCTACCAGAAGAGGTCTATATGGATATTTCCCCTGGTTTTGCGGATACTAAGTCCAAAGGTAAAGTATGCAGGCTCCGGAAGTCACTTTATGAGCTAAAGCAGTCTCCTAGGGCTTGGTTTGAAAGGTTTGCTCAAGCTATGCAGAGATATGGATTCAAGTAAAGTCAAGCTGATCACACCTTATTTGTGAAACACTTCTCACATGGTAAGACCAGAGCTCTTATTGTTTATGTTGATGATATTGTTTTGACAGGGGATGACGTTGTCCCTCAGTTGAAGGAATACTTAACTAAGGAATTTGAAATCAAAGACTTGAGTAAATTAAAGTATTTCTTGGGCATTGAAGTAGCTAGATCCCAGAATGGTATCTTCATATGTCAGAGAAAGTATGTATTTGACTTGCTAAAGGAAACTGAGATGCTTGAAGGTAGACCATGCGATACACCTCTAGAACTGGGCCAGAAACTAAGCGCGGATCAAGTGGGTGAGCCAGTGGATAGTGAAAGATACCAAAGACTAGTGGGTAAGCTCATATACTTATCCCACTCATGTCCAAACATTGTCATTGCAGTGAGCATGGTTAGCCAGTTTATGCATACTCCTAGAACTTCCCACTTAGAGGCAGTTATGAGAATCTTGAGATACCTAACATCTTCTCCTAGAAAGGGTCTCTATTTCTCAAAACATGGACATCTCGATGTGAAAGCATTTACTGATGCAGATTGAGCTGGATCCGTCATTGACAGATGGTTAACTTCTGGATATTACACATTTGTTGGAGGCAATCTAGTCACATGGCGAAGTAAAAAACAGAATGTGGTTGCTAGATCTAGTGCTGAGGCAGAATTCAGAGCTATGGCTCAGGGTGTATGTGAGTTGCTATGGATTAGACTATTGTTGGGAGACTTGGGGATCCATTTGATCGATTCCATGAGGTTGTACTGTGACAAGTCGGCGATCAGCATAGCTCATAATCCAGTTCAACATGACGCAACCAAGCATGTGGAGATTGATAGACACTTCATCAAGAAAAAACTCACTAATGACACCATATGTACTCCATTTGTGAAGACTGGGGACCAACTAGCAGATGTTCTCACCAAAGGATTAAGGAGCAAACCATTTCATAACATTCTCAACAACCTAGGCATGAGAAATATCTTCACACCCGCTTGAGGGGGAGTGTTAGAATAGGAAATAATATTTATATATTTTATTCTTATTTGGTTTTATTTTTCCTTGATTGATGTAATGGGCTGACCCATAATTTATGCCTTATGGCACTCCTATAATTACTCATTAGTATCAATATAAAAGGGGACAAGATCTAACTTATTCCCAAACTCTTTCTCTTCTCTAAACCTACATGAAACACATTACAAGTTTAAATAAAATAACTTGAACTTCAATGATAAAAGAAAATTAAAGTAAAAGTAAATTTATAGCTATTCTCCTCATTTAGACTTTACAAATTAGTGATATATTGTATTTTGTTATTATATTTGAATTAAATATTCATATATATGACATATAATAAATATATAAAACTACATTTATTACCAAGTAACTTTTAAGACTCCCACTTTATCAACAATAGGTTTGCCTACAAATTTTCCTTCTCACTTAGTACCATCTTTTATGCCTCGTCCTCCACCACCTCCATAGTTTTATGATGATTAGATTGACGAGGTCTGTGACACCCTGGACGTGGGTTCTACGAATGGTGATTTTTGTTGCTACCTTGTGAGATGGAAAAATCGCCAGCCACTGATGATAACATGAATCACTAAGAATGAGTTCCATCATCTTCATCCCACACTTTTAGAGACATTAATCACCACCAATTGCCAAAGGAGAGTCCTTCTCAAACGGGGAGAAATGACGGGGATTCAGTAAAGGGGTGAAGAAATATTTTAGGTTGCCAACGTAGAATTTTAGAATGTGTTTATATTTTTTAGTATTTTTTGTTTATATTTGAGTATATTAGAATTTGTTTCTATTTTCAAGTATTTTTTCAAAAAAGAAGGGATAACATTTTTAAAGAACTAAACAATATTTTTCTAGTATATATATATGATATTTTAATATTATCCAGATCTATAGAACAACACAGGATAGACATCAAGGTAATAACGGATAAATGTGATAAACATGGAATAGTGTTAGGCGAAAAAAAACATGTATATGCTTAGCAAGAAATAGAAATTTTAGGATTAGAAATAAAAGCATGATCAATAAAAATGCAAAGTCGCGTCTTAGAAAAAATTAATAAATTTCTAGATAAAATCACTGATAGAAAACAATTAAAAAGATTTTTAGGATGTTTGACTTATGCATTAAACTTTATAAAAGATTTAGCCAAAATAAGAAAAACCATTACAAACTAAATTAAAAAAGGATGAGAGTTTGACTTGAAACCCAGCCAACTCTACGTTAGTAAAATTCTTAAAAAAGCAATGCAAAAATTTACATACACTAACCATTCCCAATGAAAAGGGTGATTTAGTATTAGAAAAAGATGCAAGTGATAATCACTGGAGTGCAATATTAAAAATAAAAGAAAATAATCAACTATGTAGATATTGTAGTGAAAGCTTCAATCAAGCAAAGTGTAAGTATCCTACAATGGAAAGAGAATTATTGGCTATAATTAAAGGAATAGAATAGTTTTTAATATTTTTAGCAACAAAACCATTTTTAATAAGAACTAATTGTAAAGGTCTGCTAGGTTTTATAAATAAGAACTTATCTAACATGCAAGCACAAGAGAGACTTTTGTGATGGCAACTCTGGTTAAAACAATTTACCTTTGATATAGAACATATTAATGGTAATAAAAAATAGTTTAGCAGACAGTCTAACTCGTGAACTCACAGATGGCAACTCAAAAACTCACACAACCAGAGAAGGAAACACTCCTAGGAAAAACTCAAGAAATGCTGAACTTGGTGACACGAGAGTGCTACTATCATCATAAAACTACAAACAGCAGGGAAGAGCCATTCTGCGAACGAGCTTATTAAAACCACTCATCTTGTTACACTAACGTTATTAAAATTAGAGATACTAACATTAATCACTCGTATGATGTACAAAATAAAATAAAAGAATGTATGTTCATTAAGTTATTTCTAGAATGGTACAAAGAATGTGTCACTCAACTGGGAACTCAATGGTGCTACTAGAACAGAAGAACGGCCTTGTATAGCAATAGGATGTTAACAATCGTACCCAATCCAAACAAAATCACCAGCATTGATGATCCCTTGATTCAAATGTGGAAATTAGGAATGATCTGTACATTCGACAGTCCACCTCACCCTCAAAGTATCATATTCTCTCAGTTCACAAAATTTCAACAATTCATGTATACAAGAATTTATGATCTCTACAAAAAATATCCAAGTATGTCACCTATTGAATTTACAACTGCACAAACGGAAGTAAATAATAGACATCTGTGACTCATTATCTGATAAAAATATAGGACAGAAATGAAGTAATCTGTTATGAGTGTGACTGGTTTAAAGATTGGTCTGAACCACATGTAATAGATCCAACAGAAGCAAGGGCAAGAGGATTCTTTTCAATATCCCAGGAAACCACAGAATTAGCAAGGGTTAAATTTAAGTTGGTACATTATGCAAAAACCATCCTTGTAATAACACCTCAATGGGCAGAAGAAATAATTGTTCTAGGATTACCTTATGAACCAGTATATAATTATTGGGAAAAGTAGATTCTAGAACAGTTTATCAAAAAGAGGATGTTATTTTTAAGGGAGATTATTTGATAAAGCAAGATCTGGATAAATTAGATACAATACTAAAAGAGTACAATGGTGATTATGATCTTTTTGATCTTATGGGTGACGAAGGAGTATGAAATCTAGACAATGCTATGGACTAATAAAACCATGGGTGGATTGGCAAATCATGGGCAGATTACCATAGGCTGAGGAAACGCATCACCAACTTGCCTGTTGTTAATAAATAAAATATAGACCCACTATGTAAATATTTTATTATTATAGATTAAGTTGTAGTTCGTGATGCTACATCCCCCAAATTTTGATCCCCAAATACCTCCCCTAATGACTAGGCAAGGTGATTTGGTGTGATGTCGCAAAAAATAGTATTTTATTTATTTATTTTTATATTTGAGAAATTAATTCTAGTTGTTCTTGATAGTATATAATTTCTTGAGTTATTCTATCAATTCTTTTTCTAGTAAATTCTATATCTCTAGCAATACCAATATCTAGTAAATTTTTACAATGTTATTGAAAGTTTGCAATTAGCACCAGTAATTGATTGTGATCTAATAATAAATCTTGAACATAGAAATGCTGATAATACTCATATAATATTAATACCAAGTGAGTAGCTTAAGATCTCTATATTTTTAATAATTTTAATTTTAGGCTCATTATGCTTCCGAAATAAGAACAATATCTAAAGGTTACCTAAACGTAGTCAACATATGGCTCTGGTGTTTGACAAGCTTCCAGATTATAGAGGAGCTATCCTCAAACTTACCTTCCTTAAATCAGGCTCAGAGCAGATCTGTTTTGTTTCCTACCTCATATCGTAACTTTAGAGATTCTTCTATTTGGCTATACAGGTGGTCTAAGATTGAACACTAAAAATATAAAGAAACACGCTTAGGCCTCGTTTGGGGTACTCTAAAAAAGTTAAAAAGTCAAAAAGTCACTATCCTATTTAAGTCGCATCATCTTATTTAAGTCACATCACCTCTCTACCACATCACTTCATACCCAACTCATATTTCACAAAAAGTCAAAAAGTGCACTTTTTTAGATCATCCCAAACCACCCTAATATTCACTCTAAAAACAAAAGCTAATCTCATCACTAGAAGAAGAAGGAAAAAAAAAAAAAAAAAACCTTACAAGACTAGAGGGATGTCTTTAGGCTGTTTAGATTGTTAGAATATTTTTTTCTCTAAAAAGGCCCGAGATCCAGACTTCTTTCTTGGCTCAGCAATACTCTGAGGAATCGGTGTCCCCTTCATTACAACTGAAAACCTTTATATAGGTACTTGTAGACTTCAAATCTGAACTTCAACTTAATCTCTAATAATAAAATATTTACACAGTGAGTTTTATACTTTATTTATTAACAGGAGGCAAGCTAGTAATTTGTCCCCCTCAACCCATGGTTTGCCAATCCACCCATGATTTTGTTAATCCATAAAATTGTCTAGATGCCATGCTCCTTCGTCACCCATGACATCAAAAAGATCATAGTCACCATCGTACTCTTCCAGTATTGTATCTAATTCATCTAGATCTTGCTCCATCAGATAATCCCCTAAAAGGTAACATCCTCTTTTTGATAAATATGCTCCAGAATCTACTTTTTCCAAATAATCATATATTTGTTCATAAGGTAATCTTGGAACAATTATTTTTTCTGCCTATTGAGGTGTTATTGCAAAGGTGGTTCTTCCTTATTGAACTAACTTATATCCAATCCTTGCTAATTCTATGGTTTCCTAGGCTAATAAAATGAATCTGATCTAAAAGAAGAATAATTTTTTTTATATATATGACGTGGCTTTGTCTTGATGATGTGGCTTAGTGATGTGGCTTTGACCTAATGATGTGGATTAGTCCACCTCACTTGGGGTTTCTTTTGGGGTTCTCTTTTTGGGGGGATTAAGTATTATCGTTCCGTTATTACCTTATTTGGTTTGGAACATGGATTGAATTGGTTCGGTTTTAGAGTAAACCAAGACCCAAACCAGTTCCTACAATTCTAGAAAAATTGGAACCGTAGCCGAACCAATAAACCTGTGGAACCGGACCAAAACCACACCACAGAAACTGATTTGATTTGGTTTGGTTCGGTTTTACGGTTCTAGAAATTTCATATAACAAAAAATTATGTTAGTAAACAAACTAACAATAATTAGTTTGGTTACCTTAGTTAGAGTTTATCAATTTCACAATGAACACTAGTGTTCAAATTTTATAAGAAACTTTTTATATTTTAATTTTTATATATAAGAAAATAATAAACAAATATGTCACGGTTCGGTTCAGAATTGTAACCAAAGTCTTGAAACCGAGAACTGGACCAATTTGAACGGTTCCACCATTTTCAAAATCAGAACCCGAACTAGAACCGAAGCTAATAAAAACTAGACCAAATCGACGGTTTGGACTGGATTGGACCAGTTCCACCGATTTTTTTGAACACCCCTAATATATATATATATATATATGGGATTAAAAAAGGTTTTGAATGAATGAATGAATATTGAGAGATTATAATTTCATAAACCTTGATTATTGTTGTTTCATTTGCTTGGTTCTACACCACCTGGTCCTGAAAACTGATATAGTTTTGAACAAAGAATTGCAGAAATTCGCCATGGCCAAGATATAGTTCCATTCCATTGTAACCTATTTTCTTCCTTACGGAAACACATCCATGCATATATGTGTGTGTATCTGCGCATAAATCTTCTGAAGCCTTCATAGGTTAATTGGTGTATGAAATTCCAACAGGCTCAAGTAAACATTCATTAGGATTGTTATTGCAAATTAATACATCATTTTCTATTCTCCTCTCCATAAAACTACTATTACCAAATGATTTCTCTTCCAAATGTGTTTGATTTGGTACTGCATAACATCATTATAATAAAGTGTCACAAATCTGAAGGATGAGAATCCAAACCAAATCAAACCAAAGAAACCACAAAACCCAACAATGGATGTTCCCAAAGCCTCTCAGGAACAGTAAATATGATCACAAATGGCATTAATGTCATTGCTTTCCTCTTAGCCAGCCCCTCCGTTACTCACTCCAGGCATTAATACATCATTTTCTATTCTCCTTTCCATAAAACTACTATTACCAAATGATTTCTTTTCCAAATGTGTTTGATTTGGTACTGCATAAGATCATTATTCTAGAGTGACACAAATCTGAAGGATGAGAATCCGAACCAAATCAAACCAAAGAAATGCCACAAAACCCAACAATGGATGTTCCAAGAGCCTTTCAGGAAAAGTACTTTGTTACTTAATCCAGGCACATATCTACTCTCTTAAGAAAGAGAACAAATCCCTGCCGTCGTGCTACAAAGTAAGTTTGTGACTCAAAGAGAAAAGGGAAAAAATAATAATACTACCCCATAGCAAGCCCATCTGAAGCCCTCTAGGGGTGCTGGTATATCTGGCTCTGCACCAAGAGTTGGAGAAATTTGACTAGAGAACATTCAACTCTAGCATTATCATCCATCCAAGATCACTCAATAGCAATTAAGTGTCATATCAATACTTAAACAAATTTCAGCTAAATACGGTAGTTTCACTCCAACTTACCATAATGTCTTCAAGGAAAAGAAAAAAGAACAGAAAAGAAAAAACACTAAGAGCTCTATATGTCAATGGGTGCATAGAAATCCAACATGCTCACTGAACAGTTATTAGGCTTGTTTTTGCTCTAGTCCTGTTTTCTGTTTCCATTTGCCGATTCAGAAAAATTCAACCTGTTTAATTCATGATTTCACATAATAACATTTAAGGTTCGGAACAAAGTTCCCCAAATAAATTAACATTCTGGAGCTACCAAAGTGTGGCTCAAAATATAATTTAGGCAGATAGTGCAGGAAAGAAACAGTTGGTTCAGACTGCCAGAATTGAACACTATTCATAAACGAGAACCACATAAAAGTTAGGATGGTTGAACCTGCAAGAAAGAATCCGATCAACAGTAGTCCATTCGGGTCGAATCGCCATGAAATCATCTTCAGAGTTACTAATTGATGACATTTGCCGATGGAAGTTAGTTACTTTGGTCCTCAAGCGAGGATGTGTCTTGTAAGCTTTTAAAAACTCTTTCTCGGGTACCCTAAGATATAGTATTTAGCAGATAAGGTTATAGGAACAAAATAAATACTAAACAAAAAAACAAATAAATACAACAGACAAATCAAGTATAACAAAAAAAAGAAACATATTATTGTGGCACCAAAACGAAAATTAGAAGCATTACAGATAGCTTAAATGGTAGAAAATTTTATTGCAAGATTGCTACTTTAGGAGACTAGTAAACCAATGAAGATAACTATGCACTCTAATAATAATGCTAACAAAAGAAAAAACAATAATAATCACTAATAACAGAACTACCATGTGCAATGAAGATAAGATAATCCCTTCCACTTGACAAGATATTGTTTCACAAATATTTGCTTTGAGCCCAGCATAGAGGCATCACTGTCATCAGCAACAGTAGGGCGCATTTCAGAGTCTAATATCTTGTCAATATCATTTAGAGGACTAACCTGCAGAGTCAATATTTAAAATCTCAGTTAGCACCAAAGCATGACATTTGCATATAAGTCTAACAAGACTAGGAAGACCAAGCATAATAGAACCATACACATTCAGGGCACCTCCAGTTGCTAGGAAGAGGCGCTTTCAACGGCGGAAGTAAACACTTGGGATGATAGGCATATGTACATGTTTCACAGCACAAAAGATTTCCACTTTCACCGCATGCTCGACATGAATCGTCCTTCTATAGACAGAATAAATAACACAACAACAAATATTTAAGTTACATAAGACACATCTACTAGAATTGATAAAAATAGACAAGAAAGACATAAAATCTCTCATATAAGCTGAAAAAACTTGAGCATTTCAAATCAACAATATCAGCAGGCATCCAAAACAGTCCTGGTATAGTACCTGTCAATATACAGATGGAACCTCCTAGGAGTATACTGCCATTAGCCAAAAACTATTGTCAAAGCACAAGCTAAATTTTTTTATGGGATCTCTTTTTGCTAATACTTCTATCAAACCAAAATTATAGCATCATTCCAATCCTTCACACTACAAGTCAATTATAAAGTAAACATTCCATTAGGTTTCAGGTACCAGACAGAATATCTCTGCAAAAGAAGATTATTCTCCACGGAAGAATGGGAATTCTATTTGCACAGCACAATGTATCTCACTACACTATTTGTGCCATTCCGATATTAATTTTTTTTAATGCTTGTCAAACGATTTGTCCTAAAGCTCTACCTAGGATTCACCAACACCACCCAAAACTCATCTGGCTCAACTCAATTGAATCCCAGCTAAATAGCCTATAATAACAAAGAAGAAGCTCAGAAATTTGATTCTTCCATATCTAAAAAGGTTACAAATCCCAATACCCTAACAACAATGGTGGCTGTCTATGAAGTACCGACACTTCAAAACAAGTGTTGTATCCGTGTCGGACACACGGACACTTCGAGAACACATATGGGACACACCACATGGTGCGCCCCCTTATTTAATTAATTTATTTTCAGTGGACACGCCAAGGTCACTTCGGGGACACACTAGAGACATGTCAAGTTGTATTTTCTCCCATTTTATTAGTGCTTTTGATGAATATTGAATATTGAGTCTTATTATTTTTTTCTTAGATTTAAATACTTAATAGATTATCCATAAAAAAAAAAAAGATATACGCTCTAAGTATTAATTTAAAAGTGCTTTTAAAAATTTTTAAAAAAAAATAGAATTAGAGTTAATTTTTGTTAATATTGATTGTTTGCGGATGTAATATTAATCTAGATAGCAAATAAAAGTATACGAAAACATAAAACCGTATCCCCGTCGTGTCCGTATCTCCATTTTTTTGAAATTGCTATGTCTCGTGTTTGTGCTTCTTAGGTGGCCGTTAAGCATGAATTTTAAAACTTTTAGCTTTTAATTTCTGTCATGAAGTATGAATTCATCTTGCTACCAGTTGAAAAATCTAGCAAATTTCTACTATATTGATTAATACAATCAATCGAACACTACTTGAAAATGGCTCTTCTGCTCTGAACAAAATGTTCCAAATGTTCCAGGAAGACAAAAGTATTCGGTTATTGGGCAAAAATCAATATACTTCTCGGCTTTATTTGTTTCAACGTAAAATATTTTACAAAAAAAATATATATATATTTTTCTTGTAAATTGATTTTACATTTAAAAAAATGTTTTTGTTTTTGTTTGAAGTGTCATTTATGACTTTCTAGTAAGCTAAGATATTTATTTAAAAAGGCTAGATGTATTGAAAATGTAGTGAATAATAATCAACTTTATAAAAATTGGCTTCCAGAATTTTGAAAAGTAAGTCATTTTTTAAAAAATGATGCAAAAATATTTTACTTCCGTTTTGTTCAACCAAATAACGAAAAATTAGTAAAATATTTTTGAAAAAAACATTTTACATCAAAACAAACGAGCCTAATGTCAAATCAGGATTAACTAGGACAAAAATAAAGAATTGGGTAGAACTCTTCTTTGGTGTCAAAATGAAGTTATGAATGAGTTTTCACTCAAACTTTTCCAAATCAATTTACCAACCGCATGTACGGAAATACCCAAAATAAATAAAATTAAAATCTTTAAGCATAAAATCCGAAAATGCATCTACAAAATAAGGCAAACTCAACCCACAAGAAAAGGGTCTAATAACAAAGCCTGAAAAACCCAATTATAAATTATAAACAAAGGCTTCATGAATTATGAATTAAGCAAAAAAAAATTCATGAATTCACTACCCAATTCAATTGAAATAGGCAACCCCAAAAGAAGCAAACAAGAGAGAGAGAGAGAGAGAGAGAGAGAGAGAGAAGTACAGACCGAATCAGGTCTGACTATCTTTTCAATCTTGTGGTGAGAAGACCCAGATTTTCCCTTATCGAGATAAGCCTCGTCGTCCGAATCATCTAGGTTGTAAATGGGTCTTCTTTCAGACCTAACACGAAGTCTCTCCACCAAACTACTCATTTTTCTTTTTCTTTTTTGTTATTGTTTCCTGCAACAGAAATAGAAATAGAGAGAGAGAGAGAGAGAGAGAGCGTTCAGATCTCCGTGAGAGTGAATTCCATGAATTTGACGCCTAGATTTTGAGATCTTACAGTGGTAGAGGGAATTGGAAGAAGAGAGCATTCGTAACCGACCGCCAAACCACAATTGAACGATTTTGTGCACAATAACGCTTCTTTTTTAGTAAATTTTTTATTTTTTAATTAAAATATAGAAAAAATTACCCATAAGTCCTAATTTTTGAAACGTTGAACCATTTAGTCCTGGAAATTTTTTTATGCTCCATTTAGTCCCATTTTTACATCAGCATAATGTAAATGATGTAAATGATCTGATATTTCATTCTATAATTTCAAAATTTATTGAAATCTGATGAACATTAGATGTTTTTCATCCTAAATTTTCAAACATTATTGAAATTTGATGAACATTAGATGTTTGAAATCTAATGTTTGTAATATGACTCTGATGTTATTAACATTGTATCTGATGTTATTAACATTGTAATGGGATCTTTCAGTCTATAAGAAAATTTGTAGGACTAAATAGTGCATAAGTTATTAATTTGGGATTTATTGGTGCATCCGTAAAAAATTAGTCGGTGATTTGGTTCCAATTTTTAAAATTTAATTTTTTAAAATTGAGTTTTTTATTTTTTATATTTTTATTTTTAATATATATTTTTAAAATATATTTTTAAAATTTTAATCATTTTTTTTAAGATGCCTCTTATTTAAATATATTTAAAAAGTAAAATATTTTTAAAAAATATTTTTAAAAATTAATAAATACATAAAAATACGAAAAATATATTGAATTTTCATTCTTTTTTATGGGCCGTGATTCATATCCCCAGTGGGGGTCGACCCCAGTGATGTGGCGGCCCCCTATTCGCTGAAAATAAAAACAAAAAAAAACAGTTTTTTTTTTGGCCCAATCAGTGGGCTACACGCACGACTCCAGCACCCCCAGCTGGGGGTCTTAGGCATTTTCCTTTTTTTATATTTTTAGTATTTAGTGAAATTTTTAAAGATTTTTTTTCACAAAATTATACTTTTTTAAGTGTATTTATATTAGGTGTGACTAAAAATTTAAAAAAAAAATTGCTTAAAATATTAAAAAATTCAGTAAAAACAAAAAAAATATAGAAAGTAAAAAAGTAGAATTTTAGAAAAAGTGTTTTCAAAAAACTAAAAACAAACATGGTTGTTACCTAAAAAGCAACCTAAGAGATGGTGAATTAGATTTCTATAAATTAAAATTAATAATATCCCAATAAAATTAACTACTAGTACAACAAATTACTAACAAGCACAATGATGAACTTAACAATAAATGATCAAGCAAAATAACAATGAACTATAATTAACATACAAGGTAAATCAAATGATTAACACATGAATATTAGATAGTTATAGCAGTAGTAAGAACGTAAAGAAATTAGGGAAGGGGAGACAAACAGATTTATAGTGGTTCGGCTTCAACCAAGCCTACATCCACTCCTCAAGCTTCACTTGAGATTTTTCACTATCTTCTAACTTCACAGGGGTGCTAGCAACCTCTTTACAAATGGAGCAATCCTCTATGGATTTTACACAGACTTCACAAGCCCAAACCCTTGCAAATCTTAGGTGATTTACAATCACTCTCAAGATTTCAAGAATACAGTGTTTGCAACACTTTTACAAGATGAAATGGTATTTTTGCTTTCAAAGAAAGCTTACAATAAATATCTCTCAAAGATAGATATATAAAATGAAACTTTGATTTTTCTATAAATCTCACACAGGAAAGATGAGCTTAAAGCTATAAGGCTCAATGTATAATTTCTGAGAATAGATGTGAGTGATTATAGATCAAATAATATTTTCAGGTTTTTTGTAACTTATTTATATTAGAGGCTTTAGTATATATAATAAAAATTATAACCGTTTATAGCCATTGTATTCATTTGAATTTATAGCCGTTGTACTTCTATCATTACCAATTTGAATATCTTTCACTCCATCATTACAAATTTGAATATCTTCCACTTGAACCTTTTGGCATTTTGAACCTTTATAACCGTTTAGAACCGTTGTACTTCCATCATTACTAATTTAAATATCTTCCACTTGAATCTTTTGACCTGTTGCTGTGCTAGACTGTTTGAACCTTTGTTTTGGACTGCTTGAACTCCTGATTTAATCAAATATTAAATACATTCTAACAATATTTAGAATAAAGGTTTAGGTGAGAAATAACGGGACAAAGTAAATTTTGATTTTATTAAAATATAAAATCATCAAAATAAATGTTGATTCTATTTTTCTCTTTCAAATAAATCATCAAAATAAATTTTGATTCAATTTTTCTCTTTCAAATAAATTATCAAAATAAATTTTGTTTCTATTTTTCTCTTTTAAATAAATCATCAAAATAAATTTTAATTATATTTTTATCTTTCAAATAAATCATCAAAATAAATTTTGATTCTATTTTTCTCTTCCAAATAAATTAAAACAAAATTAAATAAATCATCAAAATAAATAAGTCTAACAATGGTGAATACGTTTTTGAATGATTTTTTAATTTTTTACGAAAAAATATATAAAAATAAAAATGGAAAGAAAAAATCTTTAATTTTTTTTTATATAATTTGTTGATTTTTTTACTCTTTTTTAGTAATTTTTTTATTTTTAAGTTAAAAATTAGAATTCCCAAACGATGCCTAAATAAATAAATAAATCATAAATTAGGAGATCTATTAGAGAAACTTTTTTTAAGTTTTTCTATCTCAATTAGTCCATAAAATATTGAGAAAATTGGTCTAAGGTCCATCTCCAACTTTTGATAGGAGAAGAGGTACACAATAATATATTTTGATGGCTAAAGTCCCTCAACTTTATTTTATGTTATAAAATACCTAATTTACCCTTTTTTAAAACATAAGTTTGTTTGGATTTTTGGCAAACTGAATATTCTATTGCTCAGTTAAAAAAAAAAAAAGAATATTCAGTTGCTGATTTCACGGTGGAGATTTTGGCGGAGATTTCGTAGGGATTTCGCAAGTGTTGCAGTGGACTTGACGATAGAGACTTCAACGATCGTGTAGGTGTTACAGTGTGTTGATCAGGTAAATTTTTCAGTAGAGTTGAATCAGGTATGATTTCGATACAGATTCCACATGAATTTTGATTTTTGTTTTGAATTTTATGTAAGGATTCCGATTTGATATTAGTTGTTCGAGTGTATTTTTGCATTAGGTTTTTGTTTTCAGTTTTGATCAATTCGTAATTAAGTTTCGATTTGATTTTGTTTTCAGTTTTGATCAATTCGTAATTAAAGAGAGGCTAGCTAAGTGAAGTTGTTTATGATTTTTGGAGTTGATTTTTCATTTTCTGTTATTGATCAATTTTAGACAGAGGCCATCTTGATAGAGTTAATTTTTATTTTTTGGAATTAATTTTGATTCTTTGTTTTTTGATCAATTTCAAAGAGTGTTGACAGTGTAGTTGATTTTGATGTTTAGAGTTCATTTTTCGTGCTCTGTTTTTCATCAACATGTTGATCAATAATAAGTTTTATTCTCTATTTTTTCAAACCAGAGAAATTTCATTCTTTGCACTTTTGTTGGTATAATCCAGAGAAAATTGTAAGTTTGTTATTATAATCCAAAGTTTCTAATGCAGATAGAATCTGAGAAAGTGAATGTAAGTTGTTAAATTTCTCTGGATTTTTGTTTGTAGTTGAGAGAAAATTATAAGTTTGTTATTCACTTTCAGTTTGTAGTTCAGAGAAAATTATAAGTTTGTAGAAAATGAATATAAGTTTTTGTTTCTCTGAGTAAAAGTTATTTTTTGTGTTTTTTCTTTCAGTTTAGATGGGGCAGTGCAGTGTTTTTTTGTTATCTTGAAGGTGTATATGATTTTGTAAATTTCTCTGGATTTTGATATGATTGTAATATTGCAGAATGACGTAGAGAAAATTGTAAGCTTGTACTTCAGTTAAAATCACAGAGAAGCTTATAATTTTATAACAGATATTCTGTGTGATTTTTGTCTATGATTTTGGATTCATTAATTTTTTCGTGATTTTGTTTTTGTTATCTTGGAGGTAAATATAAGTTTGTAAATGTTTCTGGACTTTTATTTGAGTCCAGAGAAAATTATAAGCTTGTTATTATAATCCAGAGAAAATTATAAGCTTGTTATTATAATCCAGAGAAAATTATAATTATTAGAAATTTCTCTGGACTTTTATGTTGTTCTTGTGAAGTGTTTTTATGTTGAACAAATTATTTTTCTTGTTTTTTTCTTTCAGTTTTGATGGACAGTGCAGTGTTGTTGCTGTACAAATATGGGAATGATACTATTGTCATTAATGTTTCATGCGAATTGAATTTTGAGGAATTGGTTAGCATTTTGTGTAAAACATGGGAGAATTTGCAACCTGAGATGATGTGTATTTCATATTCTATTGTGAGCCATCCGAATTGTATGGTTCGAAATGATATTGATTTTCTGAATATGTTGAAAGTTGTTTGTACACGTGGTGTTGATATAGTTGATGTTTCAGTTACTAAGTATAGTACTTCTGATGAAGAGGATGAAGTGGGGTCTAATTGGATAGATTTTGTGCATGGTGAATGTGATAGGCTGTGGATATTAAAAGGAATTCACTCTCTAAGTTTTGTTCTCACCAAGAAAATGTATTATTGTCAGCTGGTTGGCGAAATAATATTACGAGTGTTAGACAAAAGTTTGAGGGTGGTGTCGTTGAGTTCCGTACTGTTTTATGCAAGTATGCTATTGAGGTTGGCTTTCAGTTTACGTATGTTAAAAATGACAAGCTGAGGGTTACGGCAAAATGTGCATATAAGGAATCAAGGGGATGTATGTGGCGTGTACATGCTTCAGTTGAAAAAACAAATGGGTTCTTTTACATAAAAACTTTGAACAATGAACATACGTGTGGTATGGCGGTTCGTACTAGTAAACATGCTAGGATGACTTCCAGCTTAGTTTTTGGGCTGATACTTGAAGAGGTAAGTGTAAAACTTTTAACTCGTCCAGTGGATGTTGTCAAAGAAATGAAAGACAAGTATAGGGTCTCAATCAGTTATAACTGTGGTTGGTTGGGGGTTGAAAAAGCAAAATGTAGTACATATGGGGATTCTTGTTTGTCATTCGATCAATTACGGTGGTATTTTGATGAGGCATTGAAAAACAATCCAGGTAGTCGTTTTGAGTTAGATTTTGACGATAACAAGCATTTCAAAAAAGTGTTTGTGCTTTTCATGCATGCATTGCTGGTTTCAAATATTGTCGGTCATTGTTGTTTCTTGATGGAACATTTTTGAAAGGACAGTACAAAGGAGTTATGCTTGCTGCGACGAGGAAAGATGAGAATGAAGGTAATTGTAAATATGTCTTATTTTATCTAAGTATGTGAATTTTCTATACATGTAGGAATTGAGTAAATGTGATTTTTCTCTGACACTTTGAATTTTCTCTGGTTTTGGCCACTCTGAGAATTTTCTCTGGTTGTGGCCAGTGTGAATTTTCTCTGGATTTTGGTCAATGTGTGAATTTTCTCTGGATGTTGTCATTGTGTGAATTTTATCTATAGTTGGTCACTAAGTGAATTTTCTCTGGATGTTGCCAATGTGTGAATTTTATTTATAGTTGGTCACTATTGAATTTTCTCTGGAGTTTGTCACTAAGTGAATTTTCTCTGGAGGTTGCCATTGTGTGAATTTTCTCTGGATGTTGGTAGTGTCAAATTTTTGTGGTTGTTTATTGTTCTAATTTTCTCTGTATGTATATATCTAATATTCTAGTTCCTATTTGTTTTGTAGGTTTTTTTCCTATAGCTTTTGCTGTTGTTGATGCTGAGAATAAAGACAATTAGTGTTTGTTCCTTGGACATTTATGTGAAGTATTGGGATTGGAGAGGGTGATAAGTTTCATATCAGATCGACATTGCGGTATTGTGGAAGGAATTGCTAGGTTTTTCCCTAATTGCTTTCATGGATTTTGTCTTGAACATCTAAAGAGAAATTTGAGAGATAAGTTGTCATATGGAAACACAAATTTGGTTAGGGAGACGATTGTGTCCAAATTTTCAGAATGTGCATATGCGCCAACAAAGGCACCATTTCATTTCAAGTTAAATGAATTAAAAAGTGAGGGAGGAGACATTGTGAGTGTTTTCTTGAGAAGTTTACCATATGAAAATTGGAGTGATGCATATTTTGAGGGGAAACGTTATGGTGAGATGTATTCAAATGTTGCTGAGTCATTCAATTCATGGATACGAGACGCTCGGCACTTGTCAATAACAAATTTGGTGGAGATGATACGGTTGCAAATCATGAATATGAGGTCTGATAGGAGGCTGCTCTCTAGTGAATGGAATAAAGTTCTCTGTTCTCGTATGGATGGTGTATTGGAGAAGGCTTTCTTGGATGGAAGGACATGGAATGTGAGTTTATCATCTGATAATGTCTTTAAAGTGCATTGTGGTTGATCTTGGGTTGAGAACTTGTTCATGTCGAAAATGGGAAATAAATGGGTATCCATGTCAACTTGTTGTTGCTGCAATTTTTAGGAGTGGAAAGAATTTGAATTCATTTGTTGAACCATTTTTTCATGCTGATATGTATCGTCAATCATACTTGTTTTCGATTGGCCCAGTTCCAACTGTTGAAAAACCTGTGTGCAGCATTGATGATGCTATGATTTTACCTCCGTTAAGTAAGAGACCAGCTGGGAGGCCAAAAAAGAACAAAATTTCTTCTACTGGAGAGTTTAAAAGGGTGATTAAGTGTAATCGTTGTGAGAGTATTGGTCGCCATAATAAGAGGACATGCAATGAACCGTTGTTAAATAGTTGAGGATAATACATTTTATTGATTGAATAATACATTTGATGATTACTTTGTGTATTTTGTTTTGTGAAATATATTTTTTGGACAGTGTATATAAAACACCTATGAAATTCATCCAGAGAAATTTTCTAATAGCAGTGAAAGTGTGTATTGTGTTTGTTGATACATACTATAGGCAGTGTGTTTGTAATACTAGTCAAGTTCATCCAAATTTGCCTATAGCAGAGAAAATTCCTTGTTCATTGTGTTTTGAAGCTTCAAATTCATACAGAGAAATTTGCCAATTGTAGAAAAATTTACTGTGTGCATTTTGAATTTGATGATTGTTTTGTACCAAGACAGTGCATTACAGATTGCATGATCATATAGGCACCCTCTTTGGGACGATACGAGTTAAATTTCTCTGTGAATTTCTAGTAACTTCATACTAGTCAAATTCATCCATAAAAATTTGCCAATAGAAGATAAATTTACTATGGGCATTGTGTTTATTGAAATGAGCATTGTGTTTTGTGAGGTCCAATTCATCTAGAGAAATTTGCCAATAGCATTGAAAATTACAATGTGCATTGTCTTTATAATACCAGTCAATTTCATCCACACAAATTTGCCACTACTAGAGAAAATTTTCTGTGCATTGTGTTTTGAAGCTTCGAATTCATCTAGAGAAATTTGCCAATAGCATTGAAAATTACAATGTGCATTGTCTTTATAATACCAGTCAATTTCATCCACACAAATTTGCCACTACTAGAGAAAATTTTCTGTGCATTGTGTTTTGAAGCTTCGAATTCATCTAGTGAAATTTGCCACTAGCAGAGAAAACTACTGTGCGCTTTGTGTTTTCTCAATTTGATGATTGTTTTGTACCAACACATAGCATTATAGATTAAATGATCATATAGGCATCATACGAGAGAAATTTCTGCTATTGGCAAAATATGAGTTAAATTTCTCTGTGAATTTCTGGTAACATCATACCAGAGAAATTTTTGCAGACAATTTTCTCTGTGTGGATTGTGTTGACAATCACAATAAAAAAATATATATTTAACCATTGATAGCTATGAAATTTAAATTAGTCAAAAAAAGATATATACATATATATCAAACATCATCATTCATTTAATATATGAAAAAACAAATTGAATGGTTAATCCTAATTACATTGTGTATATTGTCTTCCTTTCACTAGTGTGCTTTGACTCTTATACTTTTGGTTCTTGTTCTGGTGGTATTTCAATTGGTTCTGTCCATGACCGGCCAACTTCGGTCACAAATTTCTCTATGATTTCTGCCCTCATCAACCTTATGTCTTGTGTGGACAATTTGAAGCTGATAGGTTCATGCTTGCTGTATTGTCTCATTATATAACATACAAAAAGGCCACAATCCAGACTGCATACAAATTCTAGGTATAGTTAGTTTTAAGAAACATTCAAATCAGATTATCTTATTTATAGATGTTGTATGAAACTTACGATTCATTGTCTTGTTGTGGAGCATTGTTGACATACTCAAAGTCGTAATTTGTGTTTTGTGAGTTTATCAGTTTGAAAGAGGGTTGTGATTGTGCCTCTCTTTCAAGGCAAGCTTTCAAAAAATTCTCCACATAATCTTGCTGCAAAACAATAATTTTTAAATAACAGAGAAATTTACAAACAAATCAATGGGATTCTACGAAAATTATCATCACAAAAACATTATGATGGATCAGAGAAATTTGAACTCGTTACCAATTATTTTGCATCTTTGACATATTTGTCTTCTGCATCATCCCTCCTTGGCCTTAGTGAGTTGTAGAACCTCCAATAAATTGTCTTTTTTGTCCAACAAGCAAGGTCCAGTGATTTCCGTGTGTTGACTTCTCATTACCCTCAGTACTTATTGGGAAATAGAGGAACCTATAGTTCCTCCATGCTGTTTCAATATGCTTGTCAAATAATGAGACTCAGAATGTTTGATTTTCCGACATCTTGATGAAATTCTGTGGTCAGAGAAAATAAAAAAACGGTTATGTTATGAGAAAGTTGAAATGATAGGAATTTAAGAAATATACACACAGAGAAATTTTAAATGCACATAACTAGCCAGAGAAAATTAGACTAGTGACACAACTGGCTTCAAGAAGTATCTTAACAAGAGAAAGTAGTAAGTAAATTCCAGAGAAAATCAAATAAAAGAGTAGTAACATACTAAGCTCATGGATGTGAAAAAAAATGAAGTTGGTTGTTGTGTCTCTCTCTTCTCTTTGGTCAGCAAAAGGATCTCTCCATAGCCATCAATGACCTGGAAAATATCATTTATAATTGTAATATTGGTTTATAAAGGCTGATGAAACATTGCAGAGAAATTTTGATGAAAGACTTACATTGTTGGCAATTTCTTTTTGTTTTATTAGGTTTCCAATGTCTTCGAAGGTAATGAGATTCAACTCACTTGTCCAGATTAAAGCCCTACAAGATGACAAAGAAGGGATTTAATAGTTGTTAATGCAATATAAGTTAGTAAATTATTGTTTGTTATCTTCTATTTTATTTGTTGTACTTACTCAAGTCCAGACACATTTGATATGTGCTGCAAGATGTCTTTTACATGATCTTTTATCAATCTTGAAACCGGTAGAGTTTGTGGAAAAACCCAAGATTTTCTGATGCTTGTTGGTTGAGGCAAGACATACGCATCAGCATCAAGTACTTCTTTGTCTTTCGTGGTTTGCTCGGTTTGCTTTGCAGCTTGCTTCGAACCTCTAGTCACTTTCGCAACTTTGGGATATTGAAATTCTGGATCGTGCTGGTTTTCTTTCCTTTCTTTTGCCTTTAAATTTTTTATCATTGATGTAGGATCTTTTTTTACTGTAGACAGTGAAAATGTCAATAAAAGTGAAATTTCTCTGAAGTAACAGATGATAATTCAATATGTAAATTTATTTGATTCAATATTTTCCAGTTACTATAGACTTTTGTTTTTTGTTTCGGTTGTTCTTTGTGTGCCATTTGTTCTTGTTGGGTTGTTGGTTGTTGTTCTACTTGCATTCTAACTATACATAGTGAAAATCAAACAAGCCCAAAAATCGAATAAGAAAATAGACAGAGAAAATCAAATAAGCAGTAGAAATCAATAGAAATAAGCAGCAGAAACTAATGTGTTCAGAGAAATTTAACTTCCAGAGAAAATTATAATAAATAGAAATTTCTCTGAGTTATGTTGACACAAGGACATAACTTTTTGTGGCTCAAGATTTTCACTGACCTTTATGGTTGAACTTGTGTTGGTGTTTGGTAAGGTTGTGTTGCTAGTTGGATGGATAGTTCTTGAATTTGTTCATGCAATTTAGCATTTTCAGTTTCAAGCTCCGAAATTGAATACCTCAACTGTTGAATTGTTTTTGTTTCATCTTCTTTTTGAATCTCTAACATCCTTAGTTTCATTTGGATTGTGCTGTCTTTTTCTTGAAGTTCTGAGTTAAGTGATGTCAAGGTTCTTTTTGCAATATCATTTTCTGCAAGTAATTCATTCCAATTTCTCTCTTCTTCTATTTTAGATTTAGAAAGTGTTTTTAGCCTTTGATGTAGATCAGCAATTTGGGCATCCTTTGCTTTCTCAGATTCTTGAGGCTGATGCATTGTTGAGCCACAAATGCTATCATGATGTTGGTCCATTGGCTCATTACGTTCTTCTTCATCACTTTCCTCATTGTTTTCTTCTTGCTGTTTAGATTGAGTACCTTCATCTTCTTCTTCACTGTCTTCTTCTTCCTATTCATTTTCTTTTTTGTCTTCTACTTCTATTTCTTCACTTTCTTCTTTGGCTTCCGCTTCTCCACTGCTTGCTTGATCTTCTTGTCCATTGCTGGCTTTGTGTTCTTCTATGTTTCCTTCTACTTCTTCATTCCTTCCTTCTTCACATGAATCTTCTAATGTCTCCTTGAATTTGACAATTGCCTTTTTTGATTCTTTCTTCTTCTTTTTACCAAGACAGAACTCCTCTGATGGGTTTTGAACTAGCTCCTTGTTATCTATCTGTAACAGGAGGCTCTTTTATTAGAGAAATGTTACAAAATTCACTGAGAGAAAAAATTCAAATAAGGAAAATAAAATTCATCTAAATGATATTAATGGGAAACAAACTTCAAAGAAAATTGTATGGGCCAGAGAAAATTACAGACAAGAAGTTAATTTTATGAGATAGAGAAAATTACAGACAAGGAACATAATTTAGATATTAGAGAAAATCAATCAAGGCATATAAGTTAATGTTTTACTATAATTGTGTCAGAGAAATTTGGATTCCAGAGAAAATTCATTAGAAGGGTAGAAATAAGCAGTGTTAATCAAAGATGCAAGGCACATAAGTTATGGGCCAGAGAAAAGTACACACAAGGAGAAACAATTTTATAGACCAAAGAAATTTATGAAACAACCAACATAATTTAGATATTAGAGAAAATCAATCAGGGCATATAAGTTAATGTGTTACAATTGTGGTCAGAGAAATTTGGATTGCAGAGAAAATTGATTACAATGACAGAAATAAACCAGTGGTAATCAAAGAAGAAACATAATAGTTCAGAGAAAATTGATCTCAATCAATCAAGGCACAAGGAGGGAAACAAACCAGTGGTTAGAGAAATTTTGGAATTTCACTGAGATTTCAGTGGTGATAGAAATCTAACCTGTCGAGGTGCAAAAGAGTGGACTGGTGTCTTCTGTAGCTGTTTCGTCAAGCTTTGCAGGTTCCACTTGGCACATCTTGGGAAGTCAGTTGTGTCACTGTCTTCCGAGTCAATGATTATTGCATGTTCACATAGCCAATACTGTGATGAGAATTAAAGTAATTAAATTTTGCTAAACACACAAATTTGTAATTATGATAACTGCAAATTTGAATGGAAATTATACTTGCTAGCAATGCAATGACACACCCCGTAACTTTTTCTAGAGTTTTGTGCAATGCTATGATAGAATCAATCAAGGTTGATGTGATTGCTTCTAGCCAATCATACCGTTTCATTGATTCAAGAGGTTCCACATACTTGATAAAAACCCACCCTATTGAATTCCCACTTGTTGCAAAAAATAGGGTGAGACACAAGTACAATGTAATACTGATTGCTACATCTTTTTAGTCAGTTGGTTGCTTGCCTTTCATTGCTTTGACCAATGCATTTTTAAGAACAGGACCAGTGAGCCTTGTGTCATTTGGGAAACTTCTCCTTAGGAATGCAGATTTTGGCTTTTTAGAGTATCTTAATGACATTGCTTCTTTACCTCCTTGCAAACCAAAAATCAAGGTCATGTCATTGGTTGTAAAGGTCAAGTTCTTTTTACCAACTGTGAATGCTTTTGTTTTTTCATTGTAACATTGAATTATTACAACTACATCATCATCAGATTTCCTAGATTTCCTTGGATCCATCCTTCCACTGGTTAGAGCTTGGATCAAATACCAGAATGGGGTCTTTTGAAGCTCTACAAGTTGATTTGAATTGAATTTAAGTGTTTGAAAAAAAGAGACAACAGAAGAGAGGTTGGATCGATATTAAATGCTGTAATGAGCTCTTTTTCTTTGGAGTTTAACAGGTTTTTTTCCCATTGAGCTTGAGTCTTTTGAATTTGGGGTACTCATCTTGATGCTAGTTGCTTTATCACCTTGGACTTGTGTGTTTTGGCAAGGAATTTGTGGTGTTTTGCTGGTTTTTGATCTGAGATCATAAGAAGACTGAGAGAGTTTCTGTTTCTTACTTGGTGTTTCCGGTGTTTTGCTACTTTTACGTTTTGCCATTACTAGAGATTGATGAAAACATAAAGATGTCAACATTAAATTCTAGAGAAAATTGAACATGCTAGAGAAAATTGGACATGTCATAGAAAATTACACATAAGGGAGAAAACTAAGGTGGACAGGGAAAATTATAAATGTCAGACAAAATTAGACACTAAAAATTAAATGTCACCTTGGACTTGTGTGTTTTGGCAATGAGTTTGTGGTGATTTGCTGGTTTTTGATCTTAGATCATAAGAAGACTGAGAGAGTTTTTGTTTCTTGCTTAGTGTTTCTGGTGTTTTGATGCTTTTACATTTTGCCATTTCTAGACAATGATGAAAACATAAAGATGTCAACATTAAATCCCAGAGAAAATTGAACATGCCAGAGAAAATTGGACATGTCAGAGAAAATTACACATAAGGGAGAAAACTAAGGTGGCCAGGGAAAATTATAAATGTCAGACAAAATTAGACACTAAAAATTAAATGTCAGAGTACTAATTGTTTTCATGTGGAATACATCTAGCCATAGAAAATATCCATTCCCAGAGAAAATCAACAAAGCAACATAAACATGGCAGAGAAATTTTCAATAATTGTTAAAATTACATGTAGAAGTAAAATATAACCAGAGAAAATTCAAAAAAGAAATATATATCTAGCAAGTATAGAAAATGAATGATAGAGAAAAGTAAACATGGCAAGCCAAAGAAAATTTCCATTCCACAATTAGCAAGATAAAATAAACAAAGCAACGTAAACATGCCACTGAAAATTACACAATATTGAAATCAAGAATTGAACAAAATTAACATACTAGAGAAAATTACATGTTCTTGAAAAATTTTCCATTCCAGAGAAAATTTCAAGTCTATAATATTAAAATGTCAGAGAAATTTACATACACAACCAGAGTAATTTAAAAATGATAGAGACACACAAGGGAGAAAAGTGTTGTGGCCAGAGAAAATTATAAATGCCAGAGAAATTTAGACACAGACAAGAGAGTAAGACATTCCGGAGAAAAATACATATTCCAGAGAAAAGCAAAGAAATTTAAAGACAAAATCACAGAAACATGTTCAAGAATAAGATCAAAACACAGAGAAATAACTTTTTTTCAAAATAAACATACCAGAGAAAATTCAAAGAAGAAACATACATCAAGCAAAAACCAGAGAAATTCAAATGCCAGAGAAATTTACAGATAAAATCACACAAACATGCTCAAAAATAAGTTCAAAACACAGAGAAATAACTTTTTTTAAATTCATGTGGCTTTTTATTACGAAATTAAAACCCTAATTTATGGAAGGTTAATATAAAATGCAATTAACTGTGTTTCCAGAGAAAATCTAGTTGGATTGTAGAAAAACTTACCAGCGTTAGGATGAAACTTTAATTACGAACTGATACGCCCCTGAGATGAAGATGCAATGTGACGAAGATGAACTAAGATGACGATGAACAGTGAAAACGAGGTCAGGGAAATTTTAAGGAAGGAATGTGAATGATTTTTGCAGAAGATAATGAAGCTCTAATGCCGATGGTGAAGATGATATTGAAACCCTAGTTTTGCTGTTCTCTTGCTCGTGAAGATGGTTGGATGCTTGTAATGGAACTCAGTCGTCAGAATCAGTTTCATTTGGATGCTTCGTTTCTGTGTTGATTTTGTGAAGGGTATTTTGGTCCACGAAATAATAAAAAATGCGCGCCATATTGTTGAGGGACCTGATGCATCACTATTTTTTTTTTGTGTCCTTTATCCTCTAAATTACTATTATTAGAGATCATAAAAAAAATTCCCCTAAAATATTCTTATATCCAATAAGTCTCATTATTTAGACATTTGATCCACTAAATTTTAATTTTCATATTTAAGGTACTTTATGGACAATTTTATTATTATAGATATTTTTTAAATAGTTAGCAATTTCATGATGTGAACTTTCACATTGATAGTGTGAATGTTCATGTGAATGTTCACATTGACGTATTAACATTCATATTGATAATGTGAACATTCACATCACAGAACATTGACACTATTAATATGAATGTTATTATTAGGGGTATTTCGGTAATTATATCACCCGTAGAACTTATTAGAACATAATAAGAAAATAATGTGGATTAAATAAAATATAAGTAGGTGAAAAGAGATTTATGAAAAAATGCCTCTTATAAATACATTAGTTTGATTAAAATTACATACCATCCTTTAAAATTTGGTTAAAGTATAAATATATCTCGAGATTTGCTTGAAATATAATTTATCTTCTACGATTTTAATAATTACATCTCATCTCCTGAAGATTCTAATTTTATAACAAATTGTCAATTTTATTAATAAATCATCAAATCAATTAAGAGTTTTTGATGATGTCAAAAATTTATTTCAATTAATAATTCAAATAATTTTATCATTATATAAGAAAGCAGTTAAAAATTTATTTTTTCAGATAATTCTATTAAATTAAAAATTCTGATAATGGGGTATTTATAATTTTCAAATCATAGGGAGCAATTTATATTTTAAGCAAATCTCAAGAGGTGTATTTATAATTTACTCTTAAAATTTCTAATTGCTAAACAAATTATTTATTTCATTAATTAGCCATTAATTCAATTTACAACTTTAATAATGTCGAGAATATGTTTCAATTGATAATTATGAGTTAACAAATTTTATTTTTTTGCTCTCTGTTAAATGACAAAATTTAATAAGAACGTTTTTGTTAATTTAAAATCATAAAAGACAATTGATATTTCAAACAAATTTCAAACGATATATTTTGTAATTTACCCAAAAAAATTGGGGGTTACAATTGGCATAGCACCTTTAACTTTTACAAGAGCAATGCAAATATTAAAGGGGGAATTCAGTGTATAGTGGGAATAAAAAAAATTATAAAAATATGTGAGATACAAGTGATTCTATAATAGGGTGTAAGTGAAGTACTGTGGGGTGCAAGTGTGACTTGCAATCCCTCCATGTTTGTGTAAAAAAAACTCTATCCCAATGGGATGTAATTTTTCCAATTTTAAAACATTTTGGCTATATTTTTTTCTTCTAAATGTTATTGCCGCCTTGGCAATAAAGGTTAAGAAATTCACCATTGTTAATTTAACAACTTTTTGAGTAATTACGCTAATCACCTTTAATATTTGAAAAAATATGTAATAAATTTACAGTCTTAACATAATTATAGTGATTTTTTTTAGTGAAGATTAGAACAACCAAAAACAATGCAGATAAAAAGAAACAAAAATAAACGAAGTAAAAATATATTCAGTATAACAAAGATATAAAATCATTTTTCTATCTATACGATGAATAAACTTTTAATGAAAAGAAAGTTAAATATTATATGAGTTAAAACTTAAGAGACTTATGTAATTATGTCAAACTTGTAAAGTTTATCGTTGAGTTTGGAGATCAATGTATTTTATCCTAATTTTTTTTTATTACATTCTATCATGCAATTACGGTACAAATCAGAAATATACATACAAGGGTAATAAATCCACTCGTAGATGAGGAAAGTTGATGTCTTCTTGACCTTAAGTTTTTTTTCTTTGTGTTTTCATGTTTTTAAGGTTTAACAATGATTTTTTACTAAGAATGCAGAAGTTTGGAGACTGAAGGAAAAGTGAAATAATTGAGTTTAACAAATAAAACGGGAATCATGTCACACAAAAAAAGGAAGTAGATATAGGTAATTAGAAGTAATGAAATAAATCATTACTTTAGAGTGAATGTGTCAGAAAATGGTTTGCAAACTATGATTTATTTTGGCAACTTTGAGTCAAAGTTAAAGTAGGACTAACATAAACTTTTGGATAGGTCTGAGTGATGACGTGTATATTTTCATGTGATGATTAAGAATATGTAATTGGTTAGTCCAAATTATTTATGGGTGAATGAGAAATTGACACCAAATTGAACCTCTTGGGCTTGGTTTTAGATGGTACAATGCTCAATATATCTTTCTTCTAGATAGGAAAAGTAAAAGCTTAAGTGTGTATATCTAGGTTAGCACCTGGCTTTTGGGCCTTAAGGGGGTCCGGGTCTAAACCCGACCTAATTGATTCTTTTCACGCATATTCTTTCGATGTTGACTTAGCCTTATTCTTGTTGTTATTGGTGTCTAACTCCCATACACTTAGAATTTTGTCCTTGGAGTTACTTGAAAAATTTTGAATTTTTTTTTAGGTTGGTGATTGATCGTAGGCCAAGGCGATCCATCACTACACATGAGTTTTTGGCTGAGTTTTCAACAAAATGTAGTGATTTGCATTGTGAAATTTGTTAAGGCATTCGAGTAGTGGGAAGTGATTGACAGGCGATCGATCGCTTCATTTGGAATTTTGAGCAAAGCATAGTAATCGCTGCGTGATCGATCTCCTTAGTGTTTCAATCGATTGCTCTAGAAGTGTGATCGATTGCCTAATCGTAAATCACTTAAGTTTGCATTTTTGTTCTTCTTTTCTTATTTCTCTCTTCACTCTTTCTCAGACTTCTCTATTCTCTCTCCAATTTCACTCTCTATAATTTACATTCAACACAAAAGCCTTATATCTAAGCCACTTTGAGTTAGAGTTTGACAAAAGTTTGAGTATTAAAGTTGTAGAATACATCGAGTGCTTTGACTTCATTGTAACCGATTTCATTTTGGAGTACTTCCAATTTTGGGGATTTTCTTTATTCGTTTCTTGATTGAGGTTGGGATTTTCTTGCTCTTATAAATATGAGTTGAAAATTATTAGCAGATATTTTAATATTATAATGTGTTATAGATTATATTGTATGATTGGGCTCCAAATAACTTGTTCTCCTAGTTAATCCTTTCTTTTCCTCCAAGAAAACTTGCCCATCAAGTCTCCAAGTCAAGTCTTCATTCTAATCCACCAAGCCTCAAAGGAAATTTCCCACCAAGTTTCCTCACCTCCAAGGAAATTTCCCACCAATTTCCTCTCCTATACTTTTCCTCCAAGTTAACCCTTTTCTTGGTGACCAAGCTTTTCTCTCCTATAAATTGAGCCTTTCACCTCTCTTATTGTAGCTCAAGTTTCTTATTTGTGAGATTATCAGGCAAATAAAAAAGGGTGTATGTGATAAAGTTTTGGGTTCAACCAATTGTGCAGTATTGGTTAACCATACGACTTAGTTGGGCTGTTGTATCCTGGGGGAACAAGTCAAGGTTTTTTTTGCTGCATCGGTGTGAGGCTTTGCCTAACCGTAGAGGGCTTGAATTTCCTTAAAGAGAGCGAATTTCTCGCGTCTCAGCCCTTTCAATAATTATTGTAATTTTTTTTATTTGTATTTTCTGGTGTTTTATTTGTAATTATCACCAACAATTTTAAGGAGATTCAAACAGTAAAATTTATGGAGTCAGTATTGGAAAAGCCCAACGAGAATACCGATGATCTCAACAAGCCCTTCCGATTCAAGAGAGCCCATTTCAAGAGATGGAAAGGCAAGGTGTTTTTCTACCTCAGTCTCCTCAAGGTGGCCTATATCTTGACCGAGAAAAATCCGAACAAAGTCCCCACTGAAGAGATGACCGACAAGGAGTATGCCGCTCATCTTGAAAAAATCGAGAAATACAACACAGATGAGTATAAATGTCGGTATTGTCTTTTGAATTGTCTTTCGGATCAATTTTATGATTATTATGATACTACTTACACCACTGCCAAGAAAATTTGGAAAGCCTTGCAGAATAAATATGACACTGAAGAGGCAGGCGCTAAAAAATATGCTACAAGTCATTTTTCCCGCTATCAGATGATAGATGGAAAATCAGTGGTGGAGCAAGTTCAAGATTTTCAGATGCTAGTGGCTGAAGTTAGATCCGAAGGCATCAAAATTGGAGACAATCTTGTTGTAGCAGGTATTATTGACAAACTACCATCATCTTGGAGGGATTTTCAGAAGTCAATGCATCACAAGCAAAAAAAGACGTCCTTGGAGACTCTAATCACACGGATTCGGGTGGAGGAGGAAGCACGAGGACAAGATGCGCTCATGACAAAAGGGCATTCCACTGCAAAGGTAAATTTAACTTTTGGAAATACTTTACCTAAAGGTCGATTTCATAAAAATAGTCACTTGAAGCCAGTTAAGAAAATCTGGAAAAATACTGGAAGGCCACAAAATAAAAATTACCCGAGACAAAAGAAATGGAACCCAGAACCCCTTCACAAGATCTGACAAACGTGACATGTTTTGTGTGTGGAAAAAGTGGGCATATTGCTCGAACTTGCAAATTTCAGAAACAACAGTCTCAACCACAGGCTAATGTTACCGAGGAACCATTTGTGGCTATGATCACAGATATTTTTATGGTTCAATCTGTGAAAGGGTGGTGGGCAGACTCTGGTGCCAATAGGCATGTCTGCTATGATAAAGATTGGTTCAAAGATTTCACTCCTTTTAATGAGGAGAAAACTGTTATGCTTGGTGACTCCAGTTTAACCAAGGTGCTCGGGTGTGGGGATGTTGAGCTGAAATTTACCTCTGGACGTGTGCTTGTTTTAAAAGATGTGTTGTACACACCGTCCATGAGGAAAAATTTGATGTCGAGTTATTTGCTCAACAAAGCTGGTTTCAAGCAGACTATTGAATCTAACCAATATGTAATCACTAAAAAAGGCATATTTGTGGGGAAAGGGTATGCCTATGATGGAATGTTTAAATTAAATGTTGAGAATAAGAAAGCACATGTTTCTGTTTACATGCTGTCTTCTATGAATTTTTGGCATGCTCGTCTGTGTCATATTAATAGTCGATATGTGGAAGTCATGAGTAGTTTAGGATTAATTCCCAGACTAACAAATAAGTTTGAGAAGAGTGAAGTTTGCAGTCAAGCAAAAATAACTAAAAGGCCTCATAAAAGTGTGGTGAGAAATACTGAATTGTTAGAATTAATTCACACTGATTTATGTGAATTTGAAGGAATTTTAACACGTGGTGGAAATAGATATTTTATCACTTTTATTGATGATTTTTCAAAATACACTAATGTATGCTTGTTGAAAAATAAAAGTGATACTTTTGAAAAATTTAAAGAATTCCTTCTTGAAGTTGAAAATCAATTCGGTAAAAAGATTAAAAGATATAGAAGTGATAGAGGCCGAGAGTATGAATCTTTTAGATTCAACTCGTTTGCTCAGTCTTTGGGAATAATCCATGAAACTACTCCACCATATTCACTTGCATCTAATGGTGTAGCAGAAAGGAAAAATAGAACTTTAACGGATTTAACAAATGCTATGCTAATTGAAGCAGGTGCTCCTTCAAATTTGTAGGGAGAAGCAATTTTAACTGCATGTTATGTTATGAATAGAGTGCCACATAAAAAAACAAAAGTTACACCTTTTGAGTTGTGGAAAGGGCATAAGCCAAATTTGAGATATTTGAGGGTTTGGGGTTGTCTAGCTTTTGTTAGACTTGTGGATCCTAAAAGACCTAAATTAGGTATGAAAGCTGCCACTTGTGCTTTTCTTAGATATGCAACAAATAGTACAGCCTATAGATTTTTTGATATTGAAAACAAAATAATTTTTGAATCAGGTGATGCAATTTTTCATGAAGAAAAATTTCCTTTTAAATCTAAAAATGGTGGGGATCAAAATTATCAAGAAAATATTTTATCTGAAACCGGTTCCTCTACTTCTCTTTTACAAAACCAAGATACTGTAGTTTTTGAACCTAGAAGGAGTAAAAGAGCCAGATTAGAAAAAGATTTTGGCCCTGATTATCATGTTTTTAATGTGGAGGAAACTCCATTAACTTTACAAGAAGCTTTGGCATCTTCTGACTCTATTTTTTGGAACGAGGCTGTAAATGATGAGATAGAATCATTATTATCTAATAAAACTTGGGTATTAGTAGATTTACCACCAGGTTGTAAAACTATTGGCTGTAAATGGGTTTTGTGAAAAAAACTTAAACCAGATGGAACTATTGATAAATATAAAGCAAGGCTTGTTGCAAAAGGTTTTAAACAACAAGCAGATCTTGACTTTTTTGATATATTTTTTCCGGTTACTAGAGTTACATCCATTAGATTATTAATTGCAGTGGCTGCAATTCATGATCTAAAAATTCATCAAATGGATGTTAAAACCGCTTTTCTAAATGGAGACCTGAGTGAAGAAATCTATATGGATCAACCTGAGGGTTTTGTGGAACCCGGTCGATAAAGCAAAGTGTGCAAGTTAGTGAAATCCCTATATGGCTTAAAACAGGCCCCTAAACAGTGGCATGAGAAATTTGATTTCTGCATGATTGAGAATGACTATAAAACAAATGAATGTGATAAATGCATCTACTATAAATCTGAAGAAAATTCACATGTCATTATTAGCTGCTATGTGGATGATTTACTTATATTTAGCTCTAATTTGCATATCATCGTAGAAACTAAAAATATGCTTAGTAGCCATTTTGATATGAAAGATCTTGGCGAGGCTAATTATATTTTGGGAATGAAAATTACCAAGACCTGTGATGGTATATTTCTTGATTAGTTGCATTATGTTGAGAAAATTTTGAGAAAATATAATTTTTATAAGTGCAAGCATGTTCTTACTCCTTTTGATCCTCATGTGCGTTTATTTCCTATTGAAAATGATGAGGATGTAATTAATCAAAAATAATATGCTAGTATGATTGGTAGCTTGCGTTATGCAACTGACTGTACTAGACCTGACATTGCCTATGCAGTTGGAGTACTTAGCAGGTTTACTAGCAAGCCTGGTAGTGATCACTGAGTAGCCATTAAGCGTATTATGAAATATTTATCTAGTACCATAAAATATGGCTTGTTTTATAATAAGTATCCTGTAGTACTTGAAGGTTACAATGATTCCGATTGAAATACCGTGTCAAGTGATTCATTATCAACCACTGGTTACTTATTTACATTGGGAGGTGGTGCTATAAGTTGGAAATCGAAAAAACAAACAATTATTGCTAATTCAACAATGGAGGCTGAGCTTATTGCTTTAGCTACAGCCAGTGAAGAAGCAAATTGGTTAAGAGATTTGTTAAATGAAATCTCTTGTTGGAAAAAACCGATTCCACCTATATTGATTCATTGTGATAGCACCGTAGCAATTGATCGAGTTAATAACCGTTATTATAACGGTAAATCTAGACCTATTAGAAGAAAACACAGTACTGTGAGATCTTATATGAATAATGGCATCATAAATGTGGATTATATTAAATCTGGTGATAATTTTGCAAATCCATTAACTAAGGCCTTAGCAAAAGATAGAGTCTGGAATACATCGAAGGGGACGGGGTTGAAGCCCGTTGAATATAGTAGGAGCCATGTATGAGGATACTCAACCCAGGGACCGGAGATCCTGTAACTAGGTTCAATGAGAAAAACGATCATATGATGGCCGTGAGAAATGCACTAAATTACTTTTTACCCATCCTTATGATACAAGTGCATTTATCCTGTAACGTTCTAGAGGCTGAGTTATTAAAAAAAACTCTTAATGAATTTTTGTAGCTCTTATTGTGTGGGGTGTCATAGTTACAGGAGCACCCTTGACAGAATTCACCTATGTGAGTGTGGTAGTGGGGCCGCTACCTATGAGATTTGGGCTAATTCTCAAACACACTCATGAATCCTGGAATCGCACAAGGCCGTAATGTGCTGGCTTTTAAAGCTTATGTGAACACCTGGAATATTATGTGTGTGCAATAATTATTTATTTCTCTTAAGCAGTCATAGTTCAATGCTGAGCATACTATTGGCTCTGGAGTAGATATTATTGTTTCACTAATGGAGGTTCAATGCAGAGCACACCTACCATGACACATAATATCCTTCTTTGCCTAATAATCTCATATTTGCTACCTATAATATTAAAATAGGTGGGGGAATGTTAGCAGATATTTTAATATTATAATGTGTTATAGATTATATTGTATGATTGGGCTCCAAATAACTTGTTCTCCTAATTAATCCTTTCTTTTCCTCCAAGAAAGCTTGCCTATCAAGTCTCCAAGTCAAGTCTTCATTCTTATCCACCAAGCCTCCAAGGAAATTTCCCACCAAGTTTCCTCACCTCCAAGGAAATTTCCCACCAATTTCCTCTACTATACTTTTCCTCCAAGTTAACCCTTTTCTTGGTGACCAAGCTTTCCTCTCCTATAAATTGAGCCTTTCACCTCTCTTATTGTAGCTCAAGTTTCTTATTTGTGAGATTATCAGGCAAATAAAAAAGGGTGTATGTGATAAAGCTTTGGGTTCAACCAATTGTGCAGTAATGGTTAACCATACGACGTAGTCAGGCTGTTGTATCTTGGGGGGATAAGTCAAGGTTTTTTCTGCTGCAACCGGTGTGAGTATTTGCCTAACCGCAGAGGGCTTGAATCTCTTTAAAGAGAGCGAATTTCTCGCGCCTCAGCTCTTTCAATAATTATTGTAATTTTTTTTTGTTTGTATTTTCTGGTGTTTTATTTGTAATTATCACCAACAAAAATGTATATGTGATATCTTCATTAGCTATGAATTTTGTGAAATTGTAGAAGTTTTATATATATTTTTCACATAAAAATTAGGGCTTGAGGAAATATTGCTATCCTTTCAAAATCTCCTTTTCAAAAATAAAAGATTGTGGATGGATTTCAAAGTTTTACCCAAACTTAAAGAAAGTCCTAAATTTTCAAAACCATAGGATGTGGAATTGATAAAAAAAAAAAAACGTCAAGAATATGATTGTATATTGTATGTTGGAGAGTTCCTTGAGATTATACTACGTTTGGATATGATTAGAGATAATTGTTGATAGTAATCGGTAGAGGATTGCAAGGTTGTAGAATCTTGCTAATAACTTGGGGGAAATTGAAACATTTGGAAACCATGCATCAAGCATTCACATTTTTACTATTGACCATTATACATCTCAGATAAATTATGATTTTGACAATCACTATGAAACGTTGAAGTTTACTTAAAATTGTTGGGTTAACTATTGGTGAATTCGGGTAGTGTATAAAATGTTTTAAAGGTGAATTAAGTTGGCTTGAGGTCCTCAATGAAACACCGAAAACCCACGTAGAGTAGGTACTAATTTTCTTTCGACTAACAACTGGTAAAGTGCGGTGCTTTTGGTAGTTCTTTGATAAACTACTAGCAGATACTTACCTAAGGATTCACCACAAATCGAAGTGGGTGAGATAACTTTTGAAAAAATATGAAAGTTGAGAATTTGGAAACTTTGCATTGGATTTCTATCTCATAAAGATTATTTTGTCATGAAATGGCATGTGCATTGCATTCATGATTGTATCCATATTCAGCACATATTTTGAGAGTTATTATCTCTCAACTGGGCTTAGTGTTCATTCTTTTGTGAAGAAAAAAAAAAAATCAAGTGTTGATGGCGTGCCATCGCCAAGATGATAGTCATGATGATATGGGAGCAAGAGGCTCCATTTTTTTTTTATTTTTTTAATTTTTTTGTGTGTGTGTATGGCCTAGAGCCTTGTTTTTTATCGGGCCGAGGCCTACTTTTGTTGTAAATAGGGAAATACTCCTTTTTATATGTAAGCTTGTAGGGCACTTTATTTGAACATAGAAGCTAGTATTCAATGTAATGTTTCATATGCTCTATATTCATGTCATGTAGCAATTAAATATAGAATGCATGTGACTTCTGTAACTCATGACTTGAATGAATACATTTGGCAAAGAGTGTTCTATTATTTATATTGTTGTCACCACTTTTTCAATTATGATTATACCTTTTTTATTTCCCAAAACGAATTATATTTTCATATCTTAATTTATGAAAACCAATTTATTATATTTCATTGAATCCCCTAGAAATCGGGGGCATGACAGTAAGGAGGTGAGTTATGGGCCAAAGCCTTCCAGACCCAAAAATCTCACACCAGTGCATCGTCTTGCCTTGGGTTGAGGTGCGGGTTGTAGGTTGGGTCAACCTGTATCTATCTTTTTTGTCCAAATTTTATTAAATTTCATTTCATATTTTTTGCAAATAGAGGCCCCATCTTTCTTCTCCGGCCAATCGCGGTTTTTTGGCCTCACTATGCATTTTTCAATCACCACCTTTCGGCCAAGCCGAATAGGTATCTCACTACCTCTAAGTATAATACTTTTCAAGTCATTCCAGGCATCCAATTCGAGCTCTGTTTTCCTTTCTCCTTTTTTCACTTTCTATATTCACTTTGCAAGTCTGTCTTTTTTGAAAGAAAGTACACATCATACTCTAGTTTTGGAGGTAAATAATTTGTAGTGTCGCTACTATTTGCAAAGAGTAATCTCATCTTAGGAGATAAATGTTCATAAAATCCTGTAGCACCTGTGAAATGACAAATCTATCTTAACAAGAGAGGAAATATCATTTTGCTCCCCAAACTATTACGCGATTTTCAATTTGGCACCCAGACTTTGTATTATTTTAATTTGCTCCCCAAACTTTTTAAATTTGATTAATTTACCCCTCGCCGTCTGTTTCTGTCTACAATCAAACGAAACTTACCGGCGTGACAACAAACTTCCTTTGGAACTTCATTTTACCTCCCAAACTATACCTTAAAAATCAATAAGCTCCCCACATATTAAAAATAACAACAATGATTCATCCCCCCTTTTCCCCCACCCCCTTTGACCCCCTCTCTCTCTCATTGGTCCCCTTTTCTTTTTCTTTTTCTTTTTTTTCCTGCTCCTCCAATCACTACCTGCCACGTGACAAAGGGGGGTGAGGGGGTGACCCCCAAAAGGGGGTCCCAAGCATTATTCTTAAAATAAATAAATTTAAATATTTACTTATAATTTTTTATTTCAAAAATGAAAAAAAATAAATTTTAAATATAAAAATTGAGCATTAGTCTTGTTGAGTATTCTTTAAACAACAATTGAATTTTATTTTTTTTCCCACTCAATTTTGAAATCACTATTAGTCAATCAATTGTATTGAAATTAATTTGGGGAATAAACTAAATACAATTGCAAGTGCGCGCACACATAGAGTAGCCAAGAAATTTTTGACTCAATTAGTTTCTCTAGGATCGATTCGAGATAATTTGAGGCCTATGAAGCACAGGTATGGGTACGAGTACTGGTACTGGTACGAGAACTGATACGATACAGGTACATTGATCCAGTAAAATTCAAAAAAAGTAGGGTACGAATATGGCTTGGTATGTTTATGAAAAAATATTTATTTTTAAGTTGGAGTAATGCAAAAATTGATTAAATTGTTTGTTTTGTTAAGATCTAACATACAATTAACATTTAATGACAAAAGTACAGGTATAAGATAAACCAAAATTAAATGTTATTATATTAAATAACTTACAAGCCATAGCTTAATTTTAAAATCATACTAAGTATAAAACTAAAAATGAAAAAGAACTCTAGTAAAATGAATTTTATTTCTATAGTAGAAGAAAATATTGTTTTGATTGAGGTACGGCAGCTTGAGTATATACTAGATATGTCTGGGTACGCCAAAAATTAAGAAGAAAAAATTTGAGTATGTGTTTCGTGTACCCAATATGTATGCAGAAGTACCATACTAAGTATCATATACCGGTATATGCCTAGTATGGGTACGACATATTTGTCAAAATACCTTCTAAATGAGGATTTATATATATATATATATATATTTTCCAAGGTATATTATTTAAAATTTAATTTTTTTCATTATTGGGAAAGTTTATTAAATATTTAAATTTAATGTTTTTTTTTAATATTTGGGGGGCTAATTGATTTTTAAGGTATAATTTGGGGGGTAAAATGAAGTTTCAAATGAAATTTGGTGCCACATCAGCTAGTTTCGTTTGATTGTAGACGGAAACAGACGGCAGGGGGTAAAATGATCAAATTTTAAAAAGTTTGGAGGGCAAATTAAAATAATATGAAGTTTGGGTGCCAAATTGAAAATAGCATAATAGTTTGGGGGCAAAATGATATTTCCTCCTTAATAGGACAATGTTCAACGCTTCATGATCCATTTGATTTCTTTGTATTGGTTCTAGCCTTGTTTGGAAAGTTGGCTATTTTAGTTGGCTTTTTGGCTTTTAGCCTTGCTAAAAAGGTTGTGATTGGGAAGTTATGAGGAAAAAAGTGAAATGATTATGGGTTGGATATGATATTTTGTCTTATTGGCTATTTTATCCTATTTTGTCTTTTAGTGGGCTATTTTAGCCAAACTCTTTTCCCAAGCACCCTTTCTGTAAGTCTTATTTTCGTACTTTAACAGATTTTTTCTTTATTTATTGTCTATTAAAAATTAATTTCTATTCCATATTTGGTATTATAATACTCATTCCGTTCCAAAATAATAGCTAATTTTAGAGAATCTAACTTTTTTTGGTCGTATAATTATTACATTTCAAAAATATTAATTTTCCAAAGCTACCATTTGGTAGTACAATTATTACACTTCAAAAGTAATGTTAATGAATTCTAAAAAAGACAAAATAGAAAATTCATATTATTTTAGTCATTAATTTTTAAAAAGAGACTAATATTTTAGGATAATGAATAAGAAACTAATATTTTCAAACGAGGGAGTAATTTTTTTACTATATTATATTTTAATTATTTTACAATACCGATTTTGGAATAACGTTTCTGTAATTCACTTATGCATACACTGTACACACATTATGAGTGCACAATTATAATTTTGTAAATAGGGAGAGAGATTATAAGATAATGGGAGAGAGATTACAAGCGATTTTGTAAATAGGGATGTATTATATAAAATTATAAATTGTTGAAACCCTCAATGGATTAACAAAGAAAGAATTTTTTTTTTTTTTTTTTTGTAATTCACCTTATTAACATGTAATAGGTTGCACAAAAGATAATTTTAAGAGAATATTAAAAAATAATTAATTGCCAATAATATCACAAGTGATTTTGTAAATAGGGATGTATTATATAAAATTATAAATTGTTGAAACCCTCAATGGATTAACAAAGAAAGAATTTTTTTTTTTTTTTTTTTTTTTTGGGTTGTAATTCACCTTATTAACATTTAATAGGTAACGCAAAAGATAATCTTAAGAGAATATTAAAAAATAATTAATTGCCAATGATATTTAAATTTAATTTTCTAACATATTCAAACTTATAATTGATATTTGGCGATAGTTTTGGGGATAAAATGAAGTTTTAGATAAAGTTTAGGTGTCAAGTCAACAAATTTCATCTGATTTAGATGACAACTAACGACAAGGGTTAAATTGATCCAAAATCGCATAGTTTAGGTGGAAAAGTGATATAATTAAAAGGATATAGGTTGAATTGATTTTTAAGTAATAGTTTGGGGTAAAATAAAATTTTCTCTTCCTCTAGAATGTCAACATTTTTTCCCTTATAAAACAGAAGGCTGCATGGGGACATCTAGAACGACGACATTATGATTCCATAATGTTGACATTTCTCTTTCGGTGAGATTTGATTTGGACTCTAAAATCTCTAGACTTCCACTATAAATACATGCTTCTCCTTCGTGTTTTTACATACCCTTCTTCCCTTCTCATGCGCTCTACATTTTGGGAACAGTTCGTCAAAGGCTAATTTTTGCATCTCCCTCATTATGAGTGCACACTTGAGGAAGATAGGTTGTGAATCCTAAAAGGGTAGACTATCAGTGCCTGCTACATCGAGTTATTATAGCGATTCTGGTTTTGACCCGTTACCTATTGCATTTTGGACTTGGGTTGGTATGGTTTAAATAGTTATTCTTATCTCTTTCCCTTGTCTACCCTTTTATTTTGGTCATCGGGTTGTAGTTATGTGTTTGGGACATGTTGGTTGCTTGTTTTTCTAAGCCTTTGTTGCCCAAATTTTGGCTCCTCTACTCGAGCGGGCACTCTTGCGCTCGAGCACGCTTCACAAATTTTCTCATCCGCTCGAGCGGGATTCTTCAACCTTCAGTATATTTTGCAGTTCTGAAAATACTAGGAAAGTGCATCGGACGCTCGAGCATCCAATCTCACGCTCGAGCGGGGACCTTCGTCTGCAAAACTTCTGGAATTGTGAATTCCACGCTCAAGCGCCACTTTTCACGCTCGAACGGAACTTTGTGTCTGACGCTCGAGCAGGGCTTTCCATGCTCAAGCGGACTGCGTGTATTTCAGTCCGAGAAGATGACATTTTGAATCACTTTTTCTTTCCTCTCTCTCTCTTTAAAACTTTCGAAAAGGCTTGTTCTTGAGCTTTTCTCTCTACAATTCACATTCTCTCTTAGATTTCATCTAGATCCATTGAGATTTCCACCCTAGTGCCTTTGAGAAAAAGGTAGAGCTTGTCAAGATCTTCATTTTGAACCAAATAGAAGTGGGTTTTGGCATTCTTAGGGTTTCACCGTTGCTTGGCTCGTCTTCTCTTTTGAGGTAGGGATCTTTCTATATTTTCATATGATATTTAGCTTAGTTATTTGTCACTTGTGTAACAATGTTGTGTTTTGGGGATGTTTGAAACAAACCTAGGGTTTGGGCACAAAGTGGAAAGAGGGATTTTGGGTGAAGATGGAATAAATGCTTGTGGGGTTTGAAAATGATGTTGTGTTATATCTAATTTGATGATTTTGGCACTTGTTTAATATTTGGAAAAAATGGGGAAATTGCCCTAATTAGGTCAAACTATTTATTTGTATAAATAATTAGAATTAACATTGAAAATGTGAAGAGGGCCTTGATATAAATGGTGGAATTGGTTATGTATTAACTCACTCTTTTGGAAGTTTTGAATAAACTATCCGTTGAGATTGAATATCTGTCTAGAGATAACTGTATTGGGTTATCGGTGGAGGATAACTTTGACTGTTGTAGAAGTTGCATGTGGACTAGGTGAATTAAAACTAATCTTTTGATGATTGTCATTGAATATGACAGTGTTTATATACATTGTATATGTATGATAATGTGGAAGTGGAAAGGGGATGTGCTCCATTGTTTAATGTTGTGTTTAAATATATTGCATATGTATGAATGATTGTTTGGGAGGAGAAAAGGGTTGGACTCCATTATAATTAAGTTGGCCAGAGTGTCTTGGGTGAAAGTCCCGAAATTATACATGGGTGCCTAACTCGCGGACGAAATATCCGTAAAATGGCAATTGTAGTGCTTGTATAGCCTACGTTTACATGAGTCCCGTTTGATGGCTGCCCGCGGACGAAATATCCGTGAAATGGAAGTTTGAAGTGTTTGTACATATGTGTTGTGTGATTTGAAAATTACTGAGTAGTGGCCTCAGTTCGGTTGTTAAGAAATAATGAAATTGACTCATGAATTGAGAAAGATAGGTAATTTGAAATGTGAATTGAAAGTAAGTGGATTAAGACTTGAATTATGAGTATAAAGTTGTGAAAAGTTTTAATCACATGTATTGTTTATGCACTTGTACTTGTACCTTTGCTAAGTTTCATATACTGTGCTAGATGATTTCTACTAGGCTGTGGCTCACCCTATTTGGGAATAACATTTTCAGGTGTTGGTGGCTTACCTCCACTAAGGCAATAGCGTGGAGGGACCTTTTGGGAGCAAGAGCTTCTTTATTTGAGTTATATATTTTTGTAAAGCCTAGGGCTAAATGTGTATGAGCTAGTCTCTTTTTGTGTAACCAAGTCATGGCTTGAAAAGATGTAAGCCAATAGGGCATTTAATTATGTTAAACTCTTGTATTATTAACTTCATGTAATGAAAAGACTATTTACTTTGATTTATACTATCATTTATATATATTGTGCGGACCAGTTTCCGCAATAGAGTAAGATTGAACTTCGTGGACGAACCCTGGTGCACTGATGGGTGAAGACCTGTACAAGGAACAAATAGTTAGGCTACCCGACCGGGGATTGGTCAGAAACCCCTCGGACGGTCGAGTCAGTACCGAAGTTTGGTAGAGACAAGATAGAGAAGACCAGTCTGTTTCTCGAGTTAAGAGATCACCCATTTCAAGGAGAGTAAGGTTACCTTTTATAAAGATTGTATGACTTATTTATCAAGCTCCCTCGTTCTCCGCCTGGTCCTTGGCTGTGATTGTAGCACATCCCTTAATAGAGGGGAGTGAGTTCCGTCATTCGCGGGCACCACGTGCCTTTTACTTTACATGGTATTGATTGATCTGTTAGCACTTATGTGTCGTGGAGTGGGAGCCTTGGAGCTTAAGTTATGGACTTACCCACTTCGGAGTGGGGAGTGATACTAGGGCCAGGCCCATGGTCTTTCCTTCTTCGGAGTGGGAAGTGGTGCTAGGGCCAGGCCCATGGTCTTCCGCTCTTCGGAGTGGAAGAGTGGTGCTAGGGCCAGGCCCATGGTTTTCCCCTCTTCGAAGTGGGGAGTGGGCCAAGATTAATCCCTTAGTTCAGCCCATCATAGAGTGGAGAGAGAGATAGCTCACTTCGGAGTGAAGACCTTCGTCCAGTCCAACGAGGCTCCATACAAATAGGCTTGAGTACGTAGTGGGGACCTTCGTCCAGTCCAACGAGGTTCCATACAAATAGGCTTGAGTACGGAGTAGGGACCTTCGTCTACTCCAACGAGGTTCCATATAAATAGGCTTAAGTAATTTTGCCCCCTTCATATATGTTTGTGGATGTATTTATGTTATTATTTTGGGGACGTTACAGTTATTATCTATGAGGGGCATGAAACTACTTTTGAGAAGAGTATTTCATACAAGCTTATGACAGGTGACTTATTTCTGTCTTTATTGTTAATTTTGTATTCAATTTTATGTATATGTATATATATATATTTCAAAAGATGTCATTAAGTACTAAATACTATAAGTCTTAATCAAGTAACACATTTGTGAATTTTATAATTTAAATTAGTGTGATTCATTGTGGTCTTTAATAATCTATTAGATTAACTTCTTGATCTTTATTTTCGAATGAAGTGGACATAAGAAGCATGGATGTGGACATGGACACGAGACACGGTGATTTCAAAAAAATAGGGACATGACACGGCGGGAACATGATAATAAAATATTTATATATATATATATATATATATTTTTATTTGCTATATAGATATATATTACATCCACAAACAATCAAAATTAACAAAATTAATATTAATTTGATATTAAACAAAAAAATTACTTTTAAATTAATACTTGTATTTTATTTCTTTTTTTATGAATGATCTATTAAGTACTTAAATCTAAGCAAAAATGAATAAACATTGGACATCCAATATCCATAAAAAACACTAAAGAAATGGGGAAAAAAAAAAAAAAAAAACTACTTGCATATCCCCAAAGTATAATCGACGTCTCCCCGAAGTGTCCCTTAAAAAAAATAATTAAATAAACATGCACGCCATGTAGCGTGTCCCTGCCGTGTTCTTGAAGTGTCCCTGTTTCTCTATCAGGTCCCTGTGCCCAACACAACTATGACACTTATTTTGAAGTGCTAGTACTTTATAGAAGTATTATTTTTACAAGAATGTTATATGCTCCTGCCTTTTTTCGTTTTTTCTTTTTTTTTTTCCCCTCCATTTCTTGTTGGAACTTAGTTAGATTCGTATTTGAAAAAAATATACATGAAGAAAAATCAAGGAGAGTGATGTCTTACAACATTAGTACTGAAATAAAACGGTGATAAAATTTGGTGTATATGACACTCTTGTTGTGTTTTAATAAGGGTGGCACGAAGAATCATAGTGTGAATTACAATTGTTCTTAAGAACCACCAACCCACTTAAATTACCCCAATTGGCCTGACTCATGCCATCACTATCGATTTCAAATAGGTGTATGGCCAACTGTTGTTTCATTGTGAGTACATTTGTGGATTCGTGATAGGGAGCGGGAAACTTGAACAGTAAAATATTTTTAATTTTTAACTTTACTCTCCAAGTATAATCCTTTTCAAGTCATTCCAGGCATCCAATTTGAGCTCTGTTTTCCTTTCTCCCTTTTTCACTTTCTACATTCACTCTGCAAGGTTGTCTTTTTTGAAAGAAAGTACACATCATACTCTAGTTTTGGAGGTAAATAATTTGTAGTGTTGCTACTGTTTGCGAAGAGTAATCTCATCTTAGGAGATAAATGTTCATAAAATCCCGTAGCACTGGTGAAATAACAAATCTATCTTAACAAGAGAGGAAATATCATTTTGCTTCCCAAACTATTACGTGATTTTCAATTTGGCACCCAGACTTCGTATTATTTTAATTTGCTCCCCAAACTTTTTAAATTTGATCAATTTACCCCCCGTCGTCTGTTTCCGTCTACAATCAAACGAAACTTGCTGACGTGACACCAAACTTCCTTTGGAACTTCATTTTACCTCCCAAATTATACTTTAAAAATCAATAAGCTCCCCACATATTAAAAATAAATAAATTTAAATATTTAATTATAATTTTTTATTTCGAAAATGAAAAAAATAAATTTTAAATATAAAAATTGAGCATTAGTCTTGTTGAGTATTCTTTAGACAATAACTGAATTTTATTTTTTTTCCCACTCAATTTTGAAATCACTATTAGTCAATCAATTGTATTAAAATTAATTTGGGGAATAAACTAGTTACAATTGTGAGGACGCGCACACATAGAGCAGCGAAGAAATTTTTGACTCAATTAGTTTCTCTAGGATCAATTTGAGATAATTTGAGGCCTATGAAGCACAGGTATGGGTACGAGTACTGTTACTGATATTGGTATTGATACGATACAGATACATTGATATGGTAAAATTAAAAAAAAAAAAAGGTTATGAATACAGCTTGGTAAGTTTATAAAAAAAAATATTTATTTTTAAGTTGGAGTAATGCAAAAATTGATTAAATTGTTTGTTTTGTTAAGATCTAACATACAATTAACATTTAATGTCAAAAGTACATGTACAAGATAAACCAAAATTAAATGTCATTATATTAAATGACTTACAAACCATAACTTCATTTTAAAATCATAATAAGTATAAAACTAAAAATGAAAAAGAAATCTAGTAAAAGGAATTTTATTTCTATAGTAGAAGAAAATATTATTTTGATTGAGGTACGGCGACTTGAGTATATACTAGGTACGTCTAGGTATGCCAAAAATTAAGAAGAAAAAATTTAAGTATGTGTTTCATGTGCCCAATATGTATGCAGAAGTACCATACGAAGTATCATATGTCGGTATATACCCGGTATAGGTACGGCATATTTGTCAAAATACCTTCTAAATGAGGATATATATATATATATATATATTTATTTATTTATTTTTGCAAAGTATATTATTTAAAATTTAATTTTGCATTATTGGGATAATTTATTAAATATTTAAATTTAATTTTTTTTTTATATTTGGGGGGCTAATTGATTTTTAAAGTATAGTTTGGGGGGGTAAAATGAAGTTCCAAATGAAATTTGGTGCTACATCAACTAGTTTCATTTGATTGTAGATGGAAACAGACAGCGGGGGGTAAAATGATCAAATTTTAAAAAGTTTGGAGGGCAAATTAAAATAATATGAAGTTTGGGTGCCAAATTGAAAATAGCGTAATAGTTTGGGGGCAAAATGATATTTCCTCCTTAACAGGACAATGTTCAATGCTTCATGATCCATTTGATTTCTTTGTATCGGTTCTGGCCTTGTTTGGAAAGTTGGCTATTTAGTTGGTTTTTTGACTTTTTGGCTTTTAGCCTTGCTAAAAAGGTTGTGTTTGGAAAGTTGATTGACTTTTTTTTTTTGTTGATGATTGTGAGAGAAAAAGTAAAATGATTATGGGTTAGATATTATTTTTTGTCTTATTGGCTATTTTATCCTATTTTGTCTTTTAGTGGGCTATTTTAGCCCAACTCTTTTCCCAAACACCCTTTCTGTAAGTCTTATTTTCATACTTTAACAGATTTTATCTTTATTTATTGTCTATTAAAAATTAATTTTTATTCCATATCTGGTATTATAATACTCATTCCGTTCCAAAATAATAGCCAATTTTAGAGAATCTAACTTTTTTTGGTAGTATAATTATTACATTTCAAAAATATTAATTTTCCAAAACCACTATTTGGTAGTACAATTATTACACTTCAAAAGTAATGTTAATGAACGTTAAAAAAGGCAAAATTGAAAATTCATATTATTTTAGTCATTAATTTTTAAAAAGAGACTAATATTTTGAAATAATGAATAAGAGACTAATATTTTCAGACGATGGAGTAATTTTTTTACTATAATTATATTTTAATTATTTTACAATACCGATTTTGGAATAATGTTTCTGTAATTCACTTATGCACACACTGTACACGCAAGATTGTCCAATAGAATGCACGTCAGCTTGTGAGATAATGGGAGAGAGATTACAAGTGATTTTGTAAATAGGGATGTATTATATAAAATTATAAATTGTTGGAAACCTCAATGGATTAACAAAGAAAGATTTTTTTTTTTGTAATTTACCTTATTAACATTTAATAGGTAGTGCAAAAGATAATTTTAAGAGAAAATTAAAAAATAATTAATTGCCAATGATATTTAAATTTAATTTTCTAACATATTCAGAGTTATAATTGATATTTGGCAATAGTTTTGGGGATAAAATGAAGTTTTAGATAAAGTTAAGGTGGTCAACAAATTTCATCTAATTTAGATGACAACTAACGACAAGGGTTAAATTGATCCAAAATCGCATAGTTTAGGTGGAAAATTGATATAATTAAAAGGATATAGCTTGAATTAATTTTTAACTAATAGTTTAGGGTAAAATAAAATTTTCTCTTCCTCTAGAATGTCGACACTTTTTTTACCTATAAAAAAGAAGGCTCCGTGGGGACATCTAGAATGACGACATTATGATTCCATAATGTTGACATTTCTCTTTCGGTGAGATTTGATTTGGACTCTAAAATCTCTAGACTTCCACTATAAATACATGTTTCTCCTTCGTGTTTTTACATTCCCTTCTTCCCTTCTCCTGCGCTCTACATTTTGGGAACATTTCGTCAAAGGCTAATTTTTGCATCTCCCTCATTATGAGTGCACACTTGAGGAAGATAGGTTGTGAATCCTGAAGGGGTAGACTATCGGTGCCTATTACATCGGGTTATTATCTATGAGGGGCATGAAACTACTTTTAAGAAGAGTATTTCATATAAGCTTATAACATGTGACTTATTTCTGTCTTTATTGTTAATTTTGTATTCAATTTTATGTATATGTATATATATATTTCAAAAGATGTCACTAAGTACTGAATAGTATAAGTCTTAATCAAGTAACACATTTGTGAATTTTATAATTTAAATTAGTGTGATTCATTGTTGGATGATTCACATGGTCTTTAATAATCTATTAGATTAACTTCTTGATCTTTATTTTCGAATGAAGTAGACCTAAGAAGCATGGACGTGGACGCAGACACGAGACATGGTGATTTCAAAAAAAAAAAGGGACTTGGACATAGCGGGAACATGATAATAAAAAATTTATATTTATTTGCTATATAAATTAATATTACATCCACAAACAATAAAAATTAATATTAATTTGATATTAAACAAAAAATTACTTTTAAATTAATACTTATATTTTATTTCTTTTTTTGTGAACGATCTATTAAGTATTTAAATCTAAGCAAAAATGAATAAACATTGGACATCCAATATCCATCAAAAACACTAAAGAAATAGGGGGAAAAAAACTACTTGGCATATCCCCAAAGTATAATCGACGTCTCCCCGAAGTGTCCCTTAAAAAAAATTAATTAAATAAACATGCACGCCATGTAGCATGTCCTTTACATGTCCCTACCGTGCAAGTGGCGTGTCATATACATGTCCTTGAAGTGTCCATATTTCTCTGTCGCATCCCTGTGCCTAAAACAACCAAGACACTTATTTTGAAGTGCCAGTGCTTCATAAAAGTATTATTTTTACAAGAATGTTATATGCACCTGCCTTTTTTTTTCCCCCTCAATTTCATGTTGTAACTCAGTTAGATTCGTATTTGAAAAAAATATACATAAAGAAAAATCAAGGAGAGTGATGCATTACAACATTAGTACTGAAATAAAACGGGGATAAAATTTGGTGTATATGACACTCTTGTTGTGTTTTAATAAGGGTCGCACAAAGAATCATGGTGTGAATTACAATTGTTCATAAGAATCGCTAACCCGCTTAAATTACCCAAACTGGCCTGACTCGTGCCTTCATTATCAATTTCAAATAAGTGTATGGCTAGCTACTGTTTCATTGTGAGTACATTTGTGGATTCGTGATAAGGAGCGGGAAACTTGACCAGTAAAATATTTTTAATTTCTAACTTTATTCTCCAAGTGTTGAATGTTGGCTATTGGATTAACCTTATCTCTTTGATAGCTAACTGGTGATAGTTGTGTCCTACGAGTCTAGATCTTCTGTCATGGTTTCTTGCCATGTTTCTGCGGTGTTTCCAAAATGACGTTATTTTGGAACAATTTATTTATTTATTTATTTATTTTTTCCAGCTTTCAAACCAGAGAGACACCCCATTTAAAAAAAAAAAAAAAGCCCAGAGAGACGAAGAGGGATAGGCGATGACGACGATTGCAACGGCGAGGACACATTTAGCTCCTCCAACTCCATTTCTCTCTCGTCGCTAGTGGCCCAACCACCCCAATCGTTTACATCGGCTTTTTAAGGCTCCAATCAAAGATTTCGGATTTTAACCAACTCCCAATCGATGATGATGAAGCCCCTTTGGTGTTGATCACTTCGAACGACAACGTTCAGTGCATGATTGATGAGTTTGATAAGCTCGAATCACTTGATAAGCCCTCTGGGCTCTGGATTTTTGTTTGTAATGACAACAGGTGTGTTTTTAGACTTGAAAATTGTGTTGAAATTGAGAATTTGAATGATGGGCCTAGGGTTTCTTGTAAAAATTGTAATAGGTTTGGTGGTTTGAAGAGTGTGAGTGATCGTTCTGTTAATGTTAATGGGTTTGAGAGTCAGAATTCAAGCTTTTGATCAAATTGAGATAGAATTTATAAATGGAAACCAAAAATTTAATCAACCCTTTAAGACGTTACTTCTGTATCACAAGGACCTTTGATCCATGAAACCAGAGACTTGAAATTTGTCAACAACATATAGGGCAAACACTTTAGATTATGAATTTAAGAACACCCTGTTTCAAAGAAGTGAAAATTTGGGTATCAATCCCTTGCCACAAGGTCCCATTAGAGTCTCCATAGCCACCTTGCTGTGCCGTCGTCGCCGTTTATCCCTCTTGGCCTCTCTGGTTTGAGAGCTGATAGAGAAAACAAAAGAGCAAAAAAAAAAAAAAAAACTATGTTCCAAACGATGTCGTTTTGAAAGCACTGCAGGGACTATGGTAGGAAACCATGGCAGAGGATCCATGTTCTATGTCCCACTTCCTCCAAATTTTTTCAGTATGTATTTCTGTGTGCCATAATCTTATATTTATTTTTCATTCAAAAGTATACCCAAACCGTAGAACACTAACACTATGTTTGGGAACCTAGGAGAGAAAAGAAAAGAAATGATTACTTAAGTTACAAAAGAAAAGAAAAGAAATGATTGTGATTTCTCTTCTTTTTGTTTGGATAAGGAAGAAATAAAAGAAAAGAAATAATTGTGATTTCTCTCATTCTTGTTTGGTTGGGTTTCATTAAGAGAAAAGAAAAGAAATTATTTTATGTTATATTACCAAAATAACCTTTTTATATTTTCAACCATTTTATTTCTTTGATTTTTATAGGGACAAAATTGGTATTATGAAAATAATGGTTTCTTTTCTCTCCCAATCTCTCCACTTTTGGGAAGATTGAAAATGAGGCTTATAAGAGAAATGAGTTTCTCTCAATTTCTTCCTATTTCTCTCCACTTAGGTTATCCAAACAAGTAAGAGAAATACATATCTCTCAATTTCTTTTCTTTTCTCTCCAAATCACTCAATCCAAACATAGCGTAAGAGATTATCATCTCTCTCTTCACTAATGGTCTCTCGCCCCTCTTTTTCTTGGAACTAAAAAATAAATGCTCTCTTATTTTAGTATCTCTTTCTCTTCTCTCTCGTCTTTAAACTTTTCCTTTATGATGGTGGCAGGTGATGGTGGCTATGGACAGTGGCACCAGTGTTTGAGTGATGGCAGTGGATAGCGGTTATCAACGATGGTGTCGATGAGTGATGACGGTGGAGCAATGGACATGGCATGGTGAGTCTCCCTTCTCTTTCCCCTCATTTTTTCCCCAATTTTCTTTCTCTTAGGCTGTGTTTGGTTCAAGAATTTTGAAAGGGACTTAGAAAGGGAAAGGAAAAAGATGTTTTGGAAAGAGAAAGAGAAAATGTAGGTGAAATATGAATAAAACATATTTATATTTCACTTAATTTCAAACACCTTTTCTCTCTCTCTTTCCAAACTCCTCTCCAAATACATGAACCGAACATAGCCTTAGTAGATCTGTTTATATGTATGCGTTTAGTATGAGTCTTTTTAGGCAATCATCAAAGTCTTGTCCCTCAAAAGCGAGTCATCTAACCAACATACATTTTTCAATCTTAAGCAAGAATATAGGGTTGAGGAGGAGAATGATGAATACGTGAAGTGGAGAGGAAGAAGGGCAAAGATGTAGTAATTAAGGAAATTAGTACAGAAATGTCAAGTTGTTCGACTCCTAACTCCAATTATTTGGGAATCCTTTATTCATATTTTCCTTTTTTTTATCGATTATTTTTATTTTTCCCTAAGAGACAGACAAAGAAACTAAAGTTAACGTTGATTGTGAAAAGGTGAAAATGGTAGTCGGTACTTTTAGTAAGACAAGTGGCCTAAATAAAATTGAAACTTACGGTGCCAAAAAGATGACATCAAGGATAATTCAAAAAGTAATATTAGTTATCACCCCTAGTAAAAATGAAGACAAGGATGAGGATGGGGGGAGCATATATTTTACTCTTAGACCATGTTTGATTGAGGTTTGGGAGAAAGGATTGGATTATTAATCCATGGGGCTCATTTATAGCATGTTTGTTTGGTAGGGAAGTGGCATGGGATTGCTAATTCCATGGTGGGATAGCATTACCTATCCCATGGATTGATGATAAAAAGACCATTTTGCCCCTCATTCTATAAAGTCAACAAAAATATCTTCTATGTGATAAGGGCTTTTATGTAATTTATAGATTTAATCCTAACAAACTAATATCACCACACTAGTACACAAACAAAGCATACTTTATCTTATATCTCTAATTTAATACCACCAACTGATAATCTCCTCACTCAATTATACGATACTCATAATCTCATTCAACTTAATCTGCCAAACAAACATGTGTAGAGAAGAAAACATAAGGAAGTTTTAGTAGAAAATTTATAAACTAAGCTTGCACGGCAGAAAACTAATACAAATCCTTCTATCAAGCCCACAAAAAAAGTATCGCCTTGGCAACAATATAAAGCACGTAAGTGCAAGTTAATTGCCTAAATTATTTGTATTTGTTAGTATATTTTTGCTATCTAAAAAATAAAAATAAAAAAATTAGTATGTCTTTTACCTAGCATGTAGAGTTCAAAAATAGAGTATTTTTATATTTCTATCCTCTTTGCCTTTGAAAGGTATTTATTTATTTTTTAGCTTAGGTTTTGGCGAGAGATTCTTTTCTTATGACGATGTTTTGTATTCCAATTGTGTATTAAGCCTTGTTACAGTATATATATATATATATAAAATATTATGGCAAGTAGTAACTTAAGTTTACCAAAAAACAAGGATTGTGCTCCTAATGGGAATGCCTAGTAAAATGGGTTGGAAATAATTGTTAGCTTTATTGGAAAGAAAGAGAAAGAAATTAATATTTTAGTTTAATGCAGATGACCAAATAGACTAACAAGTTACATTTCAAATTCATTACTAGTTTTAATTTTTTTCATATCATGGACTTAGAAATTGAGAATTACTTGTATTTTACAATGTGTTGATTATGTCAATAAGGCAAGAAAGTTTGCCAAATCTCTAACTTAATTTCATATATCTCATCTAAATGATATCAACTTGTATCAGTGAAAGTATAAACTCATTTTTAATAGCTATCATGCCTTGATAAAAGGCCTTCCTTGAGTTATGTGATAAAAGATCAAACAAGATAATCTCTTTACATGATATGTAAATTTGCACAAACACTAAACACAAACAAAAATAAAATAAAATAAAATGTATTAATATAATTGATATATTATTTAAAATAAAATTAATTTATATATCTTTATATTCAAAAGTCTATTTTTGTTGAGCTTGGCTTTACTCGAGCTCAATTATATTACAAAACGTGTCCTAAAATTTGGTCCAAGCTCATCATTTAGAAAACAAGTTGAGCTTGAGTTGTTCATGAACAACTAAGTTTGTTTACAGTTCTACCTTCTCCATCCTTTAGGACCACCACCGTTCTCCACCCTTAATTCTCACTACTAAACAATTTCCCATCTATCCAAATTTACTTCCCCCCATCCCCATCCTCCCAACCATCATTCCCACCCTACCCCACATCACTACTATCCCCTACTCACAGCTTTATAGACAAACAACCTTCAATGCCTCCATCTTTACTTTTCCCCACCCACCATCCTCATCACCAATGCTCCCCACCTCACCATCCATTATTGCCCAATTCCCTTATAATGACCCAAATACTCATATTTATGTAATTATGTTATTTTTAGAGTTTACTTTTGTTATACTTTGTGCATGTGTAGGTTGGTATAAGCAGAGTTCTCAGAGTATGTATGTATATTCAAACTTGAGTCACTGTGATTGAGTTGTAATTATTGTTTGAGCAGTAATCAATGGTGAGTTACTTAAATCTAGAATTTATTACTAGATCTACTCTCTGCTCTAGTGGTTTACGTGACTTTAGTGCACGGAAAGTTCTATTTTATCAAACTTTGTGAAGCTTGAGATTACTTTTTGTTTTGCCTAAAGTTAGATATTTTGTTTTCACTTCACTCCATTTTTTCTTTCCCTTTATATATTTTTACTCGCACACTTTGCCACATAACTCCATTTTCAGAGAACTTGGAGTTGGAATCTTGCAATGCCAAAGGAGAAAAAGTTGGAGTACTTGACAAGAGCTTCAAATCCACCAATTTGAACTTTGATTTTGAAAACTTTCATTCCTATGGTTTTCTCATCTTCTCTTCCAAAGGAAATGTGACGCCCCAAATTTCTAACATAATAATAATACAACAATCACAGCTCCTTAGAGGAAAACCAGAATAACTTCCCAATACTTGCATTACATGATCTAAACATATAGAACAGTAAATCAAAAACAAAATAATAAATACCCTCAAGGGTTTACAAGTTTCCAAGGCTTAAGCCTGGTTACACAAAATGGTTATTTAAACCCACACAAATACAGCACTTGGCTTATAGACAGAGTCACAGCAGAATGAGAGTTTTGTACTCTCAACACACATTTTCTCGCCTTTAGTTAGGCGGAATCACCACGTCCTTTCTTGCACAAAAATCCTGTAGGGTGAGCATAAAACTCAGTAGGAAAATCCTTAACAAAGTATATATATTTTATACAAGTCTCAAGAGATGAAATGTACATGCCATGCTATGCCATTTTTGAAAGTAATTCACATCTTCATCTTTTGAAAACCATTATGCTCAATGATGTTATGCAATTTCAATAGTTCAAAGCTTAACAATTTATTTCAAGGGCGGTAAATACGACTTTGGTAATCTCTAGGTCGGTATCTGCAAGTAGACTATACTAGTACTACTAAATTGTCATTTTTACCGATATTAATCGGAAGGCTCGACACCTATCCGCTCGGGTTTTCGACCTTTCACCCCGGACTCTCAGGCCAACTTATTCAATTTTATCTACACTACCTATCAAGACTTACCAATGTATTTACCCCAAAACCATTCCATGAAAACTTGTTTTCTCAACATTCTTTTCTCAATGCAAGTTTTCGAATCGACTTTCAAAGTTTAATGTAATCAAATGAATTGATTTGTCAATGCAACAACAATCAATACAATATAACAATTCTTTCATTTCCAATTCTTCCACATAATATTACCATTGTGATTAAAATTCTCATTTCTCATTTCAATGCAATTTCACAAGATAAATATAAATACTTTTATCCCAATTCATCATCCAAGGAATAGTACGATTCCCTCTTCTCAAGTATCCTCAACAATTAGTCATTTCTAGATTATAGTAATATTTTGAACAACAATTTCCATATTCCACGAAACTCATCATTTATATAGATAAAAACAAGAAATTTTCCAAATATTCATTTATTTTGGCATACAAAATAAATATAACATTATCATCCATGGATTTTTCAGTCTCTTTTAAAAAAATCTCCAAATTCTAGGTTTTCTCACCAAAACTATACAACCCAAATCCTTTGAACGAAAAATCTCCAAAATCATCTTTTGCTTCAATCAACGAAGATTAAAACCCATAAGATCATTTTAAAAGAACAAGAGACAAACCTACTTTCAAAAATCTCTCATCTTCTTGAATCAATAATCAATTTTCAAAGCTATCAAAGGATGATGTCGAAAATCATCTAGATCTTGCAAAAATATATATATAACTCTAAGAAAATCCCTACCTCAAGTTTTGAAGAAGAAATGAGATGAAACCCCCAAAATCAATGATGTCGAAACTCTATCTTCACCGCACACAACGAAGCCCTCGGGAAGTTAACCAACTTTGATGAAGAAACTATGGCAGAACTCTAATAGATCTTGAGAAATCAAGGTTTTAATCCTATTTGACGAAGGAAAATGTAGAGAGAAAGGAGAGGAAAGGATTTTTATAAAGAGAGAGAGACCTAACAAGAGTGAGATACACTCAGCCTAAAGAAAAGAAAAGACCAAAATTTCAGACTCACTTACCACCGCACGTGTGGCGCTTCTCCCGCATTTGCATTTATTGTAGTTGCCAAATAAGCCCTCCCCTGTTTTCCACACGTGCGACTCAAGCAACTTCAAATGCATTTTGCATTTTTGCTTCAGGGGCGCTGCCCCTCGACGCTGCCAAGGCACTGTCCTCGGACCCGCCAAGGGACGCTGCCCCCTGGACCCCCGTGAGTTGACCGGGCAGCTCGATCCCCGTCATACTTAGCGAAGTGGCAAAACATGAAAGAATAAACTTTCAATACAACTCTGTAAGGCACAATTCGAGTTGGATTCACACCTAAAGGTTTGGAGACATTACCTGTTTCAAACACACTACTACAACTCGATAACCAAAAATAAGGGAAATACAAGGGAAACTAAGATACGTAACACCGTTCAAAACCATACCAACCCGAGCTTGGAACACCACAAGAGATGGGTCAAAACCGAGATCACTATAGGAAAGGGGTTCTTCTAGCTTGTTTAATATACTAATTTGGGGCTGTGTGTAACGAGTTTTGTATATGAGATAGTTTTTGTTTTGTAAATCTCATATGTTTAGTTTTCGTTTAAATCGCATGCTCTAAATGGTCATCAATGTCGACAGCCTTCTGAAGCAAATCCTAATACGTCTACTTGTAAAGCCTTTCTTCTGATTCAAGCTAGTATGCATGTGATGGCCTACTCTCATCTCTGATCCTTATGTCCCTCTCGATTGAAACCTCTGAAATCTGCTTTGACTTTCTTCCTTCGCAGGTACTCTACTCCTCCTTCTAACATGATCAAATTTATTTACATATCTAGTCTCAAACAATGGTTTTGAAAAGAAGTAGCCTTTAAATGTTTTGTGATCAAAGCTATTGCTTGAGATGAGAGATATGTAATTAAATTTGATCATGTTGGAGGAAAGAGTGGAGTACTTTCACAGGAAGAAAGTCAAAGAAAATTTTGGAGGGATCCAATCGCAAAGGACACAAGGAACAGAGATGAGAGCGACCTATCTCGTGTATACGAGCTTGAATCTAAACAGAGGCTTCGTGGGTAGTTGTGTCCGGATTTTCTTGGGGAGATTGTCATTGGCGATGACCATTTCGAACATGTGATTTAAACCAAAATTATACATTACAATAGCTGTTTCCCCCTCCTCCCCCTTATAAATGATATTGTTGCCCCTTACAATAAAGGTACCTGCCTTGTACGGAGAAAAAATCACCATTGTTAATTTACCTTAATTTTTTTTATTACAATGTATCTTAATTACAATTACAACAAAGTTGAATAAATCATCAATTATAGCACAAATCACAATTATATATAAACTTACAAAGTGGGAGAGAGACTCCAAATAAAACCAGGGTAATAATTCACATGTTTTGGCCAATACGCTATAGCTCCTCACTACAAAAAAATTAAGATTTTAGAAATCAAAATTTAGGGACAAAATTATTTTTTAGAGATCAAATATTTTTATTGTGAAAAGTGTCGTTATTATATTTTTAGTAACGGAAATTGGATATTAGTGATGAATTATTATCTTTTTGGGACCAAATTTTTTCTTAAAAAATAAACCATTTTGAGACCAAATTATTTTGTCCCTAAAAGTGTATTTATTAGCGACATTTTCAAAATTTTGTCGTTAAAAGCCTTATTTTTGACTTTTCGGGACAACCTTTTAGCGACTATCTCTACGACGATAGAAATTGGTCTCTAAATGTCATTTGCAACAAAATTTTCACTTGTAGAGACCAAAAAATTTGTTGTTTAAAACTCTCATATGTTGTAGTGCCTAGTGATGTGCAAAAGTCTTGGCCGACATGCTAATCCCATTGTTGTTGGTGTATTTTTTTATTTATTTATAAAATTTCATGGAGACTGGAATATATATATATATATATATATAATTTCACATTAATTTAGATTGAATGATAATTCTAAAATATTTCAATATATTTAATGATTCTCCACTAAAAAGGCCATTAGTATGAATTAAATAAGTAAAACTTTAAGGTGTAATGTGAAATGATTGAATTTAATAAACAAATGAGAATCACTTTATAGATGAAAAGTGAAGTAGATATAGCCTATAGATACTTTGAAATAATGAAATGAATCATTATTTTAGAGTGAATGCAAGTGAGTTTGTGAGATAGTGGGAAAGCGATTACAATTGGCTTTGTAATTATGGTTGTAGTGTAAAATTGTCGATCGTTGGAGACGTCAAAGGATAACAAAGAGAAAAAATAAATTAAAATAAAAAGAATTTTTTTTAATATCTTCCTCATTAACTTGAAGTTTTAATAGGTAAAATAAAAGTTAAGCCCACCATCTCCTATGTATGATTATAACTTAGTATTTCGTAAGTCTTAATTAAGTAACATGTTTGTCAACTTTAGAATTAAGGGCAAATTACAGCAATGGTCCCTATAGTTGTGATTTCATTTTGGTCCATGTACTCCTAATTGCATCAATTTTGCCCCTGCAGTTTGGTTTTTAACTCTATGTGGTCTAACAGTTAACAGCCGTTGGGTTTTTGGAAGGAAACCCCACGCGTGCCTTGCACACATAGGACTTGCAAGGGCAAGGTTGTCATTTCGACACCCCTCCACCCATTTTTCCCAATTCTGCAACTGATATAGGGCATAGATAGATATATGTACAAAATATATTACGTATATGGGTTGAGGGCAAGACGAAGAAGAGGAGAGAACGAAAATGGAATCAATCTGTTACCAAATGGGTTGAGGGCTCGAGTATGCACATCTTGGATTGAGAATAATCTTTCAAGAAGGTTTCTGGGTTGTCCCCGATATGGAGCAAGTTAAAATATATATATATATATATATATTTTCCTCTGTTGAATCATGGTCTTTTAAATTTTTTTTTTTGGTTTGATAAATGCAGATATGGAGTAAGTGAATATATATATATATATATATATTTATCCTTTATTGAATCATTATCATTTGAATTTTTTATTGTTTGATAACTGCAGACTAGGGGTGTTTGTGGGTTCTTCATGTGGGTTGATCCTCCTTCTGGTGCTTGAGTTCAAGAGGTGATTAATGGATTACTTAGAAGTTGTGGGGTCATTGAAGACTAGGTCCGATTGCATAGAGGAAAAGAAAGGAAGATGCTAATCTTTGTAGTGATGTCATGGATATTTTTCTTATGGTGCTACCTCACAACAAAGCAAGATGGGAAGTTGCTGGTAGCAACAATGACAATGATTCGACATAAATTGGGTTGCTTTCAATTTTGTGTATTTGGGAATGGGAATGAGAATTGTAGATGTAGGTGTTTCATGTTTTAATGTTTTGAATTTGGATTGTGTTAGTTTTGTGAACAATGCTACAATAGCATATGCAATGATAACCATGTGTAATGTTGTTTGAATGGCTGATATGAAAAGGGGTTTGTATTTTTGTGAATTGCAATGCCATTTGAACATTATTTATTGAATTTTGTGAGCTTTGTGATTAATGTTAGACTGCAATTGGATTACATACAAACGTATAATGTGTTGTGATTTGGTAATATTGACTAGCATTTCCAAAAAATAGAACAATTCAATGACAAAAGGCAATAAGAATGAAACAAAGACACTTGGTCAATATTCATTCATTAAACAACAAAAGGCAATCACATTGTTCAATAACAAAAGACAAGGTTCACCAACAAAAGACAAAATAAATACAATAGTTGATCAAAAGGTGATCACAAACCAGCAAAATGATGAGCACATCTAGTCAAAAAGTGTAACTACCAAAACATGATCAACATTGTTAACCCTAGCAAAAAACAGTAGGTCATAGCAGTTCATGTGCAAAAGACAATTGAGCCTTGTCCTAGTAGCTCACTAAATTGCATTCTTGTTGTTGGTTGCACTAATTGCAACTTGGTTCTGTGGAGACAAGGACACAAATCTTCTCCCCCTAAACATGAATGAGTTTGTAGGTGTAGATGTTGATGACTGAGTTGTGGAAATGCAACTAAATCCAGGTGGTGGTGTTGACCTTACCATGGTAGGCATGTATGGTTTAATGCTTGGCCTTGCCTTTGCGTTGTTAGCCATGGTTAGTTGACTGCCACTGGCTCTTACAGGTGCTGCCTTTGCCCTGTTGCCCATGCGTGGTTGACTTCCAATACCTTTTGCAGCTGTTGCCCTTGCCTTGGTGCCCATGCTTGATTGACTGCCACTAGGTCTTGCAGTTGCTGTCTTTACCCTGGTGCTTATGCTTGGTCGACTGCTAATAGGTCTTGTATTTGCTGTCTTTGCCCTGGTGCCTATGCTTAGTTGACTGCCAATAGGTCTTGCATTTGCTATCTTTGCCCTGGTGCCCATGCTTGGTTGACTGCCACTACCTCCTGCAGCAGCAACCTTTGCCTTACTCCTCATTGCCATGTTTTGCTCAGTAGCCATTGAAGGTATTTCAACTTGGCTTGAACTATTATTATTCCTTACCTTCAAACATGGTGAAATGTAATGTAATTAATCAATCAATGCCTTATACAAATTATCCTGTAAGAGTGAAAAAAAATTGACAATAACTTTACTTACAGGTAAGTTTGCCATTATAGCATTGCCTTCAACTGGTTGACCTTTGCAACTTCTTTTATTGTGTCCAAGCTGACCACCTGTGGCACATGTGGTTGTAGTGTATTTTCTCTCCAACTTGTAGGGGTTTTTGGGTTCATTTGCCTCTCTCCTCCTCAATTTCTTTGGCCTCCCTGGTTGTTTTTTCACTCTAGGGGGCAATGGTGCATCTAACACTAACTTAGGCCACATTTCAAATCCATTGATGGGGTAGATTGTCGGCTTATAAAAGGCCATATAAGTCTCTTTCTTGAACCAGTGTGCCACATATTCTTCAAGGTTCTCATGTTTATCATAAATGGATGCTATTGCATGACAAAATGGGGTACCAGTTAACTCCCGTCTTCTACATGAACAGGTGCTATCTTCTAGATCAATCACAAATTGTTATCCATTAAAGCAGCTGATCTGGTACTTTTGTTCCCCTGACCAAATTGCAATGCAATTGCATGCATCCAATTTCCTCTTCTCTAGTCTTTTTTGGATGTTAGGACATATAGGACCCTGATATGTCCTCATTTTTTTCTCTCATTATTTGCATCATTTTCATCAAAATGCATCTAATATCCTCAAGCAGTCCCAAAATAGTCTTACCTCTTGTATCTAGAATCAAACTGTTGAAGCTCTCACACATGTTATTGTCCAACTTATCACACTTGCTATATGTTGTGAAATGGGACCTGCTCCAGAATCAAGGTGGTTTGTCTGCCAACCATGTGAAAACTTCTTTATCTATCTTCTTCATCTCTTCCATATGATATTCAAACCTTTGCACATATGTGGCTTTGGCTGCATAAAACAAAATTTCTTTTAAATGGAAGCCCTTGAAGTTGTCTTTGGAGTTGTTGTAGAAATGCCTAATACAAAATCTGTGGTCGGCATATGGAAGCACCTCTGCAACTACTGGAATCAATCCCTATGACAAAAACAAATGAAAAAAAAAAGAAAAAAAAATGTTATGAAAGTAGAGAGAGAAGAGAAAAGAGAAACTCTATATTGAATTATATTAATGAAATACAAGAAGCCTGTATTTATAGGTTAAGAAGAAACCTAGATAAGTATAGAAAATGAGATAGAGATATATCAAAGATAAGTATAAAAAAGAAGATGAGATATATCTACAATACATATAGATGAGTATAAAAGAATAATATATATCTAACCACCCCCCTCAAGCTCAAGGTGGTAAGTCAGATATTAACTTGAGTTTGGAGAGGAGATTAGAGAAACGTCTTTGAAGATGAGCTTTGGTAAAGAGGTCGGCGGTTTGATCAACAGAGGTAACAAAGAGAAGACAAACATGGCCACTAGTAACATGCTATCGTATGAAATGGCAATCAATCTCAATATGTTTGGTGCGATCATGGAAGACATCATTATGTGCTGTCATGACCCAAACCCGCCCCTAAGGGTTTAGCATCGTAACCAGCCAGTAATTCGTGATTACCAAAGGCCTGCTTAACAGTAATAACAATTATATAGTAGGAGGGGCCGGCGGAAGCCTGTAAATATTAAAACGTAATGCCCAAAGCGCTGTGAGGAGTTAAATGCACAAACAACTTATATATGTATATATACCAATACAGACATAAGTCCAAGTCCATATTCACTATATATGTAAAAACTGAAGTCCAAAACATGTCTAAGTACAAAATTAAAGACATGTTGGGGAATTAAATCCCAAAGCCAAAATAGCTTATGAAATATTCACTTGACTCCATATGGCATTCATTCAAAAGAGGTGGATTTAGACCACCCAAAACAAAGCCTTGACAATAACGGTTTGGAACCTCGTGGTGAGGCACAGTGGGTTGGCTTGACAAAACGAAATTAGGCTGATGTCGCTAACTATGCTCCGGTGCCTGACCACCTACATATATATAATAAACTGTGAGCTAAAGCTCAGTGAATAACGAATATGTAAAGGGGTTAAGAATGAATGTCTTTTCAGTAATTAAAACAGTCAATTGCATCTGTAGATCAGTTATTCAATCAATGTCTCATATTTCATGTCATATCAGTCATTTAGAAATCATAGCAGTCATACGTAGTACATCCAATATCAGAACAGTACAGTAGGTCTTAATAGACCGAACAGTCAGTTGATGGCCGTCAAAACAGTAAACAGTAGTAGTTCCAAACATCGGAACTGACAGAGATATCTGTAACAGTAGCAGTAACAATAACAATAACAGTAGCAGTAGCAGTAACAGTCAATTGCTATGGATGCCACGAGTACAGTTCGTAAAATATGACAAATATTCATTCAATAAACAATATCATTTCAAAAAGCGGTACAGTTAATCATTCAGAAAATAATTGTAATTGAACATAGTTTTACAACATTGTTACTCACAGATGGCTCCACTAGCAGATCAGATAATGCAGACAATTCAGATAGATCAGGCGAATGATAGCGCGTGACCTACACAAACCCATAACATATACACATCGAAACACAATATCAATTCCTTGATCAAGCTTGACTCTTCTTGTCTTTTTCTGTCTAAGTAGTCCGAGATTCTACTACGTGTATTCTTCCTTTATTCAAATGAATCGAATTCTTATTTCACATACCCTTTCATTACTAAATCATTATTTTCTGAATAAACCAATTCTTACTTGGCTTCTTAATCAAGTACTACTAAGTTAATGACTTATTCCTTTAATCAACTAATTAATGTTGATTGTTACCTTATAAATTTTTATTGAGCCATAAATCACGTCTAGAATGCTTTGGAAAGAGATGAGAATAAATGTCACGCCCTAAACCCGCCCTTAAAAGTTTGGGCATGAACACTTCAGAAATGGACACTTCCTGTGATATATATAACATATGGGTCCTGAACGGAAGCATTCACTAACATAAAATAATATAAATTAACATCCATCGAGCTCATGCCTATATGCCAGGATCTCAATGTGCCATTAAATTGTTCCAAATATGATAGACAGATATACGAGAAGCAGATATGTGCATTCACACCATAACATATATAGGCACGTATGTACAGAACCAGCCCCACACGTGGGCATACAGCAAGAATGTTGGTATAAGAGATTATACACGACTAATTACATTAGACCAAAGATTAAGGACCAAACCAGGGGTCATTAAGGAAACCCCACAAAATGCATAAGCTTCTTTACGTGGCTTGACCAAAAAGTGGTGACCAAAGCTGAATTAAGATCAACCTCCAGGTTGATTGCCTACAGAAACAGACATAACACAAAGTGAGCAAGGCTCAGTGAATAATAGCACTCAGACAATTTGATGATTAGACTTGAATTGTAATATTCATAACATATATAAGTGCAAAGATCATATAATTAATCTTATCTTGTAACCATTCCAGAGTGGCCTTGGGCCCAGATATCAACAGATTGTGCAGAGCGGCCTCAGACTCATAAGATCATACAGATCGGCCTCAGGCCCAACAGATTATACAGATCGGCCATAGGCCTAGCAGGTTATACAGAATGGCCATAGGCCTAACAGATTATGCAGAACGGCCATAGGCCTAACAGATTATACAGAACAGATTAGTATATAGAACGGCCATAGGCCTAACAGATTATACAGAACAGATTAGTCTCAGAGTTATACGGAGGCACACAGAGTCTTTCAGTTATTCACATGAGTTAACATAGTTAATTTGCGTTTAACAGAGTGCTAATGATAATTATTAGCAATAAGTAAAACGTATGTTACAGATTGGCCTTAGGCCTAGGTATTAACAAAGCAATAAGTAAAGCGTATTTTACAGATTGGCCTTAAGCCCAGATATTACCAAAGCAGAGTGATTCCAGAGTCGTATCAATGTACGCAGATTTTCCAATCATTTATAAACATTAACGTAATTAACTTGTGAAGAACAGAGCGTTAATAATAAGAATTATTAACAGTAAGTAAATGTACAATTACAGTACTAGTACTCACAGTGCCGTAGTGGAGTGACAATTCCTCTGGAGTATGTCCTATACACAAACATAATTGACAAATTAGTTCCTTTTTCCTTTTTAAATTATTCTCCGATTCGTTTCGCCTCGAATGAATTTACAAACATTTAAAGGTATCAAACACAGATTTCGATAACATTGGAGGGTCAAGCACGTAAAACGGAGCAGGCAAAATTTTGTAGCATGGGTTGTACGTGCGGCTGTGAGCCCCACACCTGCGGCAAGGGTTCCCGCACGTGCGGCTGTGAGGTCCCGCACGTGCATATTTTTCAGAATGCAAAGTCCAATTTCCCCCTGTTTTCCACACATGCGGCCATGACCTCTGCACGTATGGTGGTGCTCCCGCACGTACGGCAATGACCCCCGCACGTGCGGCGATTCTGTCCAGCTGCAGTCCGAAATTTCTAGCAAAACTCAATTTTTGGTAAACTTTTTCAAGGATCAAAATGGGTTCAAAAATCATATAAACAAAACTTACAATCATATATCAATCTTAAACATGAATTAGATCTTTAATCTTTAAAACTCATAAACACAACTCAATTCCATGAGATCCCAACTTTACACACACATAGACATATACACACATGGCCATTTGCCCACATAAGTGAGCTCAAGCATGTCAATTGAGAAAATGAGATGCAATTCTCACTAGATAGTTCAATATAATCACAAATCAACCAAACACAAGAAAGATTATCCCAATTAATCACTTAACACATGCTTGACCTATATTATAAACCCTAACTTACATGATATAGAGGAATTCCTACCCAATTCAAAGAGAGGAGTTAATTAGAATAGGTTAAACACACCTTGAGTTGGAATCTCTATGAATCTTCTCAATTTCCCCAATCTTCTTCCTTGTAGCACCTCCCCTCTTCCTCTCTAACTTTTCCCTTTCAATTTGCACCCAGGAGATATTTTTGTCAAAACTTATTCCCATGTCAATCATCTAAGAGGCATATATATACATAATATAAAAAGGTTGAATAAGACAAAACTCAATCAGTTTAATCATTCTAAATTGAAATTTCACAGAAAATCCTGTTATGGCTTAAAAATCATGCTGATCTTAAATGTCAAATCAATTTCAGATTATTAAGCCTCTAAGGCTCCTAATTTCTGATCTGAACGTCCCATTTGTAATAGATGTTTCTCTTAGGTAACAGATATAGTTTCATAACCATATTTTCACACAATTAAGCTTAAGCTCACATGGAATTCTATGTTGGCCAGATAAATACACAATATAAGGGACAAAAGATATACCAGAAAACATATAGAGGGTCGGGTTATTACAATAAAAATGTGAACTAAATGCAATTTTTCAAAATATGCTGAAAATAGGGTCTTCGCTCGAGCGTCACTTTGATCGCTCGAGCGGACTGTAAAATTTTGAAAAACTTTTGGGAGCTCGATTTTCACGCTCGAGCGAGACTTTCCTCGCTTGAGCGGACATCATAAATTCTGGAATTTCTAGAATTGTAACTGAAGTTCAAATTTGATATTCAAGGCCTCAAAACTTGTATTTTTTGTACAAAAATATGGAGAACCATTGTATAATTTAGTAAATACTCTCAATTAGGAATCATTCATTCAAAATCATGCTTCAATTGTCCAAATTTAGTTTTAACTCATTTTCTCCATATCAAACCCATAAATTTTTAAAACATGAATTAAACTTCCAAAACTCTTGCAAATTCATGATGCATGTGCAATTGAAACTCAATTTTATGTAAGACAAATAAATTCAAACCCAAAATGGTTATTTCCAAATTAACTTCTATAATTTTGAATCTAATTCAATTTCTTCACCCTTTTACTAATTCCTTTTAATTTACATGAAATTGAAGTTATATGACTCTTAGGAAAGTATTTGCATGTATGAAATTAAGATTAAAACTAATTAATTTTTCTATATTCAAAATCAAATCATAATTTAATTCTTGATTTAGCCAAATTTAGATTTAATTAAATTTCTTCATATTACACCCAAAACTTAATTCATAATCATAGATGTTCCATAACATATTTAAATTTTGAAAGCGGACTTTAAAAATTGATTGTCACAAAATCAATCTTCCTATGCAATAATATAGTAGCATAGATAGCAAGTACGGGTGTTGTATCCACATGAACAATTGGATTATTTGGACTATTTTAATCGATTAATTCTTAATTTAATTTGAAAAAAGGTTTTTTTTTTTTAGTTGGTAACAATTTGGAACAGCAGGAAAATTAAAACCCTAAATTGCAATTAGACAATAAAATGATTTGAGATAGAGAACCTAGGGTAAGGGATTCATCACTAGCTGTTTCAACGAATTGTGGACTTAGGTTTAATGAGAGTATGCCTTTGAAATGAACAAATCTAAACTATAAGTTCAAGTTGTAGACAAGAGAAATGAGGTGTCAAACCCACCAAAATGAACTATATCCAACTGGCACAAGTTGTCCACACTAAGTTAGGGTTGTGGCACAACTCGTCTAGTCCAAGCATAATTCGTCTGACGTCTTTAACTCTCAACAAGGAAAAATGGTTGCAAAAGTATGCACATTCACATAAGAAGTGTGGAATAGAATAAGCAATGAAAGAGTATTTCAAATCAAAAGTTTTACAACTATTCAAAAGTTACAATCATTGAAACTCAAGTTACAATCCAATTACTCTGCTAAGGTTTCATCAAAACCCTAATAATGGCACCTAGCCACTCATAGTGAAGAGGTAAGTTGCCATTGAAGAAGAGATCACCATGAAAAAGCTTATGGAAGAATTACCTTTAACCTTAAAGTTGTTCGGATTCCTTGCGCAAAGCTTGGGTTCGAGTCTTCATAGACCCTTGTTGGGTTTATACATACTTCTTGGTGCGTAGAGCATGCAAGGTGCCTTAATAGCTTCGGCTCCGACATAGGTGTGGTGGGGTTCTCTACAGATGCACTATGGGTGTTAAGGGACAATACTCTCTGACGGGTATGTGGAGTAGTCTATCTATGTATCCATTTTAGGTTTAACAAAAAAAAAAAAAAAAAAAAACAAAACAAAACAAAAAAAAAAAAAACAAAAAACTATCTAGTACTTAATTAATTGAGTTAGTTTTTGTTGGCCAGAACCCAATATCTCAAGAGTAAAGCCAACTAATGCCTAAGAGGGGCATCTACCAGTATCTCATTTTTTTATTTTTATTTTTATTTTTATATTGGACAAGTTACAAAGCTAAAAGAGCTATAAGGAAACAAGGAAGGTTTTGAAAATTACCAAAATACTAATTCATTTTATTTTTGGAAATTCCCCAACAATATTTGTTTCTTGTTTGGTAAAATGCCTCAATAAAATACTTCTTGGTTCCTCTTTGAGTTTCTTCTATCAAACTATACAAAGGGTTGCGGGGGAGGGGGGAGGCAACAATCATAATTAGAGATGAAGATGGGTCAAGGTTGGGAGAGAAGTGCATCATGAGCAGAAGAAGGGTGGGGTGGAGTGGGGTAGGGACAACATCCATGGACATACCATTTACCTTAATGTTGCTTGCTCAATCAAAATTCTAACTTCGTCACTTCTATACCACATTTAGAGTTGAAAGGTTTAATTTAGGGACAGAACCAGAAAAATTGACTTAAGGGGCCCAAATTATGAATCTTATATATCCTGAGGAATTCTATTTACACCCAAAAAATTATTTACTCTCAATTTTAAATGCACCCTGTTTAATTATTTAAAATTTTATTTTACTCTCATTACACCCTATTATTTTTCCCAAATTACCCTCAAGGTAAACCCAAATAATAGATAATAAACAAACTAAAAAAACTAAATTATTTCAAATCTTTTCAATATAGAAAATAATTCTCAAATACAGAAAGAAAAACCAAACTTATAAGCACATAAGCATTATAAATACAGAAAAAAACCAAACTTTTACATAAACATTATAAAACTTTTCAATATAGAAAGAAAAAAAAAAACTTTTACATTATAAATTATCCACAAGAATGCTCATGGAAAAGTAAAAACCAAACTTATAAGCACATAAGCATCAGGCACTAACAGGAAAGAATAGTTCTCAAATAATGTACTATTGAAATGACAAAATAAGAACAACTCCAATAATATGTTATTGTTAATTTAATTACTGGGCCCTTTAATTTTTGTCAAAAAATGATATAGAAAATTATTGATGGTGCTCTACAAAAATTGTGAAATCGCTTTATATGAATACTTACCTCCTTTTTGATGAGTTGCTTAAAAAAACTATTTTGATTATTACTTTGATCCATTATTTGATTTTGTTCAAACTTTCTTCTAGAGTTTAGGATTTCAAAATAATAAAAAACAATGATGTTGATGATGATGGTGTGTTTTGATAGGGTAGATTTGAGTTTTGAAGGAAAGAAGAAGAAGAAGAAGAAAAACAAATAACTTTGATATCTTGGAGAAGAAGATACAGAGATTTGAATATGAATAACTGATTAGAATGTACCATGAGAAAGAAAAAAAAATTATTTTGGGGTTTAATATGTGTTCTTATTAGTAAATTCATATTAAGATATATTAGGAATTAAAATTTATGAATTTAAATTGGGCATACTGAGACATATTTTGGGTTCAACTAGAATCCCCCATATATTCTTCACAATTTTTTTTTCAATATACATTTTTGGATAAACTGCCAATAGGTCCTAATAGTTGGACTTAATTCCCATTAAGTCTTATTAAAATTAAGTTCTAGTAAAATCGTCGCTAAAAATAATTTTTTGTGAAATTTTTACATATATCACTAAAAATTGACAATTAATGACGTTTTTCTGTGACAAAATTTTCAAACTGTCATTGAAAGTTGAAAATTAGTGATACTTTTTTGTGACGATTTTTTAAACTGTCGCTAAGACTTATAATTAGTGACATTTTTGTGACAATTTTTAAATTGTCACTAAAAATTAACAATTGGTGATATTTTCTAAGAAAAATACTTGGAACTCCCTTTTTATAGAGACCCCCACAACTCCCTTTGGATCTGTCATAACCCGCTCCCCGTACTCAAGGGTTAAGTATCGTGATGGCCAGTAACGGAAGTTACCTCCGGCCAATTCTTAAACATATTAATAAACGCGAGCGGAAATAATATTTAAGTGAGGGTACCAAAATAATCATCGGAGCTTCTATTTTTATTACAAAATTTATTGACCAAAAAGGCCGATATTTACATAGAAAAATATCATGAAAGTGTTGTGTGTGTCTATTCCGCAACCCGACTTTCCAAAAGCTATTTCTGAATTGCATTGTTTCCTGAAAATTAGTAAACAGCTATAAGCACATGGCAGAGTGAGAAATATTATGCCAAAAATATAAGAGATACAAAATAACCATGGATAGTTAGGTAACCAAAATAATTAAGATAACTTAGTCTGAACAAATAATCATTTAAGTAGCAAAACTGAGATTATGTAAATAATTAACCATAACCACGGTACCGAACAGAACAGAACAGAGATCACAGGAGTGATAGTCAGAACAGAGGTACGGATTCAAGAGATGGCTCTATACGAACTCTAGAGGTGGCTCCCACAATAGTGTAGCACTTAGTTCCGTACAACACTTTGCTCCACACCAGAAATCAGAGAGTCAATGGATTCATAACAATACAGAGGTACAGATTCAAGAGGTGGCTCGTACGGATTATAAAGGTGGCTCCTACAATAGTGTAGCACATATCTCTGCACAGTATTTTGCTCCGTACAAAACAGAGGTCAATAGATCCATGACAATAGAGGGCCACAAAGTGACTAAACAGAGACCAATGGTTATTTAAATCCCCCAAGGCGTGGGACTCTGTGGTAGTACTTACAAAACATAATTATTTATAAGGTCATAGTCAAATATTCTTTAAAATATAAACAAACATATCCATGAGTTTCATTTTAACAAATAGAGTTCACGTAACTAAAATATTTATAAAACATAACTTATAATAATATAACTAATAAAATACAACTTGTATAAAATAAATTATGGTAAGTCAAAACATACGTAAAATATATTATGGTAAATTAAGGTATAATATAACTCACCTTAACATTGACCCTTAGCCTTTCTTTTACTAACACAACCTTCCTATTTAAGGACCTCTCCATCTCTTTTCTTTTCTTTCTTTTTTTTTTCTTTTCTTTTCTTTGCTTTCCTTCATAGGTTATCAACTCTTCCTATTTATAGGGAGGAAAACTCAATATCTTGGCAACACGTGTCCAGCCGAATCAGCCCGCATATTTGCTTCATAACTTCACCTGATTTGCTTATTATGAACTTGATTTATATTTATCTTATAGTTAATATAATTATACTTTGGCCCAACTTCCTAATATAACTATATAAACAAATTAATCCATAATTAAATTATACTTTATCGTATACACCCACAGAAAATTAATTATTTATTTTACTACCACACCCACTATTATTATTATTATTATTATTATTTATTTAATAATATATCATCACATACAACCATAATACTAGTATAAAATTTAAAGGACAATTTAAATTTTCGGATTGTTACAGGATGTCAATCATTGATGTATGTGTATGATCCATTCATATATATATGGGGCCCATACCATCAATAGTTGAGATCCAAAGGGAGTTGTGGGGGTCTCCAAAAAAAGGAGGTCTCAATCATTGTTGGTTTTTTAATAAGATTTGATGAAAAATGCATTAATTCTCACAATTTCAAAAGTCAGTTTTTATAACTTGTTACTATTTGATCCTTTTTGTTTTTGGTATTTTTCTTGGGTCTGAAACTTATATTATTTGTGTAAATGCCAAAATTTTATTATTTGTTCATTACGAGAAAGTCCTAATTATAATTGATATTAATGAAATATGTAATGGTGTTAAACTATAAAATGAATGTTTGTTATGAAATTCTTACCATCACTCTCACTCAAGAAAATGAAAGGTTTACTGTATAAATGTTCTTCTCAATTTCTTAAAAAATGAACAAAAATTTACATTTTATATCGCAGTCACTTTAGAGAGTACAAAAAGAGTAATATTCATACAAATAAAAAAAATATTATAACTTGTAGAGGGTGAATAAAAAAGATTATATTCATACAAATATTATTTTATTTTTTTGCGAGGTGGCTGGCCCCACCAGTCTCTTGGTAGGTCTGCCCCTAACTCTTATCGAAAGCAACATCCCAAAAGTTACAATTGCATTGGCAATAAAATTGCAACAATGATTTAGATCATTAAAACATACCTTATTAATAGTACTAATGTGTTAGAAATAAAAAAAAAAAAAAAAAAACAAGGCACGGAAAGTGGGCAGGGCTCACTGCCACATCACTAGTGCTCCTCCTAGTACTCTATTTTTAATGCTCCCAAGGATTTTTCATAAAATTGTTTTCTTTCAAAATTTAAAACATATTGACTCATTTTCTCAATAATTTTTACTTGTAATTGAGCTAGCTCGTAATTGTAACAAATAGTGGAAAAATTATCATGAGATCTTTTGTTTTAAAATTTTTCTCTCTATACCAAGCCACTCTCAGCTATTTGATCATGTCACGAGATTTTTACACATTTTTTGACTATGAATATATTAAAATATAGCAAACATAAAAATTTGGATACGAAGGATCTTTGGTTGGAAAATTCTAATATAGTCCTCTTTTCTACTTAATTGAGTTGAATTTAGCCAAATTCTCAGAGCAAATGTGCTTGGAGTGTCTTAATGACTAACATAATGTACTTAGAGTGTCTTAATGCTTAATATATGATTTTTCCACTCATTGACATGCTCATCATTCAGTACAACATAAAGGTTGATATATGAATGTTTATATTGGGAGCATATGTTTTAGTCTTGGTGACAAAAGAAGTTTTCACTTTTAGGACATAAAGCACATGGATCACTTAACGGTTTCTTAAATTTAGAGCTGCATAGTTTACATTTATCTTATAGATTTAAAATCAATACATCCATGAGTTGATATCACTTAAGCTTTGTTTTGTTATGGATTTGGGGAGGGATTTGGAAAGTGAAAGGAAAAAGTGTGCGAAACGTAGATAAAATGTAGTCATATTTTATTCACATTTCACCTACCTTTTCTCTTTTCCTTTCCAAATTCATGAATCAAATACAATCTCAGGAGGACATTTAATTCAAGGAAGCTACTACGATGCGCACTTCAAAAAAAATATACTTCTATTTGTCACTTTTACCGCAATGCCCCCACAGAATAACATTACATTTCTTACGATGTGCACTTTTAGAAGTGCGAACCACACCTTTCTCCTTAATTTGTTGTAGTATGCTAAGCAAAATAATTTGAAATACTTCCAAATTACCAAATTACACCTTCTCTACCTCTACCTCTATCTCTCTATCTCCATCTGTATCTCTATCACTATCTCATCCTTCGTTTTCGTTTAGAACTATCAGTCTATATTCAATAATTAGCCTTTTTAAATTTTTTTGAAATTTAATTTGAAATCCCTTCATTTTAGATTCACTTATTCAAAATGGAGCCTTAGATTGTGTTTGAATTATGAATTTGTAAAGGAATTTAGGAGGAAAAGGAAAAGTGAAGGAAAAGATAAAGAAGATAATGAAGGGAAGAACCTAAATCAATTTCTTGGTTTCCCTAATATTTTCCTTCAATAAAATACATTTATGGTCCTTAAAGTAAACGTTTTGTGTCACTTTAATCTTTTAAGTTTGACCTAGGGCAATTGTCCAAGTAGTTAGGGAGAGAGCACTTAGGTGCCAAGATGAGTGAGATTTCAGGTTCGAGTCTATGGAGATATATTGGTTTATATTGTAATCTTATTGCTAATTCCTATCTTGTGAGGGAAAAAAAGCAAAAGATCCTTAAAATTTCAATTTATCCTTAAAATTTTTAATGTGAGTCAATTTGGTTCAATTTCAAACGGTCCATCTAAATAGTTAATAAAATGATAATAGAATACACATATGGCCCGAAAGTATGTGTTTCATGTCACTTAAATCCTCAAAGTTTTAAATTTTGTTAATTTAGTCCTGAAATATTAATGATGGAAATAAAACATAACCTTAAGGGACGAAATTTGACAAGATTGAAATTTTAGGCACCAAAATGACACAAAACGTATGCTTTAGGATCATAGTTGAAATTTATAATTATTCAATTAATGATTTAAACGACCTTTTAGAATTAGACCATCTCAACTCAAATTAAAAACTTCAGGGACAAAATTTACAAATTAAAATTTGAAGGAACAAAGTGACACATAACACATATTTTAAGGATAAAAAATGTATTTTATCCTATATTTTTCTTTTTTCTGATAAATTTCTCCACAAATTCATGAGCTAAACATAGTCTAAGGCCTCATTTGGGAAGTTAACGGCTTAGCAAAAAAGCTAAAAAGTCACCAAAAGCCAAAAAGCCAAAAGGTTTTCAACTCATTCAAAAAAAAACCATTCCCATTCACTCTACTTTTTGCATGTCGTTACGTAAAAAGTAAAATATTCTTCGCAAACATATTGATTTTTTTACCTCATATTTTGGCCAAAAAAATCAAAAGTCATTAAAATAGCCACTTTCCAAACGAGCACATAGAGGGCTGAAAAGGAACATCAGTCAGATTCCTCCCGAACCTTCAAGTATCAAATAGCAATTGGGAAGCTACATCCAAGTTTTCTTTGTCATAGAAATTTACCAAGTTCAACATATGATGGACTGAAAGCCTCTTGCTGCAGCTACGGTACAACCAATGTCACAAGACACTATCATTTTTTATTTCATTATACTTGACCTTGTATATCTATAGGTGTGGGGGAGGAACTAGTTCTAAAGAGAGACTAATTACATTATAAAAAGGGCTGATAATTTGTATAAGAAATTCCAATGGAGAGTTTTTAAGGTCAGTAATTTGCAAGTTGCAAGGATCACCCACTTGGAAAACTTCGAGGTCGTTTGATCTACATGCATTTTAGCTGCAGAAAGATGTGGCTACTTAGCAAGATGTTGATGTTTGATTGGACACTTGAACTCAACTCTGATTTCTTCAGTTTTTTAACATCTTCTCTAATCCTCATCATAACTCGTCCAGCGCTCCCATTTAGAACGACCCCTTTTTAAGTCTTGCTCATTGGTAGTGGAGTTATCATCTTCTCTTTGTTTCCTCAAAAAATAACATTGCTTCAGGGTTTCTTGCTCATGATGCTTTGTAAATGCAGCAGATGATGATTTCAGTCGTCCAAGATCACAACAGTCAATTGAGTCTGCTGTCGGTGGCATCATTCTTGTTTGCTCACTTGAGCTTTCCACTCTAACCTGAACAATATGAAAATGTCAGAAAGAATAGCTACAGATCTGCAAGATTTAATTCTACCAGCAATTTGTAAGGAGTCTTGTTTGTCAAGCAATGTGAAAAATATGATGCAACCATAATTTCTCAATTCCAAGACTCCTATCACCTGAAAGCTGAAGATATGATAAGTATTGACTTGATAATGCATGATTTGTGTTTAATGGTCCAAAGATACGAAAAGCAATATACTAGACATTTTGCACTCAAGTTAAAGGGCATCTTAATTATATGGAAGGGGCATTATATTTTTGGTGAATGGCAAGGGCTATCACCATTCTGCAACTCAAAAATTTCTTTTTACTAGAGGTAGGCACACACTACCGTGTGTGAAATTTAAATAATCATGGTAGTTATTTGAAGCCATTTATATTTTGAGGGAATTTAAAAAGTTTAGATCTAAGTAGTTACATGTCCCGGGGGTATTTTGGAAAAATCCAAGAACTGTGACGATCTACACCAACTCAAGAGTTGGCTTTATATAATAGAATAGATAGATGATAGAACTGAAACTGAAACCAACCACCAAAAAGCTTTCCATACATTTGGGAAGTGGGATTTTAGCTCAATTTAGGCTAAAATTCATAAAAAGACAAAATAGACTAAAATAGCTAAAAAGACAAAATGTCACATCAAACTCATAATCATTTCACTTTTTCTCTCACAAACATCACATTCAATTACAAAAAAAATCCAATCATCTTTCCAAACACAATTGTTAGCCTACTAAAATAACAACTTCCCAAACACCCACATAATAGAACAGAAACTACAAAAGCTTTCCTTGCCCTAAACCATCAACCACTTAACCCTAGGCAACTTTATTTGAAGTTTTCTAAACTATCCTACATCATGGATATGAAATTTTGAAGTCACATACAGACAGCTAGCATAGTGGTGATCAAAGCAAAATCAGCTCCAAGAGCTGCAGAAAAAGAAAATCCATAGGGGGTACAAAGTGACATGAGAGATTTTGAATATACACAGCTAATAACCAGAAGGAAAAGGTTTGAATATATACTAAGAAGTATAACCTGGCTTATCACAAGTTCCATTTCACAATTCAGTCTTCTTTATTGATTGCACCGAAAAATAATTTCAAGGTCAGGTCAACTTAACAAGAATGCCACAATGACCTTGACAAGAATGGCACTTAATGCCAAGTTGTTCAGGAAAAACCTGAGAGAAATTTAGCAAAAAACATATGGAATATTTTGTGGTTATGTAAAGGAGAGTATTCCCCTTCAAGAAGAAGATATATATATATATATATATATTTTCTGGAAGTTTTGTTTGCTTTTTCGGATTTCTATAGTGTGGAAAAATCTTTATCAGTGTGTGCAGAAGTTTCAAAACAGTATAAAGCATACCTTCTCACTGCAGTAACTTCTGCTATTAACATGATATCTTTTGGTAGGACTACTGGTAATTTGATGACTCCTTTGGGAACCTTCTCCCTTCCTTCTGATTCTCGCTCTCTTTCCAGGTTGATAACCTTTCCTAGATTTGTAACCATGCGAAACTTTCACCTCACAGTCATACTTCCTCCTCATGTACTCTTCACCCCTCCTTCTAGCATGAGTATAATCCAAACATTCATCTTGATCTGTCAAAGTATAATCACTTCTTCCATGTTTAGGGCTCAAAATTTTTTCATCATCACTCCAATTGTGAATTTTCAGATTTTTTCTTGCAGGAAGATAAAAATTTACATGATTCTCCTCAATTTCTTGCAGATTTCTCTTATGCCCCTCATCTTTACCATAGTCATCACTCCACAGAATCAAGTGTTTATCCCAGTTACTCCCTGATCTTGCTCTGCTGTATTCATTATTTTGAATAATCCTGAAATCATCTCCATCAGTTATGTTATTGATTGGTTGTATAAACTGAGACCTCGGCCTTGGGATTTTAACAGAAAGAACCAAGCTTTCATTTTTGAGTGTTTCACTTGGGCATTTCTTGTCAGATGCTATTTCCCCCTCTTCCATGCCATCTGTTTTCTCATTGCTCTGCAGCTTCCTATCAATCAAGAAACAGAAATAAATCATTACACCTCAGATTACCAACAATATAACCCATACTCACAAAGAAATTCAAAGAGTATCCCAGAAACAATGGCATTCCAGTCTTCTGAAGAACCATAGAAGCATTTACTGAGTGGAGTAACAGTTCTTATAGGCGTGCTTTTTTCCTTTTCTCCGCATGTTATCTGCACAAGTGACTTGCATATTGCCAAAAATAAACTTGTTTGATTAATAGGACATACTAAGTGATCACAAGTTAAACACCATGGACTTCTAGCTCAAAGTCACTAGTGTTCATCAAATTTTTTTTTATAGGTAATCAAAGGGGGCCCAAAGTACACACAGTCAAGACAAAAAAAACTATCAACAGGAGAATTTCTCTGCAAATAGTGGAAATATTGCACTAAGGTTAAAATTAATAAGATGTATATATATATATTTCATGATTTGAAAATTTGCTTTACTGTTTACATTTTCTAGTTTGTTCACTGCTAAAGTTTTCAATGCATTCTAATTAGCATACCATTGCTTCTTGACGCCAGGTTGAGTTGTATTGGGTGCTATTGATACCAAGACTTAATCGAGGATGCAATATGGATATGGTGAAAAATCTCCATGAACATATGTTTTGGCTGAAGTGACTATTATATCAGAATTGTTAAATAAAAAGGGTTTTTCCAAATGTTTCTCTGAGCAGACTGACTTGTAATACCTCACCATTGATTACGAATCTCCAGACTTAGTTTTTGTATTCAATCCTTAAACTTATTCTGTTGGAACAGTAGAGAGATTATGGACTGGATTACCTTGCTCGCGTAAAGAAAATACCACAATCAATTAGTTGCAAATTGGTTTGACTTGCGTACTAGGTCGCTATCTCTAAGATGTTTTGCAGCCCAAGCCTACGTCAATGGGAAATCCCACAAGCAAAGGTTTTCATTATCAAGCAAGAACAAGTGCTCAAAAAAGCTACAGTGGTGTCTCTCCAAAGCCTCTCCCACCAAAACCTAATTGTTTTTAATTCAAAAACCCTATGGAGAATGAATATCTCCTCATACATGTATACTAGAGAGAGTCTTACCTAAACTAATCAAACCTAAATTAGGTTTCCAATCCAAAAAAGGAAACATAGTACATCAAAAAACCTAATCTAGAAGTCAAAAATTGGATCTGGTCGCATCTGAAACCCGCCCACCTCTAAAGCCACAAGAAGTTATTTGGTGGTCTTGGAGCAATGCTTCACACCATTTATGCTGTGACACCTATCCTCTTGTCTCTCAAAAATCAACATAAAAGTGGTGAGTCCACTATTTAAATCAATAAAAATCAAATTAGGACACCATGGGCATGTTTGATTGGGTGGATTAGAGCATGTGATTAAGATTATTAATCTGTGGACCCAATTATCCTATATTTGTTTTAACATTTTGGTTTAGGATTATTAATCCAATGGATAATTAATCCAACAAATTTGTAAGATTATTAATAATGGGGTAGGGGTGAGATTATTAATCCAATGGATATTAATCTAATTGGATAGTGAATACCACATTAATTTAATAGGATTATTAATACTTCACTATTAATCTTGTGAATCAAACATGACTCATGTGTATTTGCCCAAAGAACATTGAGGGTTAGTTTGGAAAGTGGCTTTTTTAGTGGCTTTTCGGCTAAAATATGAGGTGAAAAAATCTAAAGTGTTTGGGAATGACTTCTAAATTTTTTACGAAAAACATGTAAAAAGTAAAGAGAAAAGAAAGAATTTTGACTTTTTATATGGCTGTTTGGCTAAAATCAAATCTTCCCAAATGCACCCTAAATGATTTCCCCAAAGCCACTGCTCAAGCGAAAAAACAAACTCCCAGTATTTTTATAGGTCTGAATAGATCCCAAGACAGAGGAATCACCACTCGAGCATTGCTCAAGTGGTCAATGCCAGTTCACAATAAATTTGGCCAAAAATTCATCACTATCCATGTTTCAAACTCTTATCTGTGTTTCTTTCATGTTCATGTCATTTACGCATAACATTAATTCATAATGCGTGAAGAATGTGTATCTAAATATGAAAAAAAATTGCTAATTTGGAAAGGATGCCCTAAGAACAAAAGAATATTCCTTGTCCAAACTGCTGCTTCAACTTACAATTAGCAAAGAGTATAAGGCCTCGTTTGGGAACCCTCCATTTTAGCCAAAAAGTCAAAAAGTTACTAAATTAGTCAAAAAGCCAACAACCCATACCCAAAAGTCAAAGATTCTCTTTTTTCTCTACTTTTTGCACATCTTTTCGTAAAAAGCCAAAAAGTCATCCCAAACATACTAGTTTTTTTTAGCTCATATTTTAGCCAAATAGCCAAAAAGTTACTAAATTAGCCTGTTCCCAAATGGGGCCAGATAGCGGGCCAAACAGTAATTTAGTGTTTACTCCAAAATAATCAGAAAAACAAAAAGAAAAGCAGTTGATATGTTCAGTTTTATGCGAGCGACAACATAAAATTCCTCATATCCCATACCTTTCTTTGTGAGGTGTACGATGAATTCCAGCACAATGTTGAAAATCAAAGGAAACTTGACGGCCTGAATCAAGGGGGAAGGGCCAGATCCCACCTCCATGGATATTCTTGTGAACTCTAGTGTCTAACGGCGCAACATCTTTTTTAAAATTCTCGCGTTCAGCATCAGTACCATCCACAGCAATCTGCTCACCAAACACTTCGTATATGAAAACAGCATATACATTTAAAAAACATCAGAAACAGAAATTTAGGGCTTAACCAACCGAAAGAACAGATTTCTTACCTCAATAATTGCTTCTGAATCTCTTGTCCGTGGATGCCTAGTATAAATGGAGGGAAGGCGTTCACCACTACCAAAATCTACTTGTATTGCTTGTCCAATTGGCTGGTTTTAAAATAAAAAAAAGTCTTAGATAAAGGAGAATTTTGAGGGCATAATGACCTAATTTGTTCAGTAGTGCAATTTCAGCATAAAGGAGTAAACACAGGAACTGTAAGAAATAATATGCCATGATAGTAAATTAATTTAAAGCAGAGCAGAAAATAAGAAATGCTATTGAAGTAAACTCTTAGATAACTACAAAAATGAATGGATAAGACATACAATTTGTGAAAGCTCAGGAGCAGTTTCCATTCCTTCGCTTAGTAATTTTTCTTTTGTTGCATCCGTTCTTCTGAAAGGATTTTCAGCCAGTAGATCATGACTACTTGTTGCAGTGGCAAGCTCTAGGGGTGTGCCTCGATCATTATTCTGAAATAAAAGCAAAACACAAGAAAAACCAGTAATTCTCTTTGTTATCTCTTTCTTTATGAATATAGATAAACTTATGAGTATTAGACTCCAGGACTAAAGTTAGCTACTCACTTTCAGCCACAAAAGGAACTAATTACCTGCTCTGATCCCCTGCTTTCATAAATAATGATCTTACTTCGCATACTGTCCAGGCAGAGTTGTTCCTGCACTAGAAAAAATTAGTAACCCACCGAGAGAAGTCTGAAGGAACGCAATGAAATGTTGAAACTTGCCATCTGCCCACAATAATCTTTCCACTTCAACTCATCCAACCCAAAATTAAAAAAATCTGACAAATCAGCACCAGGGTGTCTCCATCGCTTTTCTTGCAAATTATCAATGTTGATATCAAATACTGTCCTGAAAATATCCGATGAAACAAAATATCAGTGACTGAAAAACTTGTCATTTAAATAATATCAATTTTCATGCAAAAGCTGTTAAATCATAGACATGAAAAATTATTATTGGTATCAATTTTCGTGTCAATGATTTAACATTCGTATCTATGTGTAATCACTGTAGTGGACACTGGACAACTATGAATAGAAAAGGAAAACATTGGTATCTATGTACAACACAGATAATGGGGCATTCCAACATAACACCAAATAAAACAAATTTAAAGCACAGTTCTGTTCCAGAAAACATGTAACAGTATTTGTTGGCATGCTGAACAGCACAAGATATGTTACTTAGGAGATATGTTGTTACCCAACTTTTTCAAATATGTCCTTACACCAACTAGCAAGCCAAACAGAGCAATTCACTCACAGCCAAATATTGATGTACAAAACTAACATTAAAAATTAAAGCCAGCATAGAAGGTTCTACATCTTTGATGGAAGCATGGAGTCCAATCTGTTGCAAATAACATGTGCTGAAGAATTGTTGCCCCGTGCTGATCGCCCAAGACTAGAAATATGATGCACTGAGTTAGAAGACTTGATTGGAGTAGGTTGCCAATCAGCCCTGATGTGATCAGCAGCAGGTCTCACGTTGACAAATGAAGGAATATGATGAGGGGAGCCTCCAGGACCAACGGAAGCTCCTCCAGGTATGGATGCTGCAGCTGGTCTCATGCACTAAAAGCCACAAGAAAACAAATTGAAGAAGATAAATAGATAATAAAAGAATTGAGGAAAAAGAAAAGAAAATGAACATACATATACTCTGTAAATAGCAAAGGATGTCAATTACTTGTTGCAGTACTCTTTGAAAAATTATAGCAATCATGCTCTTATTCAAGCCATTCAAATTCCCATATTATTCTAATGTTACTGTGATGTCGTATCAAATATTATCAAAACAATATGAGGTTTGAATATAACTCCACCTTAACTACATGTGAGCTCAATTTAAGTAGTGACAGTCTAACGTAGACTCAAATTTTTAGTTGTCAGCAATTAGGTTGGGTTGTTCTTCTTTTGGTAGATAAAAAATTTGGATTGTTGCTAAGACAGTATCTCAAATTGAAAAAGAACATGATTATGATAATAACAAATATGGTACTGCTATCAATTTAATAGCCCTTGGCATAGTAGTGCATATCCTTCACATGGCTTATTTCCTCTAAGAAAAGGTTCTCACAATTATAACAAGGACCCAATATTCATGTCATAGATTGCAGGTGCTTCTTGTTAGTTCAGGTGGAAGCAGCCAAATAAATATAAGCTGTCCATTCAATATGGAACTAAGCTAGTAGCCACAAGGTGACTCAAGTATTTTTTTATTTCCTTCTTCCCACTATAATAGTGCATCTCAACTATTCATAATGGCAAAGTTTGGTAATCCATTCCTATTTACCTTGTATAGATTACGGCATAAGCCAGATATAATCCCTCTTCCATAAACGGGTCCATAAATAGACTTGCAAACATATTGATGTGTACATGAAAAAACAGTACAGTGGGTGTGATAATCAATATCAGCAAGTAAATAAATAATAACCCTCAGTTTCTTGAACGATAGACAATAACAGATTCTTAACCTGGAGCCATAATAGAGTAAGCCAGATTCCAGCCTCCATCACTATATAAGAGGATAGTTAAAGCATTGACGATGTTAAATGGAAATCAACTGTCTCAAGTTTAAGTAGGCTTGCACAAACAGTCTGTTCTGATAGTACTAATGTGGTAGCGTCTTTGCCTTGCTTGCTGTCGGTTGGGTTTTGGGTACATCATTTGAGCTGCTCTTATCTCTTTTATACAAAAATATGTTATCCTATTCAAAGAAAACTCCACTTATTAGAGGATTTCTTTTTGTATTTTTTATTAAGAATAGTTTTAATTTTTTGAAATACAAATTTTTTTCTCCCACGAGTCGGTTCTTTTCCACTAATGAGTGTGGGGTACTTTCAAAAGTCCAAGGCAGTACCAAGACAATCACCCACATCCAGAGGAACAATTTCAGGACTACTCTGTCAAAGGCAAAGAGTATTTAGATACAAAGAAAGCAACAGCTTGCCTCCTCAGTTCATGTTCTTCATCTTATAAACACCAAAATTAATATATTCAAAAAATTAAAAAATTTTGCAACTGGCAAAATCAACAGATAAGAACATTCACATAATACATTGAACATCATTCGCTAGTTCACCAACTCCAATTTCCTTTGAATGTACAAATTACAAGAACACAACACATCAAGGTTATTATTCTTTCTCAGTGAACACACATCAAGAAACTGACCTCAAAATGACATGAATTATCTGGAAATCCAATTGTCAGCCCAATGGCATTACCCAACTCTGTTCTCCCCTTTGCCTCGTCACCTGTTCGCTTTCTTTCCCCATCAACCCCCTCGTCCTCATCCACACCCTCATTGCAATGACCATTGTCTTTGTCTACAACAACAAACAAGTCTTCTCTACCTTTTACCTTCTTATCCATCTCCACTCCATTCTCATTCACACCAACCCACCCGGAATTGTTGTCATCAGTAAAAATTATATTGAGACCATCCTCTTTGTCACTATCTTCGTTATTATTTACTCCAATCCCACAATCATTCGCATTGTTGAAACCTCTCATACCAACCTCATTTTCTTGACTCTCATTGTCGCTACCTTCGTCCTTATTATTTACCCCAATCTCACAATCATTCGCATTGCGAAAACCTCTTATACCATCCTCCTCATTTTCTTCATTCTCAACTACATTTTTAATACATGATGTACAACTCATGAGCTCTGTGAAAATGGAACTGAAACCCAAATTATCAATATCAATATCAATACCCATAGTAGTCTCAGCTGGACCAGCAAATGACCCTCCATCACTACTATCCATCAAATCCCCAATAATCACATCTAAGCCTGAGTCCAATCTTTGTACATTCAAACCCCCAACAGCCTCTGTTTCTTTCTCTTTTTCTACAAACCCCATTTCAAACTCATGATTCTCTTCAATATCACCATTTTTTACTTCAAGATCACCAATGGGTTCAACTAGAGACAACCCATCACTCAATCTCTCACTACTCAAAACCCTAGATTCTAAATTTTCTTTATATTCATAATCCAATTCAATTATGTTCTTTTTGTGGTCAAAATTAGTATTTTTGGAGCTATGAAAGTGAAGTTTTAGAGGGGTTTGATGATCAGAAACCAGAGTTGGGTGATTGGTTGGAGGAGGGTGATCAATGAATGGGGAAATTACAGAGGAAGAAGAAAGAGGATTTGGTGACGAAGAAGAGAGCCATGGTAGAACGTCTGTGTAGAGCTGTCCGAACTCGTCGTCTTCGTCTTCCATAATAGAGACCAAAACCACACCACCAGACAACACAAAAATGAAACTGAGAGAGAGAGAGAGAGAGAGAGAAAAACAGGGGAGGGTTTTATGCAACAATGATGGACAGGACACACCAATTATGCATGTAACTGAATTTGGTTGGAGTGATTTTTTCTTCTTGTCTTTTTTTCTTTTCTTTTTTTTTTGTGAAAAAAAAAAAAAAAAACGGTGAAAAATGCCCTGGTGTGTATTGCACACCACCGTATGTAATCCTACACAAATTATAGAACTTATATAAAGGATCTTCTAAGTTATAAAAATATATAAGTTGAATATAAATTTATATAATCATGTAAGTTTTTACAAATTTATTTAAATTTATGTTCAGGTAAACATATTTTTGTGATATTACTTATGTAAGTTCGTAAAAATTTATTTAATTTTGTAGAGGGTATACACACCGGAAATTTTTCTTAAGGGGTTTGACCTTATAACAAAATAAATCTTAGTTTTAATTAATTTAAACTCTAAATATTTGATTTATTTTCAATCTAAATCATTTATCTATTTTTGTTAAATAAAATCGATGCAAAAGTAAGTTTTTTGGTCATTAAAACTCAATGAAAAATAGAATTTTAGACATTTTAAGTTTAATAATTAAAATATTTTTTTTGTCAGTTTTACTTAACAAAAATAGGTGAATGGTTTATATTGAAAATAAATCAAAAAAGTTTAAATTGATAAAATTGAAAACTCATGATTTATTTTGTTAGAAAACTCAAATTCTAGAATTTTTTTTAATTAACCTTTTTTTTAGTACAAAAAATGAATATGTAATTAGGCTACTCTGTATATCCACTAAAAAATATTCATCTCCAATGCCACAAAACAATTAACCTATACTTTACTGCACATATGTCAAAATCGAAACTAAGGTATCATCATGTGTTCTAAGCGCTCAAGAATAAGTTTAATCCCACCAAGTGGCTATAAAGATTCAAACCTAAGTTTTGAACCAGAAAATTCGAGTTATTACCATTGAATCAACTTCTTGGTGGTCTATTTTTTAGTGATTTGAACATTCTTTTAGTAGCATTTTGTAACTAAGTTTTGGGTTATTAACAATGGATTGGACTTCTATCATGTTGGGATTTAAACATGAGAGAATTTGAGAGACTTGTAGGGTTCAGGACGAATCTTGTTTTGATTATCTGAACTGTTTATTATGTAGGTTACAAATATCGAATCCTCCTAAATTTTGTCATGGGTAATATATATTGAGAGCTCTACATAATGAGTTGTTCAAATAATCGAAACGAGACTCGTGGTGGACCTTACGAGTCCCTCAATTTCTCTCATGTTGAAGATCTTAGCATGAGAGAAGTCCAACCCCATTACAATTATCTCCTTAAATGTAAATGGAATATAGTAAGTTTTTCACAATTTTAATATAATTATATTTTAAGGTTTTAATTTATTTAATACTTAGTTTCCTTTTTATTAATAATACATTACTCATATAGCTGGAAAAATGATATTATCATATATTTTGTAATGGAATATATATTTTTTATTATTTACTCTTGTATTTTCATATTATTTACATTAGTTTCGTTCTCTTTAGCCTTACTAAAAGGAAAGTTGATGTAATTGTGTAAATTATAAGATTTGTTGCATTTTCTTTAAAAATCAGGATAAATCAATGTAATTTACCCTAAATTTATTTAACTATTGTTTATGAAACTTAGTTTAAAAACAAGTTTCTTGATCAGAGTTCGCATTTTATGGCAATTGTTTACGGCTAAGTCCTATATATATTTTACTAACTTTTTAAACCCTAATAAAATATCAAATAATTAACTTATCACTAATTAAATACATGATAAAACTTCGGGTTCTTCTACAATAGTTATTATTTTTTGGGGTGTGTACCATGAGTAAGTAATGACAATTTACTGTGTTGATACCATAAATATCATAAATAAATAACTTCATAACTAAAAGTGTTGAAAAAATTTAGAAGTGAATGGAAATGGACTCCATTCGAATGAATGGGTACAATCCTTCATGGTCTCTTCATATGAAAGAGTGTGAACTCAAGAATAAGTTATTAGTTATGTTCAATCAATTGTAGTATACGAACAGATTTTTTGTAATAATTTATTTATTATCACAAATGTAGGGGAGAGAAGTAGAAATTGTCTACAAATCATGATTCATGACAAGTTACCTGTGAAAACTCGAACAAGAAGTACTCAAATTTAAGAGTTTGAATCTTAATTTAGAGGTACAAGTATCTTTTCTTGAATGCATTGTAAGGATTTATACAATCAAATGAGATTTTTGAATTGTTTGGTTCTTTGGCAAAATCTTTATGAGGATATAATTATGTTTATGTATTAATTCTGACTTGTGTAGTCATAATTATTATAGATTTTCTATTTCATAAATTTTGATTTAGAATTTTATTATTCAAGTACACCATAGTCAATAAGTAATTGATGTTATATTTTGATTTATATAAGAATTGTGGGGGTGTATTGATATTTTTGTATGGTAATATCTTCCTAACAAAGAAATTAATTTTTCTTAGAGTACTTAAAACTTGGGGGTGCTAAACTAATGGTTCCAATGGTTGGTCCACAAAGAATCTCAATTCTATGTCAAAGACAAAGCTGGAGGAGAAACAAAAAAAATAACTTTGTTAACTCCTAGAGAACATCTCTATGTCTATTAATTAATTTTAGATATGAGAGTGACGTAGAGTAACGGTAAGTCTCGATATAATCATCGACTTAATATTGTAGGACATTTGCTCTTAGCTGTGAATATTGTCTAAGGACAATATAATAGATCCACTAACTACTTAATGATATATAACTAAGAAGGTCAAATAAAAAAATAGTGGCTGTTAAACAAAAAAGTTTGATCAGAGAACAAATGAGGGAAAGTTCATCGGGAGGGTCCGAGTTACCATAATAGCAACCCAACCTAGCTAACTGGAGATCCCAAGATCTAGGTTCAAAGGGACAACCGAATAATGGATGACTGACCAGAAATCACTAACAGAGTCTATCTCCTATTCACTCCTATGATAAGAGTGATATCTACAACATGTGTTGTATGTAAGGAACTAAGGATAAGTTATGCTTTTAATGATTATTTATATCTTGAAAAACCTAGAGGGATATCTTTCAAGAGGAATATTTAAGATTATCGAAATAAGAATCACCTATATGAATGTGAATGGACCACTTCTATAAGAATTGATAAGGTTGAATTTTCTAAAGCACTCATGAAAACCAAGAATTGCCTAAGGCCAAAATGGGCACAAGCGAAAGAATAAAACTGTGTTTAGAGATATTTTGTGTGAATTCTATTGTCTTCACTTATACAAATGGCTGAACAGTTTAAGATATCACGTCCACTGATTAGCTAGTAAGTCTGATAGTCTTTTACTAAGGAAGATTCAATGTCAAAAGCTACCTATCTTGATACAGGATATTTTCATTTTGTACTGTCTTTGTCAGTGTCAACATTTTATTAGCATTATGTCATCAATTTCATTCATGTGAGAGATTATTGGAAAAATTTAGAAGTAAATGAAAATGAACTCCATTCGAATGAAAGGATGCAACCCTTCATAGTATCTCTTCATATGAAAGGGTGTGAAAGAATCATGACCCATCTAAAGGGCACGAAGACTTCTATAATTACCATCCCCATGTCATTCATTTGAATAAAGAGTTTTAGGATTCATACATTATATCTAGTCAAGTATATAAAAGAGAGTGCATGACACAAATTGGTTTGTTGTTGTGATGACCGGTCATGTTATTCATTTGTTCCTCTTTGTTTAACCTCGGTTTAGCAATTTTGATAGCGTTGGATTGTTGTTTTAAAAACATCTTCTAAAAAATCTTCATTCTTGTTTATGCTATGTCGAATTTTATGTGTTGCGGAGGGTACGGGTTGGATCCGGAGTGCCCAAGGGTTGAGCTAGAATTTTCTGGGTTGGAGGGCTAAATTGCACGTGTGGGGCCTTGGGCCGCACGTGCGACAAACAGGGGAGTTTTTGGGTTGCACTTTGCATAAAAGGCAGGTATGGAAGGGAGATGCGGGAGAGTGCCGCATGTGCGGGGATCAATGCCGCATGTGCGGGACGTGTTGAGTCCAAAATCTCTATTTTTTTTCTTTTTTGGGCTGTGTGTGTATCACTTTTTGCACATCTTTCTCTCTCTCTCTCTAAAAATCATTTCCTCTCTCTTCTCTCTACATTTCCTACACCAAATCTCCTAAAACATTTGATCTCTTGCAATCCATTAGGATTTTGACCCAACATTCTTCACAAATATTGGAAAGCTAAGCTAGAAATCCACTTTGTGCGGTGGAGATCGAAGTTTTACACCTTTGAATCCTAGGGTTCATCTCATCTCTTCAACAAGATTGAGGTAGGGACTTCTTTGAGTTATATATACATGTTTATGCTAGGTTGATGTTGATTTGGAGTTTTCATAAAGATGTTATAAAAAGTTTTGGTTTTTGGCTCAAGTAATTAGTGGCTTGTAAAAGAAATTCATCTTTTGTTTCTTTGAAAGATTTTCTTGAATAGTTGAAGCACATTGCCATAAAAATGATGTTTTTGGGGAGATTTTACCAAGAAATAAAGAAATGCATTGCTTGGGGGGAAAACCTAGAAATTTTGGGGTTTTGGTGGATGTTGAGAAATTATGACCTTACTTGTGTTAAATGAATGTTCAAATGGAAATTTCATGGCATTGGATACAAAATGTCAAACTTCTTAGTATGTGAGAAATTAGTAAATATTTTTGGAATCTATTGTTTGAGTATGTATGTGTATAAATCTTGATATAACAAAAGGTTGAGGATCATGAGATGTGGGAGTGTTACTACATTTGGATAGCTATATAAATACATATGTTATATATGTGAAATTGTATTGAGAAGAAAAATGGAAATTGTGATCACAAATGGAGAATTTGTGGGAAAGTTTGTGAATGGTAGGACAATGCATCGTATGGATAATCACCTCATTACTCGATTGATCATTTCATTGCATGGATTATTGTTGCATGAGCACTCTAAATACCTTGTTATTTGTAAACATCGAATTTGGGATTGAAACTTGCATTAAGAAAGAAAAGTTGAGAAATGAATTCATTGAAATGTTTTGAGGTAAATACGTTGGTAAGTCCGGATAGGAGGTGTAAATGAAATTGGTTAAGTTGGCCTGAGTGTCCAAGGTGAAAGACTGAAAACACGCGTGGAGGAGGTACCATTTCTCTTCCGGTTAGCAACTGGTAAAGTGGGGTTTTGGTAGTGCTAGTTACGCCTACTTGCAAATACCAACCTAGGGATTACCTGAGTCATATTTACTGCCCCAATGAATTAAATTGTAAATTTATGAATTGTAGAGAATTTCAAGTTATCATTGTGCATGGTAGTTTTTCAAAGAGATGTAAACGAAATCTTTTTTTTGGGCATAACATGGCATATGCATTTCATATTGGGAATTCTCGCATAAATATATATACTTGGTTAAGAATTCTCTACTGGGCTTTATACTCACCCCTATGGGATTTTGGTGTAGGAAAAGACGTGGTGAACCTGCCAAACTAGGGCTTGGATGTATGTAATAAGAGCACAAGGCTCTTTTTGTTGTGATCGAAATTTTTTGTAAGCCAAGGACTATTCATGTATGGATCCGAGAGACATTTTTGTGTAATTGGGCTTAAGCCTTGGAACTTGTAAGCCCTTAAGGGCATTTACTTATTTTGATTGAATGATTCTACATGCTATAGATTCATGTATTAGGATTCATTGAATGTATAATTGCATGTAAGATTATTCTTGTATAAACATTGGGGATTTATGTAATGGAATATGTTGGAGATATTTCCGGTATCTCTTAAGAGCCATGACTATTATTATATTTCAATTGTATAAAATTCGGGGCGTTACAGTTGTACACACAAAAAGTTGTGTAATTTCTGTATATGGTGATCGTTATATCCTAGAGGTAGGAAGCCCATCAATTGCAAGCACCAGAGGCGATAGAGAACTTCTGTCTTAAAGACACAGTATTCAAACACTAGCCACGGTCACAAACTATTCTAACTTTTGTAGAATTTCTATAAGAATTTTTTTTGTTGTTTTACTTTATTATTTATTTGTGTTAAATTGATTTTTCAAAATTATTTTCCTACAAAAAGTAACACAATGAATTATATCCAAACACTATTTGAGACATAACCAAAATAATAATAACAATATGTCATAATCAACATTACAATAAGTTATAATCAAGTCATAACCAACACAAAAGTGGGTCATAACCAAACATTGCTCCAGGCATAACTAAGAACCTCTTCAGTCATAACCAAAGTAACAACCATAGTAAGTTATAAATAAATCATAACCAATATCATAATGAGTCATAACTAAGTCATAACAAACACCACAATTGGTCATAACCAAAGACCACAAAAGTTATAATACACCCATTTTTTGGGATGTGAATTATTATAGAATTTTCTTATAAAGGATTTGTTGACGTGTGTCCTGAAGACACATTGTAATGCCCCAATTTTTAAAGAGTTAATTAGGTTGAAATTAATTGATATATTAAGTAAAATCTCATCTCTCATCATTATTAAACCCATGAATTTCTAGCAATAATAAAATGAGGCTTGATTAATGAGAAGGAAAGTTAATTTCAAACTACTATTTGATTTACAGATTCGAGATTAATTACATTACAAATAATAAAAATGTCACAGTCTGAAACTAATCCTAAGTTTACAATTTTCGATCCAAAAGTTAAATCCTCCCTCCAAAATCAGGGCATTGGCCTACAATCCTTATATGCAATATAAGGGTGAGCAAAAGAACAATGTGCTTGCTATAATTTTATAACTATGTGTATGCATGCAATGATGGATACATAAAAGAATATACCATAGATTTAATTTAATCAAATCATTTCATAATAATGTTCCAAAATCACACTACCTAGACAGAGCAACATTTGCTAATCATCACATAACTATCATAATTAAGGCCTCGTGCTCACAAATCGTCCCCTTCCATCTATGTAATACACAAATTGGGACTACTTAGAGGTTACGATCCTCAATCTAACTCTTAAGATTCTAACTAGTGGATAGTCTCTTGTTACAATCCAATCAAGCATGCACATTAGATTGTGCCAACTAGAAAACCTAACCATTTCATTTTATACCTTTTCCATCCATAAAGTTATCCATTTTTACAACCATAATCATTCTCCATTGAGATGATAAAGACATTACATAAATGAACCACATAGCACATACATTGATCTACATAGCCAAAGATGTAATATAAATAAAATGACTCAAAAGGAAGCAAAATATAAAGGAAAGCAAATCCAAACCCTACTTCACCCAAAGCAACAATTTGCTAAGACCAACATAAAGTGGTCAATCACCTCTCCTACCAACTGAACATTTGGCCGATTAATTGTCCGATCGTCCAGGGCACATCCATATTCTATTAAGACTGAATTGGCCTGTTTTACATCATTTGACCCTTCAGGCTGATCGATTGGCCGATTGACTACCTAGGGCTTTTACTATGATTTCAACATTGTAATTGTTCTGATTTTTCTCAATCAATGCTCATAAATACAATAAATCTCAACAAATTTTATACTACCATAAGCACAAGGTTATTACATGAATTCTACCATAAATGTAACCATCAACACATTCTTACACAAGTTATGAGAGAAACCCTACCTCTATGAAGCTTTATTAGAAAAACAAAGATAGAGGCAATTCTAGCTCATCAAGCCTAAATAATCAACTCTAAGCCTTCCAAAAGAGTCTCTAACCAAGTCCTAAGACTCACTCAAACTTCCATTCTCAAACCCTTGAGAGAGAAGAAGAAAAGGAGTGATGAGAAATCTAAGAGAATCTCTCCCTATGACAAACATAAATAAAATATGAGGGGGGTGGGGTGGTGGTGTGTCTCACTTTCCCTCTCTTGAGAGTACACAAAAGTAAAAGGGGAAATTACAAACACACAAAAAAAAAAAAAAAACAAAAAAACAAAAAAACAAAACACACACACACACACGCACGCACACGAGACTAAAAGGTACTGCATGTACGGAAGGGTCACCGCATGTGCAGCCAAGGGGCACCATACGTGCAGAAGTGGGCCACTGCACATGCGGCTGTGCACGTTTCTGCCTTGATTTTTGTGTCTTAACTCACTAATCTGATGTCTTTCCCCCATTTTCTCTCTCTCTCTCTCTCTTTCTCTCTCTCTCCTCTCATTGTTCTCTCTATTCTCTCTAAAAATACCTAAACCCTTTGTAAATTCTTCAATCTAAGCAAATCAAAAAGGATTTTGACCCTAGTCCTTTTAATCAAATTAATGAGTGTGTTGAGGGCTACATTTTGACCGGAGCGATCGACAATCTAGCAAATTTGAATTTTGGGGCTTTTCTTATTTTCTCTCTTAAATCTTGAGGTAAGGATTTTTCTTAATGTATTACATATATTTTAGCTTTCTTATGTGCTATTTTGATAGCAAGAAATGTTTGAAATGTTAGGATTTTGATTAAATTGATATTAATGCTTGAAAATTGGGAAAATTTTCAAATGTTTACTAAACTTTCTAATTGCTTAGCCTATGGTTATCATGTGATATGTGAATTTGAAAAATTTTCTTTTCAAATGAGAAATTCTCAAATTTGCCAAAACCCTAGAAAAGAGATTGAGAAAACTGATTGTGATTGAGGAAACTCATGGGATTCTTTGGAAAAATGTTGTTCATTTTTTGAAAAGTGTCGAGAATTGAGGAATTTATTTGAAAATCATGTTATGTTTTGGAATTGTGAGATTGTGGAAAATCATTTGTTATATCAACAGAATTGGGAATTTTGGATTATACTCTATATATATTGTCTTATTGAAATATTTTGATAGAGATACTTATTTTGGCAATTGATGGAGGATTGTATTGACTTGTTGTAGAGAAATTGCATGAGAATTACAAAAAATGAAACAATTACTAAGACATGCGTATCATTGACATTCCATGATTTCATTTTTTCAATTCTATCGCACTTTGAGAAATGCATTGTGTTGGGTTCATCGAGAACTTTTGAAAATGTTGAGAACAAATAAAATGTGTTGAGAAATTGGTTAAATACTTTTATAAATTCGGTTAAGGTGTAGTTTTGTTTGAGAATTAAGTTAGTTTGAGATTCATGGTAAAAGTCCTAAAACATGTGCGGAGAAAGTTCTTCATATTCCGTTTTTACCCTTCAAAAGATAATCACCAAAATACCACTATAATTAGTGCTTGTTTGTTTGTTTGTTTTTGTTTTTTTATTTTTTTCAAACTTGCCACAAACAGAACACAGCAACGGGCATTGCGAAAAATAATAATAATAATAATAATAATAATAATAATAATAATAATAATAATAAATAAAATTAGAGAGGCAGGAAGCTTTCTGGGTATGTGATAACAAGCCTATTTTTGTTAAACATGGATTTTATTATTATTATTTTTTTAAATTGATTTTTTCCTTCAAAAATTTTAGATGACACAATTATTAGAGTGGTTGGTTTTGTGGTGATGATTTTTGTGGGAGATTACAGATTATTCCTTGGATAGATGCTACTGCTACTGGACTTTGGACCTCGTTTGGCAAAATGAAATTTTAGTCAAAAAGTCCCTATAAAATATATATATATATATATTTTTATTTTTTGTACATTTTTTTAATAAAAAATTTAAAAAATATTACAAAAATCAATTCTCAGATGAACTTATATTACTATCGTTGTACTTTCTTCTTCTTCTTCTTCTATTTTTTTTTTTTTTGTGTGTTAATTTTGTAGATGTTTGTGATAACTATTAATTTTCTTTTAACGCTTTTGGTGTTTATGAGTTTTTCCTATTTGGTTTGAAATTTTCAAATGCAGTTTTATGAGTTTTTAATTCGTATTTTTGTATTTGGATAAATTACAATTATAATCTCTAAAGTTTAACACTTTTTTTTGTTTGTCCTTAAAGTTTCAATTTTGTCAATTAAGTCTTTAAAGTATTAAATTCGAATTAATTTAGTCTTGAAGATAATATAAAAATAAAGGGTAAATTACAAACACACCTCCTGAGGTTTACTTAAATTACAAATGACTTCCTGTGGTTCTAAAAATGATATTATGCCCCCTAAGGTTTCTAATTTCATAACAAATAGGTCATTTTATTAATAAATTATCAAGTTAATTAACAGTTTTTTATAATATTAAAATTTTATTTCAATTAATAATTCAGATAATTTTATTATTGTATAGGTGAACAATTAAAAATTTCATTTTTTAATTAATTCTGTTAAATAAAAAATTATGACAGGGAGGTATTTATAATTTTCCAAACCATAGGGAGCAATTCGTATTTTAAGCAAACCTTAGGGGGTGTATCTGTAATTTATCCAAAAACCCAAAGGTTAAATAAAATTGTTTTAAGGCCCGAATTTTAATGGGTGAATTACACTAAAAGTCCTTATAGTTTGGAACTTGTGTCACTTTAGTCTTTGGCTTTTCAATTGTAACATATTTGACCATGAATTTTGAATCTTGCTCAAAATAAGGACAATTGAATATACCATTGCTCAATTTCAAGGACAAAGTTGTCAATTTGATAAAATACAAACTATGACAAAAATAAATGTCAAAACATATTTTAAAATTTTTATAAATTATTTCTACCCACCAAAGATAAAATTATGTAAAATTGATAAATTTTTCACACATTTATTTATTTATTTATTTACCAAATTAATTTTTATTATATATTTGGATGATGATCATGTAATGGGTGGTTGTTTTTATTTTCATTAAATTAGTTTTTATTTTTTCAAAAGTCAAATATAGCAACAACTTTGATATCATTAATAAACCAATCTATTAAATCAAAAAATCCAAAACTAAAAATATTTCATATGTTAAATATATCGTTTATACATTAAAAGCCTAACAACCATCCATTACATGATCATTATCCAAATACATAATAAAAATTAATTTGGTAAAAAAAATAAATAAATGTGTAAAAGATTTATCAATTTTACATAATTTTATCTTTGATGGGTAGAAATAATTTTTAAAAATTCAAAAATGTTTTTTTGACATTTATTTTTGTCAAATTAATTTATATTTTATCAAATTGACGACTTTGCCCTTAAAATTATGCAATGGTATTTTCAATTATCCTTATTTGAAACAAGATACAAAATTCAAGGTCGAATGTGTCACAATTGAAAAGTTAGGGACCAAAGTGACACAAGCCCTAAACTATACACTACAAGAAAAAACACCTTTGGCGACTAAATTTTTAGTCGCCAAAGGTCCTATTTTAGTCGCCAAATGTCAAAATTTCACTTTTCCCGACTAAAAATTTTTGTCGCCCGTCTTGTCGCCAATACATGGTCGCGAATGCCTTTGGCGACTAAAACACTGTTAGTCGCCAATATATATGTCTTCAGCGACTAAATATTTTGTCGCCAATAGTCAATTTCTTTTTTGGAAATTATACCTTGCCGACTAAACTGTTAGTCGCCAATAGTTTTTTTTATTTTATTATTTATACCTTTTGGCGACCATTCACTTTAGTCGCTGAAAGTATTTTCAGAATATTTTTTTTTTTTTGCCTCCGCTGCTCCCAACAGGTTTCGAACTTGCGACTTCCAACTTCCATACGCCAAACCCTTTGCACAACACTCCCTCCACTATGCCAATACATCATCACATGAACATATATGCAATATATATTATTTATATAGTATATTAACCGCAATTAATACAAAATAATATTTATAAATATAATTTTTTTAATTCAATATAATTTATGTCAAAAATAAATTATTTACAAAAAAAAAATTAGGCAACTTTTGGCGACTAAAACCATTATTTAGTCGCTAATTATATTATTTTGGGCTACTAATTATTTATTTGTCGCTAAAAAAACAAGTTCTCAATTAAAAATCAGCACTTTTGGCGACTAAACAGAAATTTCGTCGCCAAAACCCCTACTTTGGGCGACTAAAATGGATTTTCGTCGGCAAAACCCCCACTTTCAGCGACTAAATTGTTTTTAGTCGGCAAAACTGCTATAATCAGCGACTAAACCTGTTTTTAGTCGCCAAAACCATACCTTTTCGCTACTAAATTATTTTAGTCACTAAAAAGCGTGACTTTTGGCTACTAAACAAACTTTAGTCGCTGAAAACCCTATATTAGACGACAAAACTTTCTTTTAGTCACTAAAAACCTGCTGTTCGGCGACTAAACTCTTTTAGTCGCTAAAAACCTGCTTTTCGGCGACAAATTCCAATTTAGTCGCCATTTCATGCACTTTCAGCGACGAAATTTCATTTTTTGGTCGCCAATTCTGTTTTTTGTTGTAGTGATAGGGACTGTTAGTGTAATTTGCTCAATTTTAATTTATTGTTAACTTAATTATCCTCCGCATGTGTGTTTTAAAATTCATATTAGAGTTTGGTTTCTCAGTTTTGCCAATATTAATGTACGAGCATTAGATATATTGAATAAGTTGAATTAGATAATGTAAATAATAGTAATGTACTATAAATAATTATCAAACAAAATAATATTATAATCAGGTTATTAAAAGAATTTAACAAAAATTTTAATGAAAATCAATTAGAAATTATACATAAAGTTTGATATCTATTATTGCAAAAAATAATACAGATATTATCATTATTCCTACAAGGAAACTCTCCAAGGGAATATTTTAAATTAATACCACAAGAAAGATTAAAAAAACAGATCTAAGTAATTAATCTAGACGAATTATAAATAATGGCGGAATAAGAAAAAGATAATAAATGAAATAAAAAATAATATTAGAAATAGTTAAAAAATCAGATAAAATAGATAATTGCGTAAATGGTTGGAGTTAATTAAAGAGTTCCCAGATGTGTTTCCAGATGATTTGTCGAGAAATTTGGTTGATCGAGAAATTGAATTTACTATTGAGATAGTACCGGGTACACAACCAATTTCTAAAATCCCATACCGGATGTCGACTGTTGAACTAAAAGAACTGAAAATTCAATTACAAGGGTTGCTAGAGAAGAAATTTATCAGGCCTAGTACGTTTCCGTAGGGCGCTCCAGTGTTATTTGCCAAAAAGAATGATGGAACCCTAAGGCTTTGCATTGATTATCGAGAGTTAAACAAGGTGACAGTAAAGAATAAGTCCCCGTTGCCATGCATTGACGATTTGTTTGACCAACTACAAGGGGCACAGGTATTTTCGAAAATTGATTTGCGATCTGGGTATCACCAGTTAAAAGTTAAAGCTGAAGATGTGGAGAAGACCACTTTTCGAACATGATACAACCATTATGAATTCCTTGTTATGCCTTTCGGGGTTACTAATGCACCGGCTTCTTTTATGGACTTAATGAACAGAGTATTCAAGCCGTACCTTGATGAATTCATTGTTGTTTTTATTGATGATATTCTAATTTATTCCAAAAGCAAAGAGGAACATGAACACCATTTGAGACTCACTGTACAAATGTTGAGGGAGAAGAAATTATAGTCTAAGTGTGAGTTTTGGCTTGATAGTGTGATGTTTCTGGGACATGTGATAACGAAAGATGGCCTTTCTGTTGATCCACAAAAGATAGAGGCAGTTGTAAATTGGCCTAGACCGACAAATGTCACAGAAGTTCACAGTTTCTTGGGTTTAGCAGGGTACTACCACAGATTTGTGAAAGACTTCTCAAAAATTGCCCTGCCACTTACTCAGTTGACACAAAAGGGGGTACCATTTGAATTGACTGAACAAAAAGAGTCAGCTTTTCAAGAATTGAAGACAAGACTGGTGACGGCACCGTTTCTCACCTTACCTTCTGGCACGGATGGCTTTACCATTTACAGTGATGCCTCTTATAAAGGGTTGGGGTGCATATTGATGCAGAATGGAAATGTAATTGCATATGCTTCCCGTCAGTTAAGACTGCACAAAAAGAGTTACCCAACTCATGATTTGGAACTGGCTACAGTGATTTTTGCATTAAAAATTTGACGCCATTATCTATATGAGGCAACATGTGAAATGTACACGGATCACAAAAGTCTTAAATACTTCTTTACCCAAAAGGAGTTAAACATGAAACAGCGTAGATGGTTGGAGTTAATTAAAGATTATGATCTGTAAATTTTGTACCATCCTGGAAAAGCTAACATGGTGGCCTATGCTCTCAGTTGGAAATCAATGGAAACCTTAGCTTGCTTACTCACCAGACAGAAAACATTACTACATGAATTGGCAATCCTTGAAGAGATCAAAGAAAAACAATTGCAAGATGAGTTCCTAAAGAAAGTAGTGGATGAACGGGATTCCAAACCTAGGCCAGGTTTTAGTTTTGAGAATGATATACTCAAATTTCAGGGAAGGTTGTGTGTATCAAATGATAACGATTTGAAAAGGCGAATTCTACAAGAAGCTCACAGTTCAAAGTTCTCCATCCATCTGAGAAATACAAAAATGTACCAAGACTTAAAGAGAAATTTCTGGTGGCCGGGAATGAAAAGAGAAATTGCGAATTTTGTGTCCAAATGTTTACAATGCCAGGAAGTTAAAGCCGAACATCAACAACCTGTGGGATTACTTCAACCATTATCGATACCAGAGTGGAAATGGGAACATATTACAATGGAGTTTGTCGTTGGATTGCCTTGCTCTGGTAGAGGTATGGATTCCGTTTGGGTAATTGTTGACCAATTAACAAAATCTGCTCATTTCTTACCAGTCAAAACGACTTATAACGTGGATAAATTGGCTACATTGTATATGAATGAAATTGTGAAGTTGCATGGAGTGCCTGTGTCGATCGTGTCTGATAGGGATCTGAAGTTTACATCGAGATTTTGGCAGAGTCTACAAAGGACATTAGGAACTGAATTGAGATTGAGCAGTGTCTATCATCCACAAATAGATGGTCAATCAGAAAGGACAATACAGACGTTAGAAGATATGTTACGTATGTGTGTACAGGATTTTCAAGGGAATTGGGAGACACATTTGCCTTTAGTTGAATTTGCATACAACAACAGCTATCATTCAAGTATTGGCATGACACCATACGAAGCTCTCTATGGCAGGAAATGTCGGTCGCCGATTTGTTAGGCTGAGGTTAGAGATAGACCATTATTGGGCCCTGAACTTGTGCAAGAAACCATTGAGAAAGTGAAATTGATCTAACAACGGTTGAAAACAGCACAAAGTGGATAGAAGAGCTATGCTGATGTACGTAGGCGGGAGAGAGAATATGAGGTGGGCAATCATGCCTTTATCAAGGTTACGCTAATGAAGGGACAAACTCATTTTGGAGCCAAGGGTAAGTTAGCACCTCGATACATCAAACAATATGAGATTATTGAGAAACTGAATCCAATAGCGTATTGGGTAGCCCTACCTTCGAGTATGGAACACATGCATAATGTGTTCCATGTTTCCATGTTAAGAGAATCCTTTCTAGATCCTTAACAAGTTATTAAGCCTACGCAGGTACTTTTAAGTGATGACTATACATATGAAGAATGGCCCATTCGGATTGTTAACCACCGTATCAAGAAGTTGAGAAATAAATAAATTCTGTTGGTGAAGGTAGACTGGCAAAACCAAAGTGGCATGTATGCAACTTGTGAAAGAGAAAAAGATATGCGGAAGAAATATCCTGAGCTTTTCCCATTAGACCCTACACTCTTCACGAAATAAGGTAATTGAGTTTGGAGGACCAAACGTCCTAAGGGGGAGAGAATGTAACACCCGCCTCCCTATTTAACTGTTAAGTCTGTGGGTTACCTTCATTGTGTATTTCTATGTGAATTTGATGTTTATCTCTGTGCTAAATATGCGCCACATGTTATGTGCATTATGTTCTTTTTAACAGATACGTTAATTTATGGAAATGACCTATCTGATTCGTTAAATTGTAAGGGTACAAAATTAAATAATGGACTAGGTGGTTAGAGCCTAATTCACCTTAATTAGATAAAGTAGGGTTAAGTTAACTCAGGTTATAGTAAGAAATAATTTAATTGAAGTGATTGTAAATTAGTTTTCTCTAAGCCAAAGTAAACTAAATATTTTATACATGTTGAATTCATGAAAGAAAGAAGAAGAGAGAGATATATAACTTGAGAGAGAAGAGAGAATTCTAGAGTTTTAGAGAACAAAGAGAAGAAGAGAAGAGAAGAAGGAAAGAAGAGAAAGATTAAAACAATTTCACTAGATCAACCCTAGAAGGTGAGGAACTCTCCTCTAAACCCATGAGATCAAGTTAATTCTCACATGTTGAATTAGAAATTGGGTAGTGTATGTAGTGTAAGTTATAAACCTTGCCTAGAACATTGTCAACACAACATCTCTCATAATTCTCACTTGATCTTGCATGTTTTTGCATGAGTTTGATGTTGGTGTAGGAATCTTCATGAAGTTTCACCCCTAAGCCACAACTCTTGTTTGTTCTCCTCCATAGTCAAGTTATGATTTTGTGTTTGGGTAATTGGGATTGAATGGAAATCTATAACTTTGATTTTAACTTATACTTTTACGTTTTCATCATGTTTTTGTAAGTTTTAGGCCTTGATTTGTTCAAAATTGGGTTTGATTTTTAGAAAGGTTAAAGCTTAAAACAGAGTAGAAAGTTCAGTTCTGGAACACCCGGAATCGCACTTGCGGCAGGGAGTACCGCACGTGTGGAAGGCAGTGGCACATGTACGGTAGGGAGGCCCACACGTGCGGCCAAGGCACTCCGCACGTGCGGCTATTTGACAGGCCCAATCTCATTTTTCTATTTCATTTTTCCACCTTCCGGGCCTCTGTTCACATGGTTTTCACATGTATTTGATGTTCATTGAATTTCACGGGCGTTATAAACATTACAATTAGGCTAAATAAATAATAATTACGCCATGTATTAAACGTGTCATGCTTGTTTATGCCTGTGTAGGACAAACGCCACTCCTCAGCCACGTGTTCCAAGGAGCCAACTATGAGTAACAGTGTTGTAAAGATATGTCTAACTTAAAGTATCTCTTTTCTGCTTATCTTATTCCCTATTCTGACGTGCTTCTTTTTATGTTTAATGAACAATGATCCTATTTTCTTACACTGTATATCGTGGCATCCTTAGCACATGTTTACATGGTTACAAAGATCTCTGACAATTCCAATTCCTGGAACTCCTGTTCACTATATTGATGGCCATCATATCTGATTACCGGTCTTCATGACCACCCGTTCGGTCTTCTAAACCGCCTATATTAGTTTGCTTTGGGATGTATCATGTATAACTTTTATGCTTCCTGTAAGAGATAAGTATCTGTTAAGTATATGATTTGATTTACTTTACATTAAGGATATCATTTAGAACCCCTTTACACAGTTGTTATTCACAGGGCTCTAGCTCATGTTTTGATATATGTATGTAGGTGATCCAGTGTAGGAGGGGACTTAGTGGCGGCAATCTTGCCTCAGTTTTGGTCAAGCTACCTTTTGTGCCTCACGGCGAGGTTCCCATTTGTGGAGGCGTTTGGGTGGCCCAGTGATCACCCTTTTGGACAGTCGCTCTTATGTTGTGCACAGTTTCACTTTGCTTACATATGTATTGAGAATGAAGATGTACTCCCTCTTTTGTTGGGTTTTGACAAACTTGTTATGACTTGATGTTCATTTGCATATATATATGAAGTAAGTCAGTTTGCCTCATGTACATTTTCACAGCTCGTTGGACGGTTTATTTCTTCTATATTAGCTTCCGCTAGCCCCGTTTGTTTGATTTATACAGTTAGGCCTTTGGTAATCAAAGATTACTGGTTGGTCACGACACTAACCTATAGGGGCGGGTTTGGGTTGTGACAAAAAACCTAATAAAAAAACAGAAGAAGAAGAAACAGAAGGCAAACTAGAAGAAGATTAGGGTTTTTTGGTTCGAATTTACGACCATTGAATAGTGAGTGATTCGTAATCCCAATACTCGATGGGACGAAGAACATTGACGTCAGAGTAAACTCGAGCTTTGGACATGGCAGTGAGGCTAGGACTGTCGATCTCTAATGAAATGTCGATTGAATTGTTATTGGTGATAATGATTAGAGTGGAGAGAGAGTAGGAACAGGTTAGGAGGTTGCACAACAGGTGTGTGCAAAGTGACGAGGGCGTAGACTAGAGAGAAATGAAAGAGGAGGAAGGGAAGAAGAAGAAGAAGAAGAAGAAGAAAGAAGAGAAAGAGAAAAGAGAAAAGACGTGGGGGTCACCAGAAGTGGGATCGTCGAATGTCGGTGGTGGAATGGAAAAGAAGAGTTGGGGGTCCAAATACACGGCTATATTTAGTATTAAGGTAGGTTTTCAAAGAAAAGATGAGAGGGTTTCAGTCATGTGAGTGGGGGTTCAAAGAAGTGGGGGGTCCAAAGTAAATAGGTAGGGGCATTTAGCAGCACTCTTATAAAAAAACATAGGCGTTGCTTTAAATGAACCCCAATAATTTTGGTTGAGCACCCTATTTCTTAGCACACACCAATTGAAAATTTGAATTTTTTTTCTTTTTTGTTCAACACTCCATTTAATCCCAACTTTACGGGAAATTCTATTTCCACACACCACATTGTCTTTGTGCACATCTTTTCTCACTTCACACACTTAGTAATTTGATTCTTAGGTATTTATCTCAATTCACACATCCTACATTCCAAATATACCCATTTAATAGAAAATGTGTGCACACCCTCATATTAGCCCACACAAATTCCCAAAATAGCCCTCCCTTCAACTTGCACATCCCATTCTCCACTGTGTACGGTCCAGTCTCTCCATCATCGTCCAACCTCTCCATCTCCGACAGGCATTCTCCGGTAGTTTGTAGCCTTCATCTTCTCCCGCCCTATAAGCTTCTTCTTCTTCACTCCTCACATACATATATAGTTGTATCTATAAGCATAAACACTCACTTCATTCATGTTCACTCGTTATAGTACAGAACTACTCGAAATCAATGGCGCAAAGACTTCTCCGACCACCTCTCCACCGGCTGCGGTGGCAGAGGTCAATTCGTCACCGGAGACTCTCACTTCTAGTTTGTCAGCGACGCCAATTGAGGGTTTCGGCCCATGGAGGGACCAAATTTTGCTATTCGGCCTCAATCTTGGCCTCATTTCAATCCTAGACCGCATTTCAATCCTCCACCGCCTTTCAATTTGTAGACACCCCATTTTTGACCGCCCTTAAGACTTGGGTGCCATCGATTGGTCACCCAATGATGAATTTGTACATTGGACAAACATTCGATTTCCTCAGCAGGAAGCCCCGATTTTGAGTCTCAGAAGCCTACAAACCTTGCACCACTTTTGGATCAAAACAGTATTTTTCCAAGCCTGACCACTCAGAGGCCTGTAGGCCAACTAGTGGCCGGCCGGCCAATTGTTCCGGTAGAATAGTATTTTGCTGCCAACTGTCCCCATAGGTGCATGCACTGCACCAGTTGTCTCTATACTGATATTTTCGAGATAGTAACATATTTTTCTATATATACTTGACCACCCCTCTAGAATTTCGGTTAAAAAAAATTATGTGAAGCAAAATTCTTGAAAATATTTCTCTTTCTCTCTCTCTCTACCTTGCAACCCATATACACCTTACCTAGACTCTCTAAACCAAATTTTTAGGGCTCTTTGTTGAGGCTATTGAGCTTGAATTTCAGCTCTTGAGGGTGGGAATTTGTTGGTTTGAAACTCAAAGTGTTACTCCTCTTCAAGAGGTATAACTCCTAGCTCTTTACATCACTTCTTTTCTATATTTATTTACTGTTTCTAGATTGTTTTTCAACTATTTTTATGGGTTGAAACTTGTGGTTTAAAGCTATAAAAGGTAGATGGGTTAATCACCCTTCTTTGAACCTTGTTTCCCAAGCTTTTCCCCTTGTGTTTCCCATATTTTTCTCAACTTTTTACCACTGATTTTCAGAGGTTTTCAGAGGCTGAAAATGTTGTTTTGAGGTCCTAAAAATGGAGGGGTTAGCCACTCTTCCTTATGCTTGTTTACTAGCTCAATTTCTCCAATGTTTTAGCTAACTTTTTCAAGGTTTTCATGTTATTTCCAGTACTGTTTTTTTTTTCTATTTTAGGTTGTTTATTTCATTTAGGCTTTGTATAGCATGCTTGTAGTGTAGTTGTCCTCATAGGTTTGGTGGTTTAGGTTTGGTGGTTTAGGCCTTAGCCACCATCCTATTTGAGTTGATAGTATTTATTTCATATTTGTGTTCACATGTAATCACCTCTACAACCTCCCTCATTTCTTGGCTTTTTATTTCTTTGAGAGTTGTTTCAACCAAGTGTTGTTTAAGCTTGAGCAAGAGACCCTTCAATGCTAAATGGTTTAATCTCTTTGGAGGTTCATTACCAGGGCATTACCTCTCTCTCATGCCCAAAACAATTTCTTGTTTGACACTTCTCTCCATTTAGTGGACTTAACTATCATTTTTGGTCTAAAATGACTAAGGAATGGAAGGTAATCAAAAGAGGCAATAAAATTGGGCTAAAATGGAACAAGAGAATAAAATCAAGTTTGGGGTTCAATTGGACGTTAGTTGATTCCGTTGAGTCTTGAGTCATTTCATACTTTTTAGTGATGAAAATGGTTCAAGATTCAAGGTGTACCACTTCCCTTGATCAATTCCATGATAGGAAGGAGGTTTGTAGGTCTTTCATTGTCATTTTTTGAGATTTTATCCCTTGATTCATAAACCATCACGCAACGAGTTTGTGTCGATTGATGGTTTGCAAATCAAGCCTACCCCCCCTTTGATCTGTTTGATGATAAGGAGAGGCAGAGCGGACAAACATCCCCTGAAAATACTCTATTTGTGCTTTGTTTCTTTTCTATTGCAGCAGGGAAGAACCCAAAACTAGTGGCCGGCCAGTCACCTCTCTGTATGGCCGACCACTTTTACTGATCGGCCAGCTACCTCATTTTAGGCCAGTTGTTCCATTTTCACGGCAAAACAGAGCAGAGGCTGGTGTAAAAATAGTTCAATTTTCTGACTGCACAACAGAACCATTCTAGTAGTAGAACAGAGGCATTTTCGGGTGGATATTCACATTCATGCATGAACCATCCCTCGCTTCTCGGGGCCCATTTGAAATTATGTTTTATAGTAGCATGTTGTACTTAAAGTAACGAACTTGTAATAATTTGTAATAATTAGCTAGTGTAGTTAATTCATTGTGGTATTGTAATAGTTAGTTAATTCAGTAATTAGCTAGGACATTTATTTGGACCCTATTGCGCGAGGGCAAAATTGTAATAATGTGTATGTCTTCCTATCCCCATTTCTTTCTCCCTTTTACTTACTCGCTTATAATGGATAGTATAGAGTATCATGTTTTAATTAGGATTTCCTATGACTTGTATCCATTCATCTTGCATCCATTCATCTCGCATGTATTAGGCTCGGCGTATCATTCTAAAATTGTGGTTATTTCACATTCTTCATTTGAATACGTGATTAAATTGCATCCTATCAAATTAATCCATATGCCATGGTAGTAGTCGAGCCTAGTAGTTGTATCTTTGCATATGTTTCATTAGTCATTTGCATTGTTAGGAGCATGCATCTCTTTTAATTATTTTTATCTCTTTTGGCTTGCCTTGGAGTACTAGGTGTGCATTTATTGCTTTAGCATACCGCATGCATGTGATTGTTGCCATATCTAGCATATCCATGAGGCTAAGTGCTTAAGTGATATACCTGTCTGAATGCCTATAGATAAAGGCTAATTGCTTAAATTAGGATGTTTTGACTAATGTATATACAAGTTTACTTTTTTTAAGTGACGCGTATTCAAAACTCTTTTCAAAACAAACATAAATCAAAGTGTTCCAACTTTTGCAAATTAGTCTATACTTGTGTTCATCACATAGTAAAGATAGCCAAATAATCAAAACAAGAGCATATACTGTACATAAAAAACATATCATGATTAGTGGAGGTCGATATTTGATCGGGTGAGTGGGGTGCTCAATTCATGACCTTCCCCTCTCATACCTAAGTTCCCGAGCCGAGACACTTTGGTGATGACGGATAAGTGGTCTTCGGCACGAGTCACGGGTTTTTAAAATTTCCAAAAATATTTAGGTGGCGACTCTAAAATCTAGCAATACAATCAATTTCTGGCATTTTTTATTCAAAATTGATTTTCCAAAAGAATTACCAGATTTGGACTCATTTGTGTTTATCTATTTCACATTGCACTTGTGAAATCAGATTTAGAACCACGGGAGTCCCAATTGTAGGGTTATCATATCCGAAAGGGCTCGAAACGCAAGCTACAGTTTGTGGCGACTTTGTTAGGGATTTAGAGAACTTGACTCGAACTTCATGATGTGAAATTTTATTTACAGATATATGTTCTTTGCATTGCATTTGCATTGGTGCTTTAAGTCACGGTGTTTTCCAATTCTTGGACGGTTTGTCAGAGGCTTACCCAAAAGACTTGCCAAAAGACTGAGAGGTATATTAGGTAGTCTTGCTGAGGTACCATTTTGACCAATTGGCCTAGCTGCATATAGTAAAGCCATAGTGACTGTTCTAAACTAGGACATGATGCTCACCCATATGGAGGATTGTGTGAAACCACTTGATTGAAGTAGTGAATCCTAGTTCATGACAAAAACTACGACAGGGTAACCCTACCCCCTCACAGGGTTGTTTTGGTTCTCTTTTAACTGGTATTTGCTTTACAGTGAAACTGTACAGGAATGTTCATATCAGTGGCAGAGTTTGGGGGCAGAATTCAGTGTGGAGTGCAGTCTTACAGTTTTGATCATGTTTGTGTTGATAACATCTTAACTAAGGTGTTGTACAGTTTATGATTACTGTTCTCTTTCTTTATTTCTTTTTGCTAGGTAGTTTAAACCATAGCTTCAGAAGGTTCTGATATCCCCCAAGTACTCTGGACCCGCATCAGAAGACTTTGCAAGGTCGGAGATCTTGTTCGGGGATGACCTGTGTTTGCCTCATTGTTACCGATTACAAGGAGAAGGACGGCCAGGCAAGGTTCACCAATGTCGTTCTTACAACAATCACCTCTCTACTCACTTATATTCAGTCCAGCTCAAGAACAGTCATCTACTTCCAGTCCAGCTCAAGAATAGTCACCTATTCCAATGGCGCAGTATCCCCCGGCAAATATGGAGGAATTAATACTACATCTGCAACAAATAGTTGAGACACTACAACATGATGCGGCCTATCAGGCAGAGGTTATAACTAGGCTACAACAACAACAACCGTAACCGACTGTGGCCTCTGCATCACATGTACCCACCGCGGCTATTCTTGTGCCCGATGCCACTGTTAATACTACTGCTACTCAAGATCCACAAACTGAAGGTGTTTCGGTTTTCCCAGTCAAAGCAAAACCTATCCCAGTACAAGCTTCCAAAGCCTTCGTCTATTAGACCAAGGCACCATTCAAATCTGAGGTTGACTTGACCGTATTCAAAATCAACAAACTGGGGAAGTTGTTCAAAAAAGCGCAAAGCGTTAACTATATTCCTGACATAGAAGATGGGTACACCGAATCTGTGGTTACCTTACCAGAGCAGTTTAAGATGCCACACATTGACCGTTTTGATAGTTCCGAGGACTCGATGGTTCACTTACAGCTATTTTCAGATATCTTGCAGCTGATCGGTTTGACTAGATTGCAAAAGCTATCTTTCTTTGGTGGCACTATGTTAGGTATAGCGGCCATCTGGTACGCCAAGTTGGAAGATTCTACAAAGCAGAATTGGAAGGAATTAGCCGAGTCCTTCATTGCTCAGTACTCTTACAATATGCAAATTGAGGTCACGACCCATGACCTTGAGGAGATGCGTTAAGAGCCAAAGAAAGGTTTCTCTGAGTTTGTGACAAGATAGAGGGCTAAAGTGTCCATGATGACTGCTCGACCTTCAGAAAAGGACCAGATCAGAATGGTTGTTCGGAACCTGCATGGCAAGCTGCTGCAGAAAATGATTGTTCTCCCCCTATTTACCTTCAAAGAGCTTTATGAAATAGGGGTGAAAATGCCATGAAACAGGGGATTATTACTGATGATAAGGAGTCGGCTAAGAGGTCGTTTGTTTGTAGTTCCATTGCGGCCAGTGGTAGCACAACGACGAGGTCCTCCAACGTAAGTGTTGTCACCACAACAAAAACTGCCGACCCCTTCGCCAACATGGGACCACAAACACCACCCAACCCTACCAGACCTCCGGGTAGAACTTACCACCCACTATACATGACCCTATTCAAAGCCATGCATGAGTTGATCAAGAAAGGGCACCTAAAATCCTTAGAACCTTGCCCACTTCTTGACCCTCTTCTGCCCAAGCACGACGCCACAAAATACTGTGCATTCCACCAGTAGCATGGTCATGAAACCGACCAATGCTTCCGCTTGCGTAATGAGATTCAAGATCTCATCGACAATAAAGTAATCACTCCATCCCAGAAACCAAATGTAACTACCAACCCGTTTCCCGTTCATAACCAAGTCCCTCCACCTCGAAATCTTCACTTTATCCATATATTGTCCACCTCCTATGACCCCAGCATCTATATTACTCTCTCCCACCTACCGAAACCGATGTTGTTCATTCCTGAGCACACAGACTTGTGCATGATAGACGCATCTAACTTACAACCTGAGCCTCACAGATTAGGGGTGACAACACTTGCAATGGAAGAGATGTCAACCAAGGAGGGAGGTACTAGTTTGTCGTTGGAGTGTCCTGGGGACTTATTTGAAAAGGCATGTAACCCGAGTTGCTATATCGTGCCAACCATTCAAACTAGGCTTAAAGTGGTGGTACCAACCTTAGTACACATTAGTGTGGTCAGGGAGGATGGCCCGAACCAGGGGTTGGATAACCTTGCAGATCTTGAAGAAGATCTAGACAACCTGTAGTTCTTCGATGAGCATGAACAAGGAGATGTACAGATCAGGTGGTTTGACCTGAACGGATCGATTAATAATGTCAGGTGGCTAAGTGATGAGTCAGACAAGGAAGAAGAGAGTGGGATTAAACCAGAGGGAAAGAAAGCTGAGATAGTTGTGGTAACAAGAAAGGCTGATGAAAAAGGAAAACTACCAGAGGGTACATGTGTGGAAAAATTGACCCAAGAAGTGGGTGTTGTGAAGACTACAGATACTAAACAGGAAGCTGCACTGAGATAGTTTGAGAGAGAAAAGTTGAAAATAGCCTGAAAACCGTAATAGCATATTGCCTTAAGGGGGACATTTGTACTGCAAAGATGATTCAGGTAGAGCCGGACAACTATTTGTCGGCAGCTGATGGCAAGTGGTGAGACGATAGTGATCTGCATTTGGCTCATACTAAAGAACACTGGAAGGACTGCATCCCGGATAATACATGGTATTCTGAGGAGATAGACCATCTCACAAGAAGTGGATGGTATTTTAAACCTCCACACCTAGATCAAGCAGAGCCATCAGGAAAGGACCGGGAGGTCGAGAAAGAGAAGGAGAAGCAGCTGGAAGAAGAGCTAGTTTTGAAGCAGCTCAAGAAGATCCAAGTTGATATCTCTATATGGGGACTCCTTATGGCTTCACGGGTGCACCGTCAGGCAGTATTGTCGGCAATGGACAAAGCTAAATTGTCCATTGATACAACGCCCGAGCAACTTGTGGGCCTAGTCTTTCCAAGTGGAACCAATCCAATGCTCACTTTTTCTGGCAAAGAGCTGCCACCAGAAGGGTCGGCTCACAACAAACCATTATAATGTAAAGAGAAATTGGTGCTAGTGGAGTTGGTAGACACTGGTTCTGCTATTAATGTATGTTCCTCCTGCACTGCCTATGTGATAGGCCTCAAACTGGCAGACGTTATCCCTACGGCCCCAAGTGATATGGGTGTATGACAATACAAGTAGAGAGGTCATGGGGACAGTGAAAGTGTGAGTCTAGGTGGGCCCATCTGAGTAAGAGATCGAGTTCTACGTACTGGATGTGCCAGCTACCTTTAACCTGCTGTTAGGGAGGCCTTGGTTACATCACGTGAAGGCTGTATCCTCCACCCTCCATTAAATGCTAAAGTATCCTCATGGTGGAGGAATAACACAGTTTTTAGGAAATCATTCATACATCCATCTCTAAGGTGACTACACCATTGCTAGAGATCAATCATGGCGATGAGGATAGATTCACTTTGGCAGATGCAGACAATACTAGCCGTGAACGAAGGCATGTACGTCAGTGCCCAATCCATCTATTTCATAAACAAGCTGCGGCATGTTCCAGGAATTGGGCTTAGAAGGAGTGGGCAGAAAGGTGTTGTAGCACTAGTAGAGGTGCCACACAACCCGCATGTCTTTGGGTTGGTCTACGTGCCCACAAAAGAGGACTAGATAAGGAAAGGGGAAGAAATGAGGGATAGAGCCAATGCCAAGAGAGCTGGGAAGCATTATGAGCTCGTCCACAAGTTAATTCGGGGAACGCTGAATGGGTGGTTTGTTAGAGAATGAGAGGATTTCCCCTTTTGTGGCTTTCTTAAGCCTTGGGTAAATTCCTCAAAGAAGTGTGTCCCTGGGTTCGAGATCTTCTTTGACCATCAGTTGCAAGACAGTGATGAAGAAAAGGTTGAACCAAGCATTAACACTGGGTGGAGCAAAGAAGATGACTCAAACAATAGTGAGGTTGACATAGGGGCAAAATTGGCTGATCTCTTGACAGATCCCGTGACTAACACAGAGAGCTTGGGGGATAACATTACTGTCTTTATGATCGGAGAGGAATCGGGTGTGGATCCCACCAGTGGTATTCTGGATGCATCGAGGGCACCATGTCTTACATAGCAACTGAAGAAAGGCTTTCTTTCTAATTTTGAATCGGGTGATGAGCTAGAATCTGATTCCACTGAGTCTGTAGAGTCGAAATCAGATTCAAGTCAGTCCGGGGAGTCTGAGTCTGGTATTTTCGGGGGTGGTAACTCAGATGCCAAGGTCCTGTCGAGGTCCTCTTTTTCCTTCTCTTTTGAGTCTGTTGTAACTGAAAAACCGAAACTTATAAATGAAAACACTGCAGATTCTGTGTACTACTCTGTGCTGCTGATTTATTGTATTGACCAAGATTTTCAGAATTTTAATGAAAATGAAGAGGAAGAAATTCCTTTGGCTTTGAAAAACTTAATTAATCAAGAGAAGGAGAGGCGTGCTAAGCCCTGTATTGATGAAATCATTGCCATTAATGTGGGTACTGAGAAGGATCCACACTTGGTCCAGATCGGGTCCACGTTGTCTTCGGAGGAACGCGAGCGTTTAATCGCTTTATTAAAAGATTTCAAAGATGTTTTCTTATGGTCCTATGAAGACATAACTAGAATCGACCCTGAGATTGTACACATCGAATCTCTCTTGACCCTGAGGCCTTACCAGTCAAACAGAAATTGTGCAGAATCTGTCTGGATTGGGCATTGAAAATCAAGGAAGAGGTCACCAAGTAAACTGATGCAGGATTCTTGTTAGTGTCCGAGTATCCAACCTGGTTGGCCAATATTGTCCTAGTTCTAAAAAAGACGGCATAATTCGGGTTTGTGTCGACTTTTGAGACTTGAACAAAGCTAGTCCGAAGGACAACTTTCCATTGCCGCACATTGATAAGTTGGTAGACTTTACCGCGGGCCATGCATTGCTATCATTCATAGATGGGTTTTTCGAGTATAATCAGATTCTAATGGCACTGGAGGACAGAGAAAAAACCGCATTCACCACACCATGGGGTACTTACTGTTACCAGTCATGCTTTTTGGATTGAAAAATGCTGGGGCTACATATCAGAAGGTTGCGACCACCATTTTGCATGACATGATCCACAAAGAAGTTAAGGTATATGTGAACGATATGATTGTCAAGACCAAAGACCGAGAAGGCCACTACACTACATTGGAAAAATTCTTTCAACGGATTAGGGAATACAGATTTGAGGTTAAACCCATAGCAATGCACCTTTAGTGTGATGGCAGGAAAAATACTGGGATTTCTGATCACACAGAGGGGAATTGAAGTAGATCCTTCCAAAATCAAGGTCATCTTAGAAATGCCACCACCAAGGACTGAAAAGGAGGTCCGTGACTTTTTGGGAAAAGTGCAATTTATAAGACGGTTTATCTCCAAATTAACCTTGACTTGTGAATCACTATTTGGTCTCTGGAAGAAAGGGAAGAAGTTCCGATGGGATGATCGATGTCAGTTTGCCTTTGAACAGGTCAAGCAGTACCTCTAGAATTCGTTTGTGTTGTCGCTGCCAGAGCCGGGGAAGCCTTTGATTCTGTATTTGTCAGTAATAGATTTGACCATAGGGTGCATTCTAGCTCAAGAATCTAAAGATAAAGTGGAGAAGGCCATCTACTATTTAACCAAGAAGATGCTGGACTATGAGACCTGTTACACTCCCCTCGAGAAAGCTTGCTTAGCCTTAGTATGGGATACCAGGAAGTTGAGGCACTATTTGTTAGATCACTCTGTAATCCTGGTTTCGACATTAGATCCTATCAAATATCTTTTCGAGAAACCCGCACTTACGGGTAGGCTAGCTCGTTGGTTGCTTATCTTCTCTAAATTTGATCTCAAGTATGTCACGCACAAATCGGTCAAAGGGAGGGCCGTAGCAGAATTTTTGGGAGACCACCTAGTAGAAATAGATGAGGCAGTGGAGTATTTATTCCCAGATGAAGACATTCTGCAAGTAGAAGAGGAAACATGGACGATGTACTTTGACGAAGTGTCCAATTAGTACGGTTATGGGATAGGTGTGTTATTGATAGCACCTAATGATTCTCATATACCCTTAGCCTTCAAATTCTGGTTCAAAGTGTCTAACAACGAAGCAGAATATGAGGTGTGTATTGCTGGTTTAGAAGCTGCCCTAGAACTAGAGGCAATAAGGTTGGATGTCATCGGAGACTCGAACTTGGTTATTTCTCAAGCAAATGGAGACTAGAAGGTCAAAAAAGAGAAAATGAAAGTTTATCATCAGACCCTGGATATTCTGATTTCAAGGTTTGAAAAACTAACGTTCACGCATCTACTAAGGAAGAACAACCGGTTTGTTGATGCGCTGGCAACTCTATCTTCCATGGTAGACATGCTGCTTGGAGTCAAGATGCGTCCGATTATCATCAAACAAAAATACACGCTGGCTTATGAGACCGTCGCCGTAATAGATGAGGTTCAAGACAAAAACCCCTGGTATTATGATATTTGGAATTTTCTAGAAAATGATACGTATCCACCAAGGACAAATGTTAAGGATAAACGGGGAATACGTCGTCTGGCCATCCAATTTATCATCTACAAAAACAAGCTGTATAAGCGAGGTCTTTTGGGAATGCACAAGCTCTGTGTTGAAGAAGAAGAATCGAAGCGTCTCATAGAGGCTGTCCACGAGGGAGAGTGTGGAGCATACATGAATGGTGTGATGCTAGCCCGGAAGATCCTCAAATAAGGCTATTATTGGTCAACTATGGAGGAAGATTGTATAGGTTTTGTACGACGATGTCATGATATCAAATCCATGCCAATCGTATGAACATCCCGCCATCAAAGCTTTACAACATGACTTCGCCATGGCCTTTCTCAGTCTAGAGAATCGACATTATTGGTGCAGTCTCGCCAAAGGGGTCAAATGGACATAAGTTCATCTTGGTGGCGATTGACTATTTTACGAAGTGGGTGGAAGCTCTGTCTTATGCTGTGTTGAAAGCATCGCATGTGGCCAAGTTTATCAGAAACAACATCATCTACCGGTATGGGGTTCTGAATGAGATCATATCAGATAACGGCTCACACTTCAAGAAAGAGGTGGTGGATCTACTCAGGAAATACCATGTGGTTTTTCACAAGTCATCAACATATAGACCACAGCCCAACGGAGCTGTTGAGACCGCTAACAAAAACATTAAGAACATCTTGTGGAAGATGGTGGAAACCTACCGGGACTAGCTGGATAAGCTACCCTTTGCTCTTTGGGGCTACAGAACGTCAATTCGAACATCTACAGGGGCAACCCCCTATTCATTAGTATATGGGGTGGAAGCTGTTCTGCCGCTTGAGATCGAGGTACCGTCGCTGAGAATTATGGCAGAGTGTCAGCTAGCGGAGGCGGATTGGCAGCAGAGCAGGTTTGAAGAATTGATGTTGTTTGACGAGAGGAGATTAAGGGCAATGCATCACATCCAAGGCTACCAGTGCAAAATTGCTTGGGATTTTAACAAGAAAGTCAAGTCCAAAAATCTCAAGGAAGGAGATATAGTGCTGAAAGACAACCGAGCTCCCATCCATGATCCTAGGAGCAAGTTCAAACCCAATTGGACTGGTCCTTACATCATCAAATCTATCTAATCCAGAGGGGCGATTATCCTTATGGACTTAGATGGCTTGGAGTTTTCATAGACGATCAATATGGAGAAGTTAAAGAAATATTATCCCTGAGAGACTCACTAGGCGAAAACCCGGAAGGGTGATCTAGGAAAAAGTTAGAGTATGAAAAATTAGAAATAAAGAAAATCTGAGCTCGCAAGGTTAAAAACCCTAAAGGGCGACTTTGGCAAAAGTTAGAGCGCAAAAAGAGAGAGTTAATACTTGAGTGAACTAGAACCAAACTACGTAAGGCCTGATTCCCATCTTTGGGACATGTAGGCAACTTCATCTCGAAGTTCGGCCGTAACCATCTCCAATTCAACTGTCCTATCCTTTTGTCTGACCAGGCCATCTTTATCCATCATCTGTCAGCTTGGTTGTGATTATATCCATTTTAGCAAAAGGGCTAGTTGGAATGAAAAGTAGTGATGATGAATGCAGTGGCAGACGGTGTTATGATCATCTGATTCGGGGTTATATATCTCGAGGATTGATTTCGTGTGTGTCAGGTGGTGATCATTTTCGAAAATTGTTTTGAAAAGTTTTAATGAATTGATTTTTCTCAAAATTTCACCTTTTACAACTAAGACCATTTTGGGTTCAAAAGGAAAATTTTTAGTGCTCACAACTTTAATTCTATTGATTTTAACACAAGTACATTCTCCAACTCTTTGATTTAAGTCAAAGTTGTTTTTACATCATGAAACTTGAAAAGAAAACTCAAAGCAATAAACTAGGGGCATAGATAAGTCAGGTGATCCTGCATCCTCTGCTCGTGCTCGCGGAAGTCTCTACAGCCAAAGTCGGCCCAAGCTGTGCCTCGTCTTCAAGCCAAGCCAAGCACTCGCCGGAAAGGGCGTAACTAAAACTAACCCCAGGAACTAGAAGCTCTCTCATCCTCCAAGCAGTGAGGTACCAAGTCAGGTTTGAAGCACGAATGGAAAATGGAGCCAGGTATTCCACCCCCTCATCTGGATAGATCTGATAATGTCCAAACTGGAATTTGAGCTGGAATGGAAAATAAAACACGCAGTGGGTGAGGCCAATCAACTGTATACCCAGCTGTCGGGACATGTTGTAGCTTATCTCAGTCAAGTTAAGCTAGGGGCAACGCCAAGCTATGTCGGCTGCAGATCTGCTGCACATCCAGTCACACTACTATCCCTCTGAGGGAAAGTCCACTAGCCGCTGGCAGAAGAAGTAGGCTCGAGCTGAATACTCGAGGCAAGGGTCCACCACTTTCAGCTTATCCATTAGCCACACCTGGGAAGGGATGAAAAATAAGAGAGATTAAAAAATAAAGAGATGTACGTTGAAAGAAAAGTAAAGAAAGGGGCTTTAAGAGAAAATAGAGCGTGAATGCCAAGTGATGTGAGAATCATAAATAAGAAATGGTGGGAAATAATACCTGAAGAAATAGTGGGCTTCTCGCGAACCGAGTGGTTTCTGGCCGATGAAAAGTGTCTAAACCCATCAGGGTCTCAACTAGTGCCAAACCAATGCAATTCTTACCCTTTTTCAGGCATTAGGCCACCTCAATCAACCTAATGTTGGCTCCACCGCAAATAGGGGCAAGAAAAAACTGCGCAAGCATATATAAACAAAGGGCATGTTGCCGATAACCTTGCCAAAGAAGGTCGCCTCTGTTCCCGATGTTAGAAAACCAATGAAACAAGCTGGGTATATCTAGCTCCCCATTATGAGCTAAAGATCGGGCTTTGTGCAAAGTGAGCCCACATATCCGTCCCAAAGCCTAAGCATGGCCAAAGCGAGGTTGTGGCAGGATCTCCTCATTGCGCTGGGATTTCATCAATGCTTGAAACTCTTCAAGAGTTGGACACATTTTTTGTGCTCTGAAGCAAAATGCATGTGTACTTAGGTCCCAACATCAGACCGCGACATGGAGGAACGAAAAGCAAAGCGAAATACGACTCAATGGAAAAAGTGCATTTATGCCGAAACCTCAAAAAATTATCTTTTCCGTGCCATCCAAAGTGGCTATCCAATCTTTGAGCTTCTCGGTAGGAAATATCTCCATTTTCAGAGAAAACAACAGCAAAAATGAGGTTCTGTTGAAGAAATAGCAAAAGAAAACCTTTTGTAGAGGATAAGGTTGTGTGAGTGGATGCTAGCTGATAAGCCACCACACTTGGCCAGTTGGCCACCTCCTGGCCGGTCGTCCCTTTTAGTAGCCAACCATCCCCTTTTGTTGGCCTAGCAGTTCGACAGTCTGGTTCTGTTCCGGTCTTTGTGCTTTAAGGTCTTGTTTTGAATCTTTTGTTTTTAGCAAATGGAAATAGCTGTGTTTAGGTTGTTTTTACTTTGTTTTCCGATTATCGAGTTGTATTTTGTATTTTAGTTGTTGGTCGGCTCAATACTCGGTTAAGAACATTATTCCAATGTAGGTGTTTTTAGTTTCAAATACTATTCTATTTTCATTCTATGCAAGTGTGGTGCCATGCTCATGATGTAAAATAATGCTCTTTTTATAAAATTACAGGGTTTTACCCTGATCATAGTTTTTACAAAAAGAGAGAATACAAGTGTTTCAAAAACAAAGGTAACAGACCTATTTGAAGCTATACAAGTGCTAAGCTACCGAAACAAAAGAAAATAAGCAAAAGAGTACAAAAATCTGCGCCCGACGTATCAAGCTCGAGAGGCTCTCTTCGTCCTCTTCCTCGGAGGGAACTCAGGGGCACTGTCTCCATCAGCACCGCTGTCAGCAGAAGAAGCGGACTCAGAACCAACATCGCCATCTCCACTCCCTGCCTCAGAGCCAGTCTCGGCACCCTCCTCGCTCTCTGACCCCGAGCCACCATCATCGCCCTCTCTCTCAAATGACTAAGAATGTCAGCTCACTGCCTCTTCAGTGCCGCTGCTTTCAACATCATCTCCACTCAAAACTGGCTCCGAAGATGTGGAGGTCTCCTCTGTCTAGGACTCACTGCTCCGGCCCTAAGCACCCCTACCTCTGTCCCGACCTCAACATTTATCTTAGCCGCGTGTTGGGACCTGTCTACCTCTCCTTCTCGCTGCTAGAAGAGGTGTCGCCGGTGTTGCCGCTGCTGCTCGTGCAGGTGCCGCTGTTGCCATCGGTGTAGGTGGGATCTAAAAAACAAGCATCAGAATATCAGATACAGTATGAGTATGATACAGAAGATAGATTCAGCATAAGTGCAGTGTGTTAGTGCAGGGTAAGGCAATATCATAATACATGTCAGTATACAGTGTATCAGTGTGAGTATCACATACAGTATGAGTATCGTGTATCAGTGGGAGTATGGTATGTCAGTGCAGTGTGGGGCGCAATAGTATGAGTAAGCAATGAAATGCATGAGAAGAAAAGAGGATACCTGGATACTGTGAAGAGCAAGCAGCATCTCTCTCCTTTGCACCATGTGAACCAGAGAGGCAACCAGCTGAAGGAGACCAGTAGAGTTGAACAATCAGTATCTGAAAAGGGAAATGCAAGATGCCAGCCATAAAGCGCGATCCATACTTGCGGTGCGCTCAAAGCTCTGACATACCTGTGCTTCGTCTTCGGTGGCTCTATCGGGATCTGATAGGCCTTCCCGCTTGGTCGCCAACAGGGAATCACGATAGGAATCGCCAGCCAACCGGCTGCATGCATAGTAGGAGAGGCTCTCCAATGGCCTGGAGGTGCCTGTTGTGTCGCCTGCGTGAACTCTGGTCAGAGGCGGCATGAGATGAATTTGGATGAAGGTTACGTAATCGTTGTCCCCTCTGAAGAAGTCGGCGTCCATCCTCGCCATATACTGAATGAGAGCGTCAACTGGGAGGCTATCGGTTGTCCGCATAGATGCTAGGGGCGGAGTAAGAATAACCTGTGCAGTTAGGCCTATAGTCTGGCATACGAACCACTTACCCAAAAACCAAGCTCGGTAGAATGGGCCCTCTAACAGGATTCGATACCGGGAGGTAGCCCAAAATCCAGCGTACTAGTCCCGTACTCTAGCCAATATCATCGCCCACGACTGTCATGTGATCTGCAAATGAAGAATTTACAAGTTGTTCGTTGCTATCAGTTGTCAGGGTATAGATCAGAACAGTACCAATGGAAATAAAGTAGCAATGACTGTGAGTTTCAGATTACCTCGAGAGCCACTACCGTGTCGAAGTATCGGCGATAGTAAGCAAAGGTCATGTCGTCGTAGCGCCTGCGACGACACCTACCATCATACCGCCACGAGTAGGGCACGGTCGGTGCTATCTCATCCACTAGCACTGGGGCGAGGGCCGGGAAATAGGCATAGACCCAAAGCTGTAAGGCACAGATAAGTTGTGAATCAATATGTGCGAATAGATATTAAATAGAAAGTGCAAAGCAAAAGGCATAGTGTGTGACCAGTGATAAAGACAGAACGTGCAAAGCAGAAAGCACAATACATGGGCAAATATAAAAGCAGAAAATGCAAAGCAGAAAGCATAAGAAACAAATAGAAATTAGAAATACAGTGCGTACCTCCCAGGCTCGCCAATAGCCTCCGACATTGTTTCCTTTCATACGGGGAACCAGAGCTCATGTATCTATAGAGGGTGGCAAGACCAGTGCCACCCCAGTTGTAGAATCGCACCCGATGCAATGTCACGAGGGCACTCAACAGATAAAGCCCTACGGTATTCCACCTGTTCGCAAACAAGGTGGTATTGAGAAGATATATCAGAAAGCCCCGTGTGTACTGCTCGATCTCCTCTTGTGTCTCTAGCTGGCTCCCATGGAAGCACTCGTAAAACCAGCTGTATCACACTATCGCCAGCCTGTCTAGCAGAGGGCGTGCCCCGAGCTAATACATCCATACCGTCTCCCATCGGCCCATATCTATATCAAAAGGGATCAGATCACCCCCTACTCTCAAACCAGTGATCATCAAAAAATTGTAGGGGGTCATCGTCATCTCCCCGATAGAAGAGAAGTGGAAGGAGTTGGTGGTGTCTCACCACCTCTCCACCAAAGCTCCGAGTAAGGCTTGACTAGCCAAGTATCGTGAGAGCCAGGTGCAGAATAGGCCGAAACTCGCCTCGTCAACTAGCTCGTGGACTCGAGCAGGGAGCTTCTGGTACTAATCTCTGGCTGTCACCGCCCCGTATCCTCTCCAGGAGCGAGAGTCACCCTGTGGCAGGGAAAGAGTGAATTAGATGGCAATACAGTAAGGAAAGGCCGTAATGAAATAAAGAAACAAGGTAAAGTGCATGAAAGCAAAGTTTGTACCTCCATAGCGCTGTGAGAAAGGTAGGATGCTCGCTCCCTCAACAAAACATCCTCAAGTCCTCGAATTGTATCATGCCTCTGAGCGCTATTGCATGCGTGCGTGGATGGTAAGTGGCCAGATCGAATAGCTTCAACCTCAATGGCAGTGCCTCTAGCTCAGGCCCTGGAGGAAAGACCTTATCTGCCTCAAAATCAGTGGCAATGTCCTCCGCCGCCCCCACTGACCTCATTAACTATGGGCTCCTCCACCTCAACAGTAGGTGGAAGTATGGGCACCTCAAGAGGAGTGCCGTCATGTAGGATATCATTTGACATCTGGAAAATGTGTGGAAAGGTGGATGAAAAATAAAGAAAGTGAGGGAAAAATAGGGAAAACCTTAAAAAGTCAACCCTAGAAAAGAGAAAATGGAAGAAAAGTCAAAACCGGAGGAAAAGCGTGAAACCCAAGAAAAACCTGAGGGATGTAAGCCTAAAGTGATGAAAACCCAAAAAAATCAACGAAAACAAAATCTGATCAGTTCAAAATATAGAGGGCTAAAGGTGTTTTACTAATAAAATTTGCGTGGGGCGTTGGAAAATGTGTATAAAGTGCAAATCTAGAGAGAGAAAACACCTAGAGAGAGAGGGAGAGGATTTTTGATCTTGTGTGTGTGTGTGTGTGTGTGTGTGTGCAAATGAAGCTTGGGTGTTGTTTTAATGAAGACCCAAGGCAAAAACCCCAAACTGCCCTCGAAGTGGCCACGGGTGGCCTACTGTCCACCTGTTAGCCGGTCGTACCCTTTTTGTGGCTGGCCGGCCCCTTTTGTGGTCCCGAGCTGATTTTTGTTGTTCTCTTGTCCAAACAGTGTTTGGAAGATCTTGTTTTCATCTGGGGAAGAAGAATTGAGGTATTGAAATTGGTGCGGATTCCAAAGATCCCGAGGTTGTGTTCCGGTTGCACCATTCCAGTTCCCGTTGCTTTTAAGGCATGAATATGTCCCAATTTCAAATGTGAGCAAGTTGTATCCTTTTGAGCATTTTGAGGAGCCACCGAGCAGTAAAATGGAGGTTGTTGCAAGGTGCCTTCGGACACTGTTTTCTGCTTATCTTTTCAATTTCGTATTTGCATAGAACATGCATTGCATATTCTGTTATCTATTTTATTGCATGGAGCATGCTAGCATTGCATCTTCTGTTATCTATTTTATTGCATGGAGAATGCTAGCATTGCATTCACATCAATTACGTCGCATTGTGCCGCGTTGTGTCGCATTCGTGTGCGTCGTGCTTTTTAGTTTTTGTATCCACCATTGTCACGTAAATGTGATTTGGGTTTTTTCTCTTTAATCTCGCTACGCGGAAGTGTGGCTTGGTTTGTTCTTTAACCTTGTTACGCGGAAGTGTGGATTGGTTCGTTCTTTATCCTCGCTATGTGGTAGTGTAGCTTGGTTGTTCTTTAATCTCGCTACGCGGTAGTGTAGCTTGGTTGTTCTTGTTCCTCGCTATGCGAAAGTGTAGCTTGGTTCATTCTTGTACCTCGCTATGCGGAAGTGTGGCTTGGTTTGTTCTTTAACCTCTCTACGCGATAGTGTAGTCTGGTTATTTCTTGTATCCTTTCTACGCGGAAGTGTAGCTTGATTGTTTCCTGTTATCTTTTCTATGCGGAAGTGTAGTTAGGATCACCTCTCTACGTGGTAGTGTAGTTTGGTTGTTTCCTGTTATTCTGTCTATGTGGAAGTGTAGTTAGGATCACCTCTCTACACGGTAGTGTAGTTTGGTTGTTTCCTATTATCCTCTCTACATAGAAGTGTACTTATGATCATCTCTCTATGTGGTAGTGTAGTTTGGTTGTTCTTGTCACCTTTCTACGCGGAAGTGTAGTTTGGTTTGTCTCTTGTTAATCTTTCTGCGCGAAAGTGCAATTTGTATTGTTTCTGGTACATGGAAACGTAGTTCTCTCGTTTATTGATTTCACATGTTGCATTACATTGCATCTCATTTTCGAGTGGTATGTGTAGACCGCCCGAACTCTGCTCCGCGCGCGAGGGCGCGAATTGTAGTTCTCGCTACTACAGTTCAGACTCCTGTCATGGTTCTGAATCTAATCTCACAAAGTGCAATGTAAGACTGATAAATCACCAAAGAGTCCAAATCCAGCAAATCGTTTTGGAAAATCGATTTTGAATAAAAAAGCGCCAAACATAGACTGCTTTGCTAGATTTCAGAGTCGCCACCTAAATATTGTTTTTGGGAAATTTAGGAAATCTTGACTCGTGCCTAAGGTCACGTGCTCGTCATCACCAAAGTTGCCTCGGCTCGGGAACTTGGGTACGAGAGGGGAAGGTCCTGAAATGAGCACCCCCGCTCGCCCGATCAAAGGATCGGCCTCTACTAAACATGATACGTTATTTTGAAAACACGTGTTCTTTTTCCGGTTTATTAACTAACCTTACTATGTGATGTGCACAGCATACAAGTATAAACTCAATCGCAAGAATTGGAACAAAACATCTCATGTTTGTTTTTCGAAAATGGTTTGAAAGTATTACTCGCAAGTAGGCTAAGACGCGGATTTGCCACCCTCAAGTGAGCTTAGAAAACGACATGATTTTGCCACTCCGCAAAGTGGGCTTAAAACGCACATTTTGATGAATTGTTCAAATTCAAGCAATGAAGCCTTCATCCACAGGCATTTATGCAGTTAATCAATTAAGCAATTAACCTCATGGCAAGCATGCTATCATGGCAGTTACTTACACACATGCAAGTATGCTAAAGCATAAACACTTACAGTGTACTCCGAGCCAAAAAAGAAACTAATTAGAAATCATGCATGATCTTAACTATACAAGATGCCTAATGCAACGCATGCAAAAATGCAACTAAAATAGGCTCGGCTATCTAAGATGGCATATGAATGCTACACTTGATACATGTATTCAAATAGGAATTGAAATACAATACAGTTTGAATGATGCGCCGAGCCCGGTGCATGCAAGACAAATGAATGATGCACGCATGCAAGCATAAGTATGCTAATTGAAATATGCCCTAAACTAACCATCAAAAGCTGATAAGTAAAAGGGAGAAAGACGTGGGATTGGAAGATATTCACACACACACGCACACTTATTACAAAATTTTCCCTCTCGACGGAGGGTCCGAATAACAAGCTAACTAGCTACGCTAATTACAGACCAAACTAATTAACTATTCCTAGTTAACTAATTATTACAAAACAAATTGATTAGTTAAGCACGTTAACTAATTTAGTATAAAACCGATGAACTAGCTAACTAAGTAAAGCAGCTAAGGAAAGCAGTTAAAAGAGCTCCTCGGGGCGAGGAATGCATGCATGCTCGATTGCCTCACTCAGAAATCCATTGCCATGCCCAGAATTGCCTCTGTTTGCATTTGATTTGATCTCAGAGCACTGTACAAACTTCCAGATTGCTTTTGCTCCAACATGGGGACCTTCTGGTGGGCTCCCGACTAGAAAAGGGGGCTGTAGACCACCTGTAGGCCAGAAAAACTGGTTGTAGACCAGAAAAAGTGGTCGGTCGACCACCTTTACGGGTTTGCCAACCAGAAAATCTGCCAAACTCCAGTTTTGTTGCAACAGAGAACAACAAGGGGCATAGCAGTGTATTTGCAAGATATGTGTGTACAACCACCCTCCCTATCATTTCTCAAGCTCAAGGGAGTGCGGTACTCGACTCTCGGGCCACCAACCGAGCATCGCAATGCACGATGGCTGAGAAGCCAAGTTTGCACAAGTCAATGTCAATGAATGCACAAATAACACATAAGAGCCTCCGCCTCTATCATGCATGATCAAGAGGGTTGGCGACCAAGAAACGCAACACGTTTCATCACTTTGGGTATGAAACGTGCCACATTCCTTGTGTTCAGACTAACGTCCAATCCAAACACAATGCAATACACGCGACATGCCTATCTATCAATGTTAATGTGGCACTCATGAGGTTCCATCATATAAGCAATGCATGCATGGCAGGCTAAAGCATCAAAGCAAGTAAAGAGCATCATACAAGAGGCATGCAATACAATGCTCAATGGACTTAAACCAACCCTAAATAGACCTCATGTATGCCAAAACAGTGGTCAAAGTGAGCTGAAATGATAGCATGAAAGGCAAGACAATGATGTGCATGCATTGGCTCATCAACAAGGCATGAAGCACAACTCTTAAACATAATGAAGAAGTGACAAATGTGAGAGTGTAGCTACACTATGTGCACTGAAATCATGTGTGAAATGATGCCAAATCATCCAAACAACAGAAGCATAGCATCCTAAGGACCTTGAATCACTAGGCTAGTCAAAGCCATTGCACTACAACCATGCATAACACATCCCATATGACCCAAACCACTCAAAACAGAGTTGAGGCATGCTAAATCAAGGCCAAAAACATGCTAAAACATAGGCTCAAAAGGCAAGCAAAGTGTACTCATTCATTGGCTCACAAACAAGGCATAAGGCATAACCCTCAAGAGCAATGAAAGAGTGATAAACATGGGAGTATAGCAAAGACATAAGCTCTGAAATTACATTTCAAATGATGTCATATCATGCACATATCACAAATAAAGCATGCTAGGAGGCTCAAAGCTTAAGGCTAGCAAAGGCACTTGCACCATAGCCATATCAAGCAAGCCCCAAAGGGCCAAGATGATTCAAAATAGTCCTAGAACATGCGAAAACAAGGCCAAAAACATGCTTGAACATAGCCAACATATGCTAGAATAAAAGGGCAAAACACCAAGTAAGCTAGGCCAATGAGCATGATTACACTACAAACGTAAGAAGCAAACGAGGGATGCTCTAACCAACCAACAACAAAGTTGTATCATGGCAAAATAAGACCAAAAACACACTGAAATGGTAGCCCAAAAGCTTAGGCAAGCTTGCATACATATTGGCTCATGATTGAGGCATAAAGCATAACCCTCCAAAGCATTGAAAGAGTAATACACACGAGGGTATGGTAGTGGAACATGCTCTGAAATCATATATCAAATGGTGCTAAATCATGCAAATAGCCCAAGCAATGCATGCTAGTGGACTCAAAACACCAAGCTAGTGGAGGGGCTTTACACTATGGCTATACAAAGCAAAGTATACATGATCAAGACCACCCAAATCAGACCTAGAGCATGTGACATCATGGCAAAAAGCATGCTGAAATAGAGCCAAAACAAGCTAGCACCATAGGCCAAAGTAGCAAACATGCTAGGCTAGTGAGTGGAATTGCACTACAAGTGCAAGGAGCATGTAAGAGGTAACCAAACCAACCCCAAACAGAGCTATATCATGGCAAAACAAGGCCTAAAACATGCTAAGATAGGACCCCAAGAAGGTAGAAAAACATGCTAACTTGATAAGCCAATAACACATGCAAACAAGGTACAAAATGGGGGAACCACCCCCCACCTATTTTGGGTCCCAAAACACACTTTTCACCACTGAAATTCCTTTGGAATTCAGTGGGGAAAAGACCAAACAAAGGTGACCTTAAAGGCCTAAAAGGATAGCTCAAAACAAGGCAAAATAAGGCACAAAAGGGGGTAGACCACCCCCAACACCAAAAAGGCCTCAAACAAACACTTCAAACACTTAAAAACAAGAGTTTTTTCAGTTGAAAGTTAAGCCAAAAGAAGCATGCAAAGGTGGCCTAAACTAATACAAAAACAAGCCTAAAAGGGGGTATATGCTTACCCTTGAAGAAGCACAGCAAGAACAACTACTTCTGTGGCAAAACCAAAGCTTTTGAGCTTCAAACAAACCTCCAAGTACCTCAGCTCAAGAGTGAAGGTGTTTCACTAGGTGTTCAGTGCAAAAGTGTGAACAAAACTCACTTTTAGGCACAAAATAACACAAATATAGAGAGACAGAGGGAGAAATATAGAGAGAGAGGGATATGTATAGCCCTAATGCAAATTTTTGAACCTTGAACAAGAGGGAGGAGGCTCCCTTATATAGAATTTCATGCCTCAAGCTTGTTAGACAAGCTAGAGGCTTGAAGCAATCCCTCCATACACGTGTATGGAGGATGCCTTCTGTGCCCAACAACTGGCATAGCTGGCAAGGAAAATATCTGCAAAAAATGCAGGAAGGCCGCCGACCAGTTAAAGGGGTCGACCGACCACAAAAAGTGGTCTACAAGGAATAAAATTGGTCGGCAAGGGAGGAAGAGGGTCTGTAGGGAGAGTAGAAGGTGGTGGCAGGCTGCCGACCACCTTAGGTGGTCCACAGACCTCCCACCCTAGCTGGCCGACCACCAAAAGTGGTCTACAGGGGAGGAAAAGTGGTCTACAGGGGGGGAAAACTAGTCTACACCCTTGTTCCACCCTCCAGGCAAAGGGTGACAAGGGTTAGCTCAGAATAAGCACAAAACCAAGAAAGTTCAAAGAATCAGAGGCAAGGCACGCAGCCGACAACCCCGGGGACTCCAAACGAGTGCAAACATGCGCAATCATCGAGCACTCAATCGATGACGTCCAAGTCTTTAAGACGGTCAAAAATGGGGTGTCTACAGTTGCCCCTCTTTGACAGAACTCGGAAGTCATGAAATGACGGGAATGAATGTCAAAGCCTAGAGACGACCCATTTTTGACAAGGCCGAAGACTTAGACAAACTGGCAAGATAACAAAGAGATGCGCCCGCAGGCAAGGGCAAGATGCAAATGATATGCACAATGCAGAACATAACTTATGATTATGCAAAGAGGGCTGTAATGAAACATCTTGATGCAAATGTTATGCAAAGAAATGCTACAGCAAACTCGTACACAAGCAAATAAGTAAACACGCCACGCATGGGAATTACAGACAGAACTACATTTCATGCAGAAAGGATGTAAGAAAATTATGCAATCTTAGTGAACATGTGCGATAGATACACAAAGCGAACATGTGATAGATACACAAAGTGAGCATGTGTGATAGATACACAAAGTAAACGTGTGATAGATACACAAAGTGAGTAAAGTGCGATAGATACACAAAGTGAACGTGTGATGGATACACAAAGTGAGCATGTGTGATAGATACACAAAGCGAATGTGTGATAGATACACAAAGCGAACGTGTGATGGATATACAAAGTGAGCATGTGTGATAGATACACAAAGTGAGCAAAGTGTGATAGATACACTAAGTGAACATGTGTGATAGATACACAAAAAGGTGAATAAAGTGTGATAGATACACTAAGTGAGCAAAGTGTGATAGATACACTAAGTGAACATATGTGATAGATACACAAAATGAGCAAAGTGTGATAGATACACTAAGTGAGCAAAGTGTGATAGATACACTAAGTGAACATGTGTGATAGATACACAAAAGGTGAACGAAGTGTGATAGATACACTAAGTGAACAAAATGTGATAGATACACTAAGTGAGCATGTGTGATAGATACACAAAAGTGAACGAAATGTGATAGATACACTAAGTGAACATGTGTGATAGATACACAAAGTGAAGATGTGCGATGGATGCACAAAGTGAGCATGTGCGATAGATACACAAAGATGAATATGTGCGATAGATACACAAAAATGAACATGTGTGATAGATACACTAAGTGAAGAGAGTGTGATAGATACACTAAATGAACAAAGTGTGATAGATACACTAAAGGTGAACGAAGTGTGATAGATACACTAAGTGAACAAAGTGTGATAGATACACTAAGTGAACATATGTGATAGATACACAAAAGTGAACGAAGTGTGATAGATACACTAAGTGAACATGTGTGATAGATATACAAAAGGGAACGAAGTGTGATAGATATACTAAGTGAACAAAGTGTGATAGATACACTAAATGAACAAAGTGTGATAGATACACTAAGTGAAAATGTGCGATAGATACACAAAACATAATCAATTTTAAACGGAACTCCTCTGAATGAACCGCACATCCAATATCATCTGGTTGCGCCAGCTTCAAATGAACCATACATACAATATCGTGCATGTATGAGAAAGAAACTCAATAGGTACAATGCAAATACAATGCATGTCACATGCGAGACGAATGATCATAATACGATGTTTAAGGCATGCTCCATGCACAATATGCAAGAGATGAAACAGAAACATACTCTATGCAAAAGGATCAACGACGTACATCCAATGTAACGTGTATATTCTATGCGACAACAAGAATAAGTATAGTACAAGATGCATTTATGCAATATGTGTGATGATATGATACATGTTACAAGCAATGTAGAGCGCGATGTCTAGGGAATGCAATAAACAAACAAAGCAGCGCTTTAGAAAGCACCTCATGGGGTGAGTGGTGATGAACCGCTTTACTCTGATGGGGATCTCCCCTTGTGTTCCTCGAACTCTTACCTAGTGTTCTTTGAACTCTTTCCTTCAACTCACAGTATAAAGGTTCTGATATGCTGACAAGGATTCTTCACGTAGAACACTTTGGATGCCGTCTTTTCTTCTTGACCATATTCACAACTTTCCCTATTCTCCAACGGGGTGACAGACTAGGTTAGTTCAGTATCCAGAATTGAGGTGCATACACGCTATCTCAACCTATGGGGCTTCCATACAGATTTCAAGCCGGGGATACACCCCTGGGTATTTAAACCAGACTTTAGTCTCGGAAATCCCAAACATTTGCGCTCTAGGCATCAACCATTCGAACTCTAGTTTCCACCGTCGCAGTTGGTCTCCTAGGAACTCATTGCAAACACAGCCAAGATGCCCTTGGCGGGAAATGGTACTCAGGAAGAGCACTTCTGATCGTCATTCTGGCTTGAAGCAAACTTGATCTTGAGCTTGAGGTAGAGGCATACTTATACTTCGAAGCATTGACAAGGCCTGACGAGGTGTATACGGAATGCAATCTCGAAACTTTCTGAAGTTGAAACAAACTTAGATGCTTCAATTTTTCCTCTTTTCTTTTGCTTTGCAGTCTGGAACCCATATAGCTTCAGATAGGTCCTGGTTTTACTGTTCTCACATGACCTGGGTTGAACCTTGCAATTCATGAAAGAAAGGATCCCGTTTGCACAAACATGGAGAATGGCACAACACTCTGAGCACAAAACGATTTTATTTTTGAAATTGAAATTGAGAAATGAGTTCTTAACCAGGTATTGAGCCTACGACATGACTACAGCAAAAACGACTCAACAACGGAAAATAAAGGTAAAACAACCTAAACACATCTATTGACATTCGAAACGACTCAAAGCAAGAATCGAGACAAACAAAAACACAACAAAACACAAGACTCAAATGTGCACAGGGAGCCTGTTTCTCTAGGTACTATTTCCCACCCTTTCTTATTTGTGATTCTCACATCACTCTGGCACTCAATATGTATTTTTCTGAAAGACCCTTTTCTCACTTTTTCTCTCAGCGCACATCTCTCTATTCTTCAATCTCTCTTATTTTTTTATCCGTCCCCTGGGTGGTTGATGGATAAACAAGAAGTTGTGGGCTCTTGCCCCTGGTATTCTACCAGATTCTCATTTTTCTGCTCAGAACAGTGAGCTTCTTCCACAGAGAGGTTACGCTATAACTGGGTGTGTAGCAAATCTGTAGCTGACATCGGTTGATGACACCCTGGCTTAGCTTGAATGTAATCAGACCTGTCCAGATGAGGGAGTGGAATATCCTGATCCATTCCAATTTGTGCTTCGCACTTGGCTTAAAACCTCGCTGCTTGGAGGATGAGAAAGTCTTTTGGCCTCTATTGTTAGCTTCAGTTGTGCCCTTCTTGGCGAATATGGTGCCCTTTCCGGCAAGTACGTTGATAACGGGAAAAAGACAGAAAACCTTACTCGACTGTGCCCCTAGTTCATTATTTTGACCATTTTTTATTTTTGACTTCTGCTAAAACAATTTTGAACAAAGTGAGAGTTAGATTAACACGCTTGTTCAATTTTCTAATTTGAAATCATGCAAGTCAGGCTATGAGCACTGAAAATTTTCCTTTTTTGGGGTCCAAGAAATGGTCCAGCTCTAGAAAAATGGAATAATTTTCGAGAGAATTAGTCAACTTCATTAAAAATTCTCAAAAACTATTTTTGCAAAATGGCCACTGCTCGACCAACATAGAATTTACCCTTAAGATGCACAACCTCAGATCCAAAACAATGGAAAATTGCCCCTTGCCTAAAGGGCACTGCACGGCACCAAATCTAGCAACGAAAAGTTGCCCATTGTCTGAATGGCACCACAACGCACTGTAATTAATCCTCAAAGTGACGATCACAACCGAACTCTCGGATACAGAGAAGACAAAGATGATCAGAACCATTACATGGACACAGTCGATTTGGAAGTGTTTATGGCTAGACTTCAGAATGAAGTTGCCTATGTATCCCAAAGACGGGAATCAAGCCTGACGTAGTTCCGGGTTAAGGTACACTCGGGTATTAACCTCTCCTTTTACGCTCTAACTTTTGCCAAGGCTGCCCTTCCGGGTTTTCAACCTTGCAAGCTCTGTTTTTCTTTTCTTTTCATTTGTTCTTCTTTTCATCTTTTCATTTCTTTTCTTTTTTTCTTCTTTTCATTTTTCTTTTCATTTTCTTCTTTTTCTCTGCTCTAACTTTTGCCTGGGTCGCCCTTCCGGGTTTTCGGCCCAGCGAGCCTCTCAAGGGTAAAAGGGTTTAACTTTGTCCATGTTGAATGGTTAGTGTTGAGATCTCGAAGCCACCTGAATCTAGGAGAATGGCTGTTGTTCGCTGATGATGTAGGAGTCCATCCAACCGGGTCTGAATTGCCCCCAGTGTTGTGGATAAGAACTCGATTGTCCTTCAACAATAAATTTTCTTCTTCCAGCTACTGGAATTTGGCTTTCTTGCCAGTCTTCATTGGTTGGTGAAACGACCCATCTTTTGAATCTTTAAGCACATCTAACATTTTTGCCCCTAGTTCGAGGGTGCTTCTGATCTAGCTTCACAAGCTTTCTTTAATAACATCTGATCTTCTTGATCTGACTTTCTTGCCCCTAGTTCGAGGGCTGCTTCAAATCTGGCCTGGCGGGCCTCCCTTGATGTCATACGACCTTATTGCCCCTAGTTCATGGGCTGCTTCAAATCTGGCCATACAAGCCTCACATTGTGGTTGACCGTTGAACATTCTGAATCAAAGTTCAAGGTTTGAAAGCAAAAGGGGTCGAGTCTTGAGGCTAAGAGCGATCCCATGCTGCACAATCTCAAGATCAATTCCACGCATGTCTTCGTAGAACCACGCAAAATATTTTTTTTGAAATCTTTTAAGAAAGCGACTAGTCGCTCGTGCTGAAGACAATGTAGAACCAATCTGAATCAAGCCAGGATCCTTCTCAGTACTCACATTAACAAACATGATCTCATTCATTAAGGGCTTAGCACGCCTCTCTTCCTCTCAATTGATCAAATTTTTGCTAATCCCGATGAATTCCTTTCTCTTTGTTTTCACCACAGTGTTCAAAAAGTTTTGAAAAACTTAGGTCAATGCAATGATTTCAAGGCACAGAAAAGTAGGTGAAAAGCACTGCCGTTTCATTCAAATCTTTTGGCACAACTGGTGCAATGGTAGAAGCAGACGCAAAAGGGTGAAAATCACTATTGTTTCATTCAAATCGTCTGGTACAACTGGCCCCATGGCAGAAACAAACGCAAAAAAAAGGGTGTAAAAGACAAACACAAAACGATAGTGATGTCTGAGGTAACACTCCCGAAATCACCCGACTCCGACACAACAAGACTGACTCGATACAACAAGACAGACTCGACTGACTCAGTACAAAAAGACTGACTCAATACAACACAACGAGATTGACCTAATACCCAAGTCAGAAAGTAAAATAAATAGCATACGCAAATTGCTCAAAACAGTGCATGCCATCCACTATATATGGAGTAAACTGAGCACCATCCGCAGGTGGTTCATCCCCCGATCACATCACATTATCCCCCAAGTTCACCGATCCAGTGCCGATAGACTTTGCAAGACTGGTGTGGCGATGACCTTGTTGTCAATCAGATCTTGTATATCATGGGGAAGACGAAAGCAACTGTCAATGTCATGACCGGTTTGTTGATAGAAGGCACAATACTTAGCCGAGTCATGCTTTGGAGGGAGAGGATCAGGTAGAGGCCGTTCTTCAAACGGTTTCAGATGTCCTTTCCTGAGTAGGACCCCTAGAGCTTTTGACAAAGGCATATAAAGTGGGGTAAAAACCTTCTTGCCTCAAGGTGGATATTTGGCTATTTGTGAGCTGGTTCCGGACGCACCGGTGAATGGGGTGGCTGTTTTTGGTGTGGTGGTGGTGACCATTTGTAGACACGCTATTTTTACCCGCCCTTAAGACTTGGGCACTACTGATGGTTTACTTGGTGATGAAAGATGTGCAGGGCAAAGGTTCGATTTCTTCGGCAAGAGGAGAGTCAAATCCTAACCTCACACCCTATTTTTGGACTAAAACTATTTTGACCAAAGATTTTAGACCTTGAAACCCTCTCTTTCAAAATAGTTTTTGAAAAAGTTCCTACGATGTCTGACACTCGCATTTTGTTAAAAGTTGCGCTTTTCTGTAAACCAAGCAAGGACAAAGTGGAAATGAATGAAAGAGAGATGAAATCTTTGGAAAATCTTTCAAAACACCTTGTTTAGAGGTTTGGAGTTGAAGAAAAGAGAGAAGAGAGAAGAAAACTAGTTTGGGAGAAGTTCGGCATAAATCCGGGTAGGATCGAAACTGAGCGGCTTCACCAAAACAGGCATAACTTTTTGCACAGTTGGAATTTTGATGCAAGGCTACCACCATTGGAAAGCTTACTTCTGGGGCTTCAATTTGGACACTTGCCAGCCACTTTTCTTGCCGACCAACCACTTTTTTTGGTCTACCAGCCACATTTTCTGGTCTGCAGACCAAAAAAGTGGTCTGCAGCCATGCCACCACCTTCCTCTCTCTGTGTAGACCACCTTCCCCCCCTTGCTGACCACTTTTTTTCCCTGCAGACCACTTTTTATAGTCGGCCGACCAGTGCAAGTAGTGGTCGACCACTTCAACTGGTCGGCAGCTTTCCTGCACTTTCTGTAGATATTTTCCATGCTAGCTGTGCCAGTTGTTGGTCACAGAAAGCATCCTCCATACACGTACATGGAGGGATTGATTCAAGCTCCAAACTTGTTCAACAAGCTTGATGCTTGGTTTTTTATAAAACGGAGCCTCCTCCCTCTTGTCTCAAGTTCAGAAAAAATTGCTTAGGGCATATACATATATCTCTATCTCTATATTGCTTTATTTGCTCCATATTTATGCTTGAAAGTGCCATTTCTTCACACTTTTGCACACAAACACATAGTGAAATACCACACTCTTGTTGCTGAGGCACCTTGAAGCTGGTTTTGGAGTTTTTGGATTGCTTTTGGTCCAAAAAGGTTGCTGAAGTTGCTGCCTTGCTCTTGTTCTTCAAGGGTGAGTCTCTAACCCCTTAATGCTTTGTTTTTGATTAAGTCTTTGGCCCTATTTGCATGATGTTTTAGGCCTAACTTTCTACTGCAAAAAGTTAAGATATTAAGTGTTTGAAATGTTGGTTTGACGCCTCTTTGGTGTTAGGGGTAGTCTACCCCCTTTTGTGCCTTGTTTGGCTTTGTTTTGTGCCACCACTTTAGGCCTTTGTGATCACCTTTATTGGGCCTTTCTACCACTGAATTCCAAAGGAATTTCAGTGGTGGAAAGTTTGTTTTGAGGTTTCAAATGGGTGGGGGTTGTCCCCCCTCCTCCTCTTGTTTGCATATGTTGATGGCCCTCCAAAAGAGCATGTATTTCTACTTCTTGGAGGCTTTGTTTAGGATCATTTTTGTGGCTTTCCAGACCTACCATGACTCTGTTTTGGGCTGTCTTGGTCACCTCTTGCATGCTTCTTATACTTGTATTATAAACCTACTTGTAGCCTTGCAAAGTAGCATATCTTTCTAGCATGTATTGGCTCCATTTCAGCAAGTTTTTGGCCATCATTTGACATTTCATAACTCTCATTTGGGTTGGTTTGGTTGCCTCTTGCATGCTCCTTGCACTTGTAGTGCAATTTTGGTTCACTGGCCTAGTATATCTGTTGTTTTAGCCTTTTGATCTAGCATGTGTATGCTCTACTCCAGCATATTTTTGGCTTTGATTTAACATGCTTGAGGTCTGATTTAAGTGGTTTTGGTCATGTATGTTTGGTTTTGCATAGCTATAGTGTATTTAGCTTTGTTAGCCTTGCACTATGGGACCCCTAGCATGTCATATTTGAGCCTTTTGCATGGCATGACATCATTAGGTAGGTAATTTCAGACCATAAACTTCTGCTATGCTCTTATGTTTATCACTCTTTCATTGTGTTTAAGAGTTATGCCCTTATGCCTTGTTTGTAAGCTAATTCGGGAGCCTATCTTTCTTGCCATCTTTGTTACGAGTCTAGCATGTTTTTGCTACCATTTTGACATGCCTTAGGTCTGTTTTGAGTGCTTTAGGCCATTTGAGCATTGCTTGGTATGGTTGTAGTGTAAAGCCCTTGACTAGCTTTGTATTTCAAGTCTCTTGGCATGCTTTATTTGAGCCTTTTGTATGGCATGGCATCATTTGGTAGGTAATTTCAGAGCATGTTCCACTGCTATGTCCTCACATCTTTCACTCTTTCAATGCTTTGGAGGATTGGTGCTTTATGCCTTAAGTATGAGCCAATATGTATGCCATCTTGCCTAAGCTTTTGGGCTGCCATATCAGTGTGTTTTTGGTGTTGTTTTGCCATGATACAACTCTGATTTTTGTTGGTAAAGTCATCCCTTGCTTGGTTTTGATAGGTGTAGTGTAATCATGCTCATTGGCCTAGCTTACTTGATGTTTTAGCTTACCATGCTAGCTTGTTTTGGTTATACTCCGTGCATGTTTTAGCCTTGATTTGACATGCTCTAGGACTGTTTTGGGTTGTCTTGGCCACATGGTTCATGTATTGCATAGCTATAGTACAAGTGCCTATGCTAGTTTTAAGCTTTGAGCCTCCTAGCATGCTTCATTTGTGACATGTGCATGATTTGGCATCATTTAACATGATATTTCAGAGCATATAGCATTGCCATATTCTCACTTCTTTCACTCTTTGAGTGTTTTTAAGGGTTATGCCTTTGTGCCTTGCTTATGGCCTAATGTGTATGCATGCTTGTCTAGACTTGTGAGCTTCTATCTCAGCATGTTTTGGTCTTTGTTTTGACCTAATTGAGCTCTGTCCATGGCTGGTTCAGTCATTTGTGCCATGTATTGCATGCCTCTTGTGTAGTCCCTCTTGGTGGCCTTATGTCTTAGGCCATCTTGCATGCTATACTTGTGTTGATTGAGTGATTTGGCATCATTTCACACATGATTTCAAAGCATATAGTGTTGTCATACTTCCATGTTTGTCACTTCTTGATCATGTTGGAGGGTTGTGCTCTTATGCTTATTTGATGGGCCAATGCATGAGCATGCATTATCTTGCATTTCATGCCATCATTTCAGAGTATTTTGGCTACTGTTTTGGCATGATTTAGGTCTGTCCATATTCGGTTTAAGTCCATTGAGCATTGTTTTGCATGCCTCTTATGAGATGCTCTTTCCTGCTTTGATGCCTTAAGCTTATAAACTTGCCATGCATGCATTGTTTGCATGATAGAATCTTGGGCATGCCAACTAGCATTGGTATAATAGTGTGTTGTTTGCATGTTGTTGTATTGCATTGTGTTTGCATGTTGTTACGTTGCATTTTGTTTGCATGCCATTAGCATTGATAGGTTGATCATGTTGCATTGCATTGTGTTTGGATAGGGTGTTAATTCAAACACGAGAAACGAGGGACGTTTCATACTTAAAGTGATAAAACGTGCCTCATCTCTCGGTCGCCGACCCTCTTCATCAAACATGATACAGGTTAAGGCCTTTATATGTTATTTGTGCATTCATTGACATTGAATTGTGCAAACTTGGCTTCTCGGCCATCGTGCATTGCGATGCATGGTTGGTGGCCTGAGAGTTGAGAACTATACTCCCTTGAGCTTGAGAAATGATAGGGAGGGTGGTTGTGCACACATATCTTGCAAATACACTGCCGTACCCCTTCTTGTTCTCTGTTGCAGCAAAATGGAGCTTGGGCAGGTGGTCTACAGGTGGTCTACACCACCATCAACTGGTCGGCAACCCTCCTGGGGGTCCCCATTTTGGAGTAGAAGCTATCTGGAGCTTTGTGCAGTGTTCTGAGATCAAATGCAAACAGAGGCAAGTTGGGGCATAGCGATGGATTTCCGAGCGAGGAGCCAAATGCATGCATTGTTCAACTTTCCAAAGCAAAGCTGAGTTAAGTGCTTATTTGTCTAGCTTGAATTTGTAACTTAATTAATTTGTTGATTAGTTAAGGTGCTGTAATAACTAGTTGTAGCTAGTCATTCATTTCGTTGTGTAATAACTAGTCTAATTAGCTTTATTAGATTAGTTAGCTAACTTAGCTTAGATATAGTTTAGCTTATTTTTCGGACCCTCCGTCGAGAGGGCAAATGTTGTAATAAGTGTGCGTGAGTGTGTGAATGTCTTCCAACCCCACGTCTTTCTCCATTTTATTTACCAGCTTTTGATGGTTAGTTTTAGGGCATATTTCAATTAGTATCCTTATGCTATGCATGCGTGCATCATTCATCTGTCTTGCATGCACCGAGCTCGGCGCATCATACAAACTGCATTGTATTTCAATTCCAATTTGAATACATGTTATCTAGTTGCATTCACATGACATCTTAGAATAGCCAAGCCTATCTTAGTTGCATTTTGCATGTGTTGCATTACGCATTCTTGACATAGCTAAGATCATGCATTGATTTCTAACATAGCTTTTGTTTTGGTTCGGAGTACTAGGTAAGCTTTTATGCTTTAGCATCCTTGCATGTGTGTAAGTGATTGCCACGATAGCATGCTTGCCATGAGGCTATGTGCTTAATTGCTATAACTGCATGAATGCCTGTGGATGAAGGCTTCATTGCTTGAATTGGAACAATTCATCAAAATGTGCGTTTTAAGCCCACTTTGCGGAGTGGCAAAATCAGGTTGTTTTCTAAGCCCACTTAAGGGTGGCAAATCCGCGACTTAGCCTACTTGCGAGTAGCATTTTCAAACCACTTTAAAAAACAAACAGGAGTTGTTTTGTTCCAATTCTTGCGATTGAGTCTATACTTGTGTGCTGTGCGCATCACGTAGTAAGTTAGATTAATAACCGGAATAAGAACACATGTGTTTTCAAAAACAACATATCAGGTTAGCAGAGGCCGATCTTTGATCGGGCGAGAGGGGGTGCTCATTTCAAGACCTTCCCCTCTCGTACCCAAGTTCCCGAGCCGAGACAACTTTGGTGATGACGGACACGTGGCCTGAGGCACGAGTCAGGGTTTCCTAAATTTCTCAAAAATAAAATATTTAGGTGGCGACTCTGAAATCTGGCAAAGCAGTTCATGTTTGGCGGTTTTTGATTAAAATCGATTTTCCAAAACGACTTGCCGAATTTAGACTCTTTGGTGATTCATCAGTCTTATATTGCACTTTGTGAGATTAGATTCAGAACCGTGATAGGAGTTCAAACTGTAGTAGCTAGAACTACAATTCGCGTCCTCGCGCGCGGAGTGGAGTTCGGGTGGTCTACACCATTCCAACTTCAGAAGATCTTGCAGCTGCATCACCACTAGTGGTCGCATTCGAACTGCGTGTATAACCCTTCTTGGGTAACTCCCTTTCGTGACCAATCAGACCTTGTTTCATTGCGTCTTCAATCTGTACCCTAATCTCGTGTAAATCCGCAAAGGTGGGGAGGGATAAGACAATCATTTTCTGCATTAGGTTAGGCCGCAGGTTATGCACAACCATCCTTATCTGATCTTTCTCGACCGGCCTGGTGGTCATTGTAGAAGCTTTGGCTCTCCAACGGGTTACAAAGTCAGAGAAGCCCTCTTTCGGCTCTTGTCTGGTTGTCTCGAGATCACAAGTAGTGACCTCGATTTACGTGTTGTATGAATACTAGGCAATGAAAGCCTCAACCATCTCCTCCCAACTCCTCTTGACAGAATCTTCCAACTTCGCATACCAGATAGCCACAACACTTGATAGGGTCCGGCCGAAGAGGGAAAGCTTTTGCAATCTGGAGAGGCCCATTGGCCGTAGGATATCTGAGAACAACCGCAGATGTACCATAGGATCTCCAGAACCGTCAAAACGGTCTATATGCGGCATCTTGAACCGGTCCGGCAACGTCACCGCTAAGTCAGTGTATCCATTCTTTATGTCTGAAATGGAATTAACGCCTTGAGCTCTTTTGAATAGCTTTTCTAGCTTGCTCACTTTCAGCGTTGTTGGATCCACCTCAAAGTCAGATGGTGTGTCCACTGGATTAGCTGGCGCTTTGGACAGCTAAGGTAGGATTGGGGGTGGAACTGGCCCCGTTGGGACGTCCATATTTTCCTGGACATTTGCAGTCTCCCCGGGTGTCAAAACCCTAGGTAGGGGTGGGGGCGGATGCGAAGCAGATGCTCTGGCTTGTTGTAGTGGATGCTACTGCTAAAGCCTGGCAATCAACTCTGCCTATTGAGCTACCACTTTTGCCTGACGTGCAATAACCTCTGCCTGGCGGGCAGCATCCCGCTGCATGGCCTGTATGGTTTCTTGGAGCTGCCACTGCGGATCTGACTGAACAGGTGTGTATTCCCTTTCTGAGGTGGAAGCAAATATCTCAGCCCAACTGCGCACAGGTGAGGTGGATAATGACCGCTGATCTGGAGACTGTGGAACTGGTGATCTGTGCCTAATTGGCCTTTTCTTGCCTTACCACTGGCAAAGGAAACACTGGTTGCCCTTGAACTGAATCTTTGACCTGACAAAGTCTATCAACACAAGTCCGGTGTACCCGGGGGATATTGGAGCCTTCTGAAGCTATGGTTCCAGGACTACCCCTGCAAAAGAGAAAACAGACAGCACCTCAGCCTGATTTCACCAAAACAGATATGAGCATAGCTGAATGACTGTGCTCTCTACTGAATTCTGCCCAAACTTCTGCCCTGTAAACTGATACCCTCAGGCCGATACTCAGACTTGCAATTGATACATACAACCTGTAGAGACACACTCTGACAGCACATATCAAGCAAGTGAGAGCCAAAACACCCTATGGTGGGGTAGGGTTTCCCTGTCCTATTTTGTCAGGAGCTAAGGTTTCACTACGCACGCATGCGGTTTTCAAACAACCTACAATCGGGTAAACAACCTGTCCTAGTTTGGAATGGTCTTTACGGCTTTCGATATACACTAGGTCGAATGGTCAAGAAGGGTGCCTTGGTAAAAACTGAGGTTTGTGTTCCCATCGTGGCAGAGCCCGTAACCGGTCAGCCTTATGGCACGCTTTTCCAAGCAAGCCTCCGGCAAACCATTCAGGAATAGCAGATGGCAAACACGGTGTCCTAGCCATACCAATGCAAATGCAATGCAAAGAAACACATAAGTGTAAACAAAATAACATATCATGAGTTCGAGTCAAGTTCTTTAAATCCCCAGCAGAGTCGCCAGAAACTGTAGACTGCCCGAACTCCACTCCGCGCGCGAGGGCGCGAATTGTAGTTCTAGCTACTACAGTTCGGACTCCTGTCACGGTTCTGAATCTAATCTCACAAAGTGCAATGTAAGACTGATAAATCACCAAAGAGTCCAAATCCGGCAAATCATTTTGGAAAAATTAATTTTGAATAAAAAAGCGCCAAACATGGACTGCTCTACCAGATTTCAGAGTCGCCACCTAAATATTTTGTTTTTGGGAAATTTGGGAAACCCTGACTTGTGCCTAAGGCCACGTGTCCGTCATCACCAAAGTTGCCTCGGCTCGGGAACTTGGGTACGAGAAGGGAAGGTCCTGAAACAAGCACCCCCGCTCGCCCGATCAAAGGATCGGCCTCTACTAAACATGATACGTTATTTTGAAAACATATGTGTTCTTTTTTCGGTTTATTAGCTAACCTTACTATGTGATGTGCACAGCATACAAGTATAAACTCAATCGCAAGAATTTGAACAAAACATCTCATGTTTGTTTTTCGAAAATGGTTTGAAAGTGCTACTCGCAAGTAGGCTAAGACGCGGATTTGCCACCCTTAAGTGGGCTTAGAAAACAACATGATTTTGCCACTCCGCAAAGTGGGCTTAAAACGCACATTTTGATGAATTGTTCCAATTCAAGCAATGAAGCCTTCATCCACAGGCATTCATGCAGTTAATCAATTAAGCAATTAGCCTCATGGCAAGCATGCTATCATGGCAATCACTTACACACATGCAATGATGCTAAAGTATAAACACTTACAGTGTACTCCGAGCCAAAAAAGAAGCTAATTAGAAATCATGCATGATCCTAACTATACAAGATGTCTAATGCAACGTATGCAAAAATGCAACTAAAATAGGCTCGGCTATCTAAGATGGCATATGAATGCTACACTTGATACATGTATTCAAATAGGAATTGAAATACAATACAGTTTGAATGATGCGTCGAGCCCGGTGCATGCAAGACAAATGAATGATGCACGCATGCAAGCATAAGTATGCTAATTGAAATATGCCCTAAACTAACCATCAAAAGTTGATAAGTAAAAGAGAGAAAGACGTGGGGTTGGAAGACATTCACACACACACGCACACTTATTACAAAATTTTCCCTCTCGACGGAGGGTCCGAATAACAAGCTAACTAGCTACGCTAATTACAGACCAAACTAATTAACTATTCCTAGTTAACTAATTATTACAAAACAAATAGATTAGTTTAGCACGTTAACTAATTTAGTATAAAACCGATGAACTAGCTAAGTAAAGCAACTAAGGAAAGCAGTTAAAAGAGGTCCTCGGGGCGAGGAATGCATGCATGCTCGATTGCCTCGCTCAGAAATCCATTGCCATGCCCAGAATTGCCTTTGTTTGAATTTGATTTGATCTCAGAACACTGCACAAACTTTCAGATTGCTTCTGCTCCAATATGGGGACCTTCTGGTGGGCTGCCAACTAGAAAAGGGGGCTGTAGACCACCTGTAGGCCAGAAAAACTGGTTGTAGACCAGAAAAAAGTGGTCGGTCGACCACCTTTACTGGTCTACCGACCAGAAAATCAGCCAAACTCCAGTTTTGCTGCAACAGAGAACAACAAGGGACATAACAGTGTATTTGCAAGATATGTGTGCACAACCACCCTCCCTATCATTTCTCAAGCTCAAGGGAGTGCGGTACTCGACTCTCGGGCCACCAACTGAGCATCGCAATGCACGACGGCCGAGAAGCCAAGTTTGCACAAGTCAATGTCAATGAATGCACAAATAACACATAAGAGCCTCCGCCTCTATCATGCATGATCAAGAGGGTTGGCGACCAAGAAACGCAACACGTTTCATCACTTTGGGTATGAAACGTGCCACATTCCTTGTGTTCGGATTAACGTCCAATCCAAACATAATGCAACACACGCGACATGCCTATCTATCAATGTTAATGTGGCACTCATGAGGTTCCATCATATAAGCAATGCATGCATGGCAGGCTAAAGCATCAAAGCAAGTAAAGAGCATTATACAAGCGGCATGCAATACAATGCTCAATGGACTTAAACCAACCCTAAACAGACCTGATATGCATGCATTGGCTCATCAACAAGGCATGAAGCACAACTCTTAAACATAATGAAAAAGTGACAAATGTGAGAGTGTAGCTACACTATGTGCATTGAAATCATGTGTGAAATAATGCCAAATCATCCAAACAACACAAGCATAGCATTCTAAGGACCTTGAATCACTAGGCTAGTCAAAGCCATTGCACTAAAACCATGCATAACAAATCCCATATGACCTAAACCACTCAAAATAGAGTTGAGGCATGCTAAATCAAGGCCAAAAACATGCTAAAACATAGGCTCAAAAGGCAAGCAAAGTGTACTCATTCATTGGCTCACAAACAAGGCATAAGGCATAACCCTCAAGAGCAATGAAAGAGTGATAAACATGGGAGTATAGCAAAGACATAAGCTCTGAAATTACATTCCAAATGATGCCATATCATGCACATATCACAAATAAAGCATGCTAGGAGGCTCAAAGCTTAAGGCTAGCAAAGGCACTTACACCATAGCCATATCAAGCAAGCCCCAAAGGGCCAAGATGATTCAAAACAGTCCTAGAACATGCCAAAACAAGGCCAACAACATGCTTGAACATAGCCAACATATGCTAGAATACAAGGGCAAAACACCAAGTAAGTTAGGCCAATGAGCATGATTACACTACAAGTGTAAGAAGCAAATGAGGGATGCTCTAACCAACCAACAACAGAGTTGTATCATGGCAAAATAAGACCAAAAACACACTAAAATGGTAGCCCAAAAGCTTAGGCAAGCTTGCATACATATTTGCTCATGATTGAGGCATAAAGCATAACCCTCCAAAGCATTGAAAGAGTAATACACACGAGGGTATGGCAGTGGAACATGCTCTGAAATCATATATCAAATGGTGCAAAATCATGCAAATAGCCCAAGCAATGCATGCTAGTGGACTCAAAACACTAAGCTAGTGAAGGGGCTTTACACTATGGCTATACAAAGCAAAGTATACATGATCAAGACCACCCAAATCAGACCTAGAGCATGTGACATCATGGCAAAAAGCATGCTGAAATAGAGCCAAAACAAGCTAGCACCATAGGCCAAAGTAGCAAACATGCTAGGCTAGTGAGTGGAATTGCACTACAAGTGCAAGGAGCATGCAAGAGGTAACCAAACCAACCCCAAATAGAGCTATATCATGGCAAAACAAGGCCTGAAACATGCTAAGATAGGGCCCCAAGAAGGTAGAAAAACATGCTAACTTGATAAGCCAATAACACATGCAAACAAGGTTTGGAGGAACCACCCCCACCTATTTTGGGTCCCAAAACACCCTTTTCACCACTGAAATTCCTTTGGAATTCAGTGGTGAAAAGACCAAATAAAGGTGACCTCAAAGGCCTAAAAGGATAGCTCAAAACAAGGCAAAATAAGGCACAAAAGGAGGTAGACCACCCCCAACACCAAAGTGGCCTCAAACAAACACTTCAAACACTTAAAAACAAGAGTTTTTTCAGTTGAAAGTTAAGCCAAAAGAAGCATGCAAAGGTGGCCTAAACTAATACAAAAACAAGCCTAAAATGGGATATATGCTTACCCTTGAAGAACCACAGCAAGAACAGCCACTTCTGAGGCAAAACCAAAGCTTTTGAGCTTCAAACAAACCTCCAAGTACCTCAGCTCAAGAGTGAAGGTGTTTCACTAGGTGTTTAGTGCACAAGTGTGAACAAAACTCACTTTTAGGCACAAAATAACACAAATATAGAGAGAAAGGGAGAAATATAGAGAGAGAGAGAGAGGGATATGTATAGCCCTAATGCAAATTTCTGAACCTTGAACAAGAGAGAGGAGGCTCCCTTATATAGAATTTCATGCCTCAAGCTTGTTAGACATGCTAGAGGCTTGAAGCAATCCCTCCATATATATATGGAAGATGCCTTCTGTGCCCAACAGCTAGCACAGCTAGCAAGGAAAATATCTGCAGAAAATGCAGGAAGGCCGCCAACCAGTTAAAGTGGTCGACCAACCACTCCCCCTAGTCGACCGACCACAAAAAGTGGTCTACAGGGAATAAAACTGGTCGGCAAGGGAGGAAGAGGGTCTGCAGGGAGGGTAGAAGGTGGTGACAGGTTGCCGACCACCTTAGGTGGTCCACAGACCTCCCACCCTAGCTGGCCGACCACCAAAAGTGGTCTACAATGGAGGAAAAGTGGTTTACAGGGGGGAAAACTAGTCTACACCCCTGTTCCACCCTCTAGGCAAAGCGTAACAAGGGTTAGCTTAGAACAAGCACAAAACCAAGAAAGTTCAGAGAATCAAAGGCAAGGCACGCAGCCGACAACCCCGGGGACTCCAAACGAGCGCAAACATGTGCAATCATCGAGCACTCAATCGATGACATCCAAGTCTTTAGAACGGTCAAAAATGGGGTGTCTACAGTATGCTCGTTTGTATTCTCAACTGTTGCATCGCATCATATGTATCATTTCGCATTCTGCCCTTGAACTACGTTGGTTTGATTCCTTGCAAAGGGATACGTAGGCAACTATCGAGTTTAACTAATTTAATTTTATGTCTTGATTGTTTGCCCAAGCCTTACGGCCTTGTCAAATGGGTCGTCTTTGGGTTTTGATATTCACTCACGTCATTTCATGACTTCGAGCTTTGTCAAAGAGGGGCAACTATAGACACCCCATTTTTGACCGCCCTTAAGATTTGTGCGCCTTCAATTGCTCACCCAATGATGAATTTGTACGTTTTACAAACTCTCGATTTCCTCAGTAGGAAGCCTCAGTTTTGATTCTCAGAAGCTTACAATCCTTGCACCACTTTTGGACCAAAATAGTATTTTTCTAAGCCTGACCACTCAGAGTCCTGCAGGCCAACTAGTGGCCGGCTGGCCAAAAATGAGTGGCCGGCCGACTAGTTGTTCCAATAGAACAGATATTTTGCTGCCAGCTGTCCCCACAGGTGCATGCACTGCACCAACTGTCTCTATACTGATATTTCTGAGATAGTAACATATTTTTCTATATATACTTGACCACCCCTCCAGAATTTAGGTTAGAAAAAATTTTGTAAAGCAAAATTCTTGAAAAATATTTCTCTCTCTCTACCTTGCAACCTATATACACCTTACTCAGACTCCCTAAACCAAATTTTTAGGGCTCTTTGCTAATAAGATTATTGAGCTCGAATTTCAGCTCTTGAGGGTAGGAATTTGTTGGTTTGAAACTCAAAGTGTTACTCTTCTTCAAGAGGTATAACTCCTAGCTCTTTACACCACTTCTTTCCTATCTTTATTTACTATTTTTTCAACTATTTTTATGGGCTGAAACTTGTGGTTTAAAGCTATAAAAGGTAGACGGGTTAATCACCCTTCTTTGAATCTTGTTTCCCAAGCTTTTCCCCTTGTGTTTCCCATCTTTTCCTTAACTTTTTACCACTGATTTTCAGAGGTTTTCAGAGGCTAAAAATATTGTTTTGAGGTCCCAAAAATAAAGGGGTTGGCCACTCCTCCTTATGCTTGTTTACTAGCTCAATTTCTCCATTGTTTTACCGAACTTTTTCAAGCTTTTCCATGTTATTTCCAGTATTGTTTTTATCTATTTTAGGACTGTTTCAGGTTGTTTATTTCATTTAGGCTTTGTATAGCATGCTTATATGTTTGGTGGTTTAGGCCGTAGCCACCAATCTATTTGAGTTGATAGCATTTATTTCATGTTTTTCATACTTGTGTTCACATGTAATCACCTTTGCAACCTGCCTCATTTCTTGGCTTTTTATTTCTTTGAGAGTTGTTTTCAACCAAGTTTTGTTTAAGCTTGAGGAAGAGACCCTTCAATGTTAAATGGTTTAATTTCTTCGAATGTTCATTACCAGGACATTATCTCTCTCTCATGCCTAAAACAACTTCTTGTTTGACACTTCTCTCCATTTAGTGGACTTAACTATCATTTTTGGACTAAAATGACTAAGGAATGGAAGGTAATCAAAAGAGGCAATAAAATTGAACTAAAATGGAACAAGAGAATAAAATCAAGTTTGGGGTTTAATCGGACGTTAATTGAACCCGTTGAATCTTGAGCCATTTTATACTTTTTAGTGATGAAAATGGTTCAAGATTCAAGATTCAAGGTCTACCACTCCCCTTGATCAATTCCATGATATGGTGGAGGTTTGTAGGTATTTCATTGTCATTTATTGAGATTTTGTCCCTTGATTCATAAACCATTACGCAACGAGTTTGCGTCAATTGATGGTTTTCAAATCAAGCCTATCCCTCCTTTAATCTGTTTGATGATAAGGAGAAGCAGGGTGGACAAACATCCCTTGAAAATACTCTGTTTGTGCTTTGTTTCTTTTCTATTGCAGCAGGGAAGAACTCAAAACTAGTGGCCGCCAAGCCACCTCATTTTAGGCCAGCAGTGCCATTTTTATGGCAAAACAGAGCAGAGGCTGGGGTAAAAACAGTTCAATTTTTTGACTACACAACATAACCATTCTAGCAGCAGAATAGAGACATTTTTGGGTGGAAATTCGCATTCATGCATGAACCATCCCTTGTTTCTCGAGGCCCAAAGTAACGAACTTGTAATAATTTGTAATAACTAGCTAGTGTAGTTAATTCATTTTGGTATTGTAATAGTTAGTTAATTCGGTAATTAGCTAAGACATTTATTCGGACCCTTCGCGAAGGCAAAATTGTAATAATGTGTATGTCTTCCAACCCCTATTTCTTTCTCCTTTTTACTTTCTTGCTTATAATGGATAGTATAGAGTATCATGTTTTAATTAGCATTTGTCATGACTTGCATCCATTCGTCTTGCATACATTAGGCTCAATGCATCATTCTAAAATTGTGGTTATTTCGCATTCTTCATTTGAATACGTGCTTAAACTGCATCCTATCAAATTAATCCATATGCCATGGTAGTAGCCGAGCCTAGTAGTTACATATTTGCATGTGTTGCATTAGTCATTTGCATTGTGAGGAGCATGCATCTCTTTTAATTATTTTTATCTTCTTTGGCTTGTCTTGGAGTACTAGGTGAGTATTTATTGCTTTAACATATCACATGCGTGTGATTGTTGCCATATCTAGCATATCCATGAGGCTAAGTGCTTAAGTGATATACCTGTCTAAAGCCTATGTATGAAGCCTAATTGCTTGAATTGGGATGTTTTGACTAATGTATATACAAGTTCACTTTTTTAAATGACACGTATTCAAAACTCTTTTCAAAACAAACATAAATTAAAGTGTTCCAACTTTTGCAAATTAGTCTATACTTGTGTGCATTACATAGTAAAGATAGCCTAATAGTCGGAATAAGAGCATATATTGCACATAAAAAACACATCATGATTAGTAGAGGTCGATCTTTGATCGAGTGAGTGAGGTGCTCAATTCATGACCTTCCCCTCTCATACCTGAGTTCCTGAGCCAAGACACTTTGGTGATGACAGATAAGTGGTCTTTGGCACGAGTCACGGATTTCCTAAATTTTTCAAAAATATTTAGGTAGCGACTCTGAAATCTAGCAATGCAGTCCATTTCTGGCATTTTTTATTCAAAATCGATTTTCCAAAAGAATTGCCAGATTTTGACTCATTTGTGTTTATCTATTTTACGTTACACTTGTGAAATCAGATTCAAAACCACGGGAGTCCAAACTGTAGGGCTATCATATCCGAAAGGAGCACAAAAAGCAAGCTACACAATCCTTTGTCAACTTTCAATCATCCACCACCGCATTTCAGTTATCCACCACCGCCACCGCCGCCGCCGCCTTTCAATCAAAATCAACCGTTTCGTCCGCCGCAATAGTTTCGTCCACAGTCTCTAAAGCCTTTAGATTACTAGAACTGGGAGTTTGCGAAGCCAATGCCACCGCCTCACTGTGGTAATTTTGTTCCTGCTATATGCTGATGTGGTTTTATTATGTATGAGCATGAAAAAACCTAAAAAGATGCAAATGGAGGAAGAAGGTAGGCAATGGAGTGTGTGAGAAAGAATAAAGGAAGAAGGTATGCAATAAAATGTGAGAATTAGTAGAGGAAGAAGGTAGCAATGGAGAGTGTGAAAAAGAGTGGAGTGTGTGAGAATGAGTGTGAATAAATGAACAGTGGATGTGCACAGACAACTTTTACAAGAAAAAAGATGTGTACAAAGATCTCTATTTTGGATGTTTAAGTGTGTAGATGGATGTCTATTTTGATCATTTTATTTAAGGGTAAATTTGTTATAAAAATAATAAAGTGTATGCACAAAGATAATGTAGTGTGTTGAAATAGAATTTCCTCAACTTTACCTATCTTACCTTGCTACTGTTGGGACTGCCATCGTTGCCAGAGCACCTCCGCCACCTATCTCCACCCTCATCGCTTTTCTCTGCCGGAGCCACCTCCATTGCGTCTTTTCACCGTTGCCACCTCTGCAATGTCATCATCTCTCCTCCCTCCTCTACCTTCTGATTTGCAACTTACCATAGACTGTCACCCCCGTCACCTCTGTTTCTTCTCCTCCTCCTCCTCCTCCTCCTTAAACCCTAGATTTAGGGTTTGTAAAATTTTCAAATCTAGAACCCTAGATCTAGGGTTTAAGGGAAAGGAACAAGATAATTCACAAAGGATGGGGGTTGGCTTGGGGATTCACGGCGAGAGGGAGGTTGCGATGGCAGCAAAAAAGGTATGGACGATGATGAGAAGAGATGGAAGAAGAGACGATGGGAGGAGAAGATGGCAGTAAAGACAGCAGTGACGGAAGGAGTTAAAAGCGGCGACAACAACGAGAAGAGCATGTGGTGGCAGCGGCGGCGAGAGGAGCAGGTTGTCACGAAGGTGGCAGCAATGATGGAAAGGAGGTAATGGCGGCGATAGCAAAGGAAAAGGAAGCGGCGGCAGGCGAATCAAGAAAGGTGAGAGGTGGCGAATGGCTGGAGAGAATGCTTTGGTGCTGCCGGCGAAGGGTGGAAGTAGTAGTCAGAGTTGAAAGGGGTTAGGGTTAGGGTTTCAAATGAGGTTTATTTTGGTAATTTACTTTAAGGGTGGAGTGGTATTAAATAATAAAAAAACACATGAAACCAATATTTTGTGGTGCATTTAGAAGCACCAAAAAAATAGGTAATGAGTTGCCAAAATTGAAAATTGATAAGACTTAAAGGCCCGTTTGATTGTCCAGATTGGATATAAGAGTTTGAGCAGGATATGTAATACCTAAAGATAAAGATGAGATATAATATGTTGTAGGCTATGAGATAGATTATATATATTGTGGAATTACTTATTTTATATTTGGTTAATATATGATATATGCTGGGATAAAATGAGAGTAATTATTTTTGACGTTTGGATAAAAGATTTCCTATATTCGACAGTGAAAAATATACAATACCATAGGGAGTTGGTATTGCATATCTCCCTTTTGCATCATATACGATTCGGACTCCTCATATCTTGAGCAACTAAACACGGGGATATAGAGAGACAAGAAAACCTGTGAGACCCACCTCATATTATATCCAATCCTACCCTTATATCTGCTCCTTATATACGGTAAACAAACAGGTCCAAATAGTAACTTGGACAAAAAAAATGATACTATGAGTCTATTATTTTTTCATATCATCACCACCATAACATTTGCCGCTACCAACCACCATTGTTGCCATCGACCACTTTTGTCGACCAGCCGACAATTTAGTAGTAGGGCTAGACAAGAATCCATTCGACTCTTCAAAATTGAATGGCCAGAATCGATCTGCTACAGAATGGACTATTTCAATGGTTCGCTTAGACAGATGCAGAAGTATTTTTTCTAATATGCTTAAGTTCAGATGAATGGTGAAACGCGATCCATGAACATCCATTGTTTGGTAGAGATGTGGTGATAAACTTTTAGTCAAAAAACATGAATGTCAATGCATTGATAACTGTGTTCTTTTTTATTTATTAGTTAATTAATTTTTTATTTTTTTAGTTAGCATTCTAGAAAATAATGCTATACTTTATGCTTTCTGTGTTAAAAAATAACTTTTATTAACTAGTTATTATAGTCATTTATGAAATATGAAATTTGGAATTATATTTATTATAAAAAATGAAGAATAAAAAAAAATTGGACCCAAAACAACTTGCATGTTTGTTTGTGACAACCCTTTTTTCTTAACCTCAACAACCGACCAGTTAAGCCAGTGTAATAACCGAAATTTCCCCTCATCTTTCAAATTTTGGTAGAAGTTATGATCAATGAGAAAGAAGTTGATGGCCATAATCATTTTTTTCTTACATAGCTTCAGACAGGCCCTTATATTACGATGGACCACTTTTTACAAAATTATCTCCTAACCTACAGTATCCGAGAGGCATGAAAACATCATTATCATCCATACTCAGATCTAAATGAAAAGGCATTTCCTTGTTCAGCTCAGTTGAAACATCGTTCCTGACCAGATCTTCGGCCATGGCATTTGAATTCATAGTTTTGAGAGTCCGCACAAGAATTCAGTCTTGAATTAAAGCTATTTCAAGTCGATCCATATATGAAAACATGTCATATATCTCAAAATGTCCTGGTATCCACTGCAAGACCTTTACTTTTTTTTGTCTTTGATGATGATTTGAGAAGAAAACCCTTTTTCAAGATATTGCAATCTCACAACACAAAGAACACACAAGTGCCAGCACAAGAAACCACCACGACCACAATAAAACACAGTTACCTAAGCTGATCCATCTTTATTTTCAGTTTTTATTTTTCTAATATTTATCCTTGGGCTAATTTGTTGTTTGTTTTATGAGAAAATGGGATTTTAGGACCATCACACACCATTATTTTCAGAGCATTACTGATGACTTTCAAATTTTTTTCTCAAGAATTATCTGGGAGAATTACAAAATCATGCAAAACAAAGACCAAATGGAGTTCACCCGTCCTTGCATAGAAGTTTTAAATTTGGAGGCGAAAAAGAAAGAAATAGAAAACAAAAATTACTTTCATGAAAGTTGAGAAAATTGATAGGGTGCTTCAGCTTGACTATCGACTTTCAGCATAAGAAAAAATGCATCAAATAGACTCAATGAACCATGAGCAAAACAAGAAATATAACCTTTCTTGTATGTTTCCCACATGAAGTTACTTATCTGAGAGCCCATTTCTCTCCATGGAGTTTGTGAGGGGTGGGAGTGTTGAAGATTGAGTAAAACTTGGAATCACAAAACATATACTAATCTCCAATATCAACAACATTGACAAATCAAATATAGGTGCATTACACAAACAAAAAGGAAAGGGGTTTAAAAGACCACTCAAATAAATGAAATGCAAAGTTTATAATCAACAGGAACAGGTAGCAAATCAACAATTTAAATTCTGCCAAATTTGTTTAAAGGCAACCTTTACAGATGTCAAGACTGTGGACGGAAAAACAAAGCCCAATAAAACATATCAAAATTGTACCAAACTGTTGGTACATTTTTGAATTCAAGCAAACCTTTTGCAGCACTTTAAGAGATCATATAGCAACTAATAAATTTTTGTTACAGCTAATCATAAGCTTGTTATAACAACTAATAAAATAAACACATTTTTTGCTTGATGCATCAAGGAGCTAGTTGTGCTGAAAATATTACACAACTGTGCTGAAAAGTAAAATAATGAAAGAAACTTTAAAATCTCTCCAAGGCCTAGTAGAAGTCCGGTTTTTCCTGATGAACAATAATACAGATCAAGTGCTAGTGATAAGAGATTACACTTACACTACATTAACTTTTCTTTCATCAAATTGCAAACAAGTCATATGAAGATGGATAATTTGGAGCCAAATATAGGAAGCAAGGCCTGGAAATATCTACTATCTAATATGAAGACTACCAAGAATGGTTCAACAACTTGCAAAAGTGGTATTCATGAAACTTTCTGTTGATGAATGGGAATATACCTAGTTTCCATATAATAGAGTTCAGCATAACAGAGTGAATCCATACTATTTTGGAAGCGTGTCCTGTGTAAGGTAATCACTAACAAAAAGAAATGTTTTTGAATAAACAAGTAAAGATGAGTTAATGGAACAGCAACTATTCACGAAATATAATGTTCAATCAACTGAAAATCATGTCCTACATTGCTGGTATTAGCAAGAACATACCAAAACAATACAAGATTAGAAAGTTGATTGTAGAGGAACCAAAAGAAAAAAGGCACTGAAGAGTTAACTATGAAAGTATAAAGTTCAAAAAAAAAAAAAAAAGGAAGCTGCTTTGACTGCATAAGACAGCATGTTTTTGATATTGCATTAAACCTTACCAAATAACATAGAGAGAGAGAGAGAGAGTTTCTAATTTTGCAAATAAATGTATCCAGTATACAAAATACATATCAGAGGATATTTGATCTCCAGGATGAATGCTGGAGGGAAATATAAGAATGATTGGCAAGTGAAACTCAACCCTAACAGTAACATCCAAGAAGGCAGGAACCTTACAAGCAAATAAAAAAGCTTATGCTATCTTCTGTGTAAGTAAAAAAATTCAAAACTGTTGAAGAGCAGTAGCAAATCTATATCAAAAAAAATAATAATTGAACAAAAGATCCCTTATCTGCTAAGAGGTTCTAGCTGAATTTCCATTCTTTCAGATTGAGATGATTCTTTTTCTGCAAATGCCCTACTTGGGCTCAAGAGATCAATATCCTCATCCTCACTATTACCCAACACCCAATTGCTGCTTCCAGCAGTTCTATCCCTCCTATGCTTTTTTCCCCGATATTCCAAATACATTACTGTCAAAGCACCAATCAAGAACCAAGCTATCAAAGCCCATTCGAGTCCACGAACATTTTCGCCACGATATCTATCACCTAAATGCTTCATTCCACTAATAAGAGCTGCGATCCCAACAACAATGGCACATCTGCCAACAATAACATGAATATACTCCCAAATAAGCCTTTTTGAGGAAGCCTGCTCCCCATGAGCTGTCCTTTTAGGTCTCATGTATGCATTCACTGGTTGTATACAAGCCAAACAAATAGCGGCCATTCCAAACTTAACATGTACTGAGTCGAAATGTAGACCCTGAAGCTCGGCAACAGCAAAAAGAAAGCCAAGCATGACAATTGCTAATCCAGAATATTGCAAGTAAACATGAAGCTGGAACCATCCATCACCCTTAACATGTTTTAAGTACCTAGCTGCCAATATTCCACCTGGAAGCAAAATTCCCCAAGCAAGAAACATCATGAATCCATGTACAGCCAATACAGGGCGTAAATCCTCCTCTGCTTCTGCAGAACCACGCATAAGAAGGACCCGAACTGGCCTACTGCTAGTTACAAAATGCATATTTCTCTCACTTAAATTGTCTCCAGACCATTGAGAACCCATGGCCCAGACCATTTTCAGAGGGGTTGTAGGATCAATAATATTCTTACACTCTGGCCTGTCACTCCCAGTGCATGATGGATTCAAGGGACGGGTGAACTCCAAAGTGATCATGCCATTTTCTGATTTACATCTTACATATGTCAAGTTCTCATTTGTTGGATGTATTTTTGAGGCATCCTTTCCATCAATCCAATAGGTATTAACCCCCCCTTTGCCTTCATCATCAACCCAACCCACATAAGCAAAGCTATTTATCATCCCACTACCAAACGCTATTGCAAGATAACGACTTTTTTTCTCACCCCGAGCTGCAAAAGATATTGAATTTTTTGACAGTGTCCAAAATAAAGTAACTTGCTGATCATCTAAAACAACACTGTTGTTATACATATCTGACAAACCCCCATCAACCACTTGAACTTTCCAACCCATTTTCTGTGTAAACACTGACTGATAGTAAACTTGATCTGGGGTGTTTCGGTCTGGTGCCCAAACTAATTCTGTAGGACTAGCTTGGACTCCTTCAGCTTTTGGCCCCCCTGCATAAACAGTTTCAGACATATTTCTTAGTGTTGCATTCCCACCAAGCGGATCAGAAGTAACATAAAATGCAACATCATGACCAGCTTGTATTGAGAACTTCACACGAACCCCCCTTTCTACCCTCAAAACAGGAGCCTCTTTCTTATTAATGTAAATAACTTTCAAAGGATTTGGTGGATTCGGATAATGTAAAGCAGGGCCTGTGGTAACAACGAGTGGTGCATTTCCATCTGCAGTGACGAGATCTTGATCCTCCTTATCTTCAGCATCCAGTGGTCCCAAGCAATCATTCACGCGCTCAGAAACATTAAGCATCAAATGCCCATAAGTCCCACCATGATTTTTGGGAAGATAATAAGGAAAAATACTATCAGGCAGCTTTATCAAACCCATAGCCCAAATCACAATCATGTTATCCACATGATTCACCGACAAATCATACTTCTTATCAGCATCCGACTTCAATGGCCTCTGATACCGGATAAATGACACCCCATCTTTCCTATGCCCATAAACCAACCTCGTGTTGTTTACCGAATCAGCACTATCTGACCCCCCTTCATACAACGTGTCGGGACACACACCCTGAACTTTGCCATTCTCATCTCTAGTGCATTCACTATACTTGGTAATGTAAAAATCATCAGCAAATGGCATACCATCCTCCTTAAACCCAGTCACCGTCACATCAGCACCGAGCATAAACTTGGGTGATGAATTGGGTACTGCCCATCCAAAGGCCATGTAATCCTGATACCCAGTAGCAGCCTCCAAGCCAATATCAATTACTCCCTCATCCACCTTCAATGTCCACCTAATCCTATAATTTGGTAACAAAGTCTTACAATTCTCAAACATTGTGGGCTGCTCATCAACCCAAACACTCGAATTGTCTCCGCCAACACCCGGTGAAGGTGAAGGTGAAGGCGACGGGGCAGAATTCTCCGACCCATTTCTCAAATTTTTCAATACAACATGTCCAAAGTCCGATGCCGTGGGTACGTCCCAAACGGCAACGACGGTGACATTAACCCAACTCACATTCTTCATCAAATTGACAACAAAGCTATCATTTCTATAAGTTTGGTTAAGTTTCATATCAGATATGACAAACCCAGTAGTTAAATTAGAGAAATCATCACCGATCGCACCCCAAAAGTGCACATCAGAGCCTTGAAGCATATCAAATTGGGAAACCCTAAAAGAACAATCATCAATCAACTCAAAGTGGCCTCTGAGTTGGTGTTGAAGCATTATGAATTCAGATTGGAAATTGAGCAAAGAAGTGGTGTTGGACTTGGGACAAGTCGGATCTGAAGAACAGAATTGAATCGAATGAAAGAGGAAAAACCCTAGGAAGAGTATGACAGCTCTTGCCATGGGGCGCTTATGGAGATCCGAATTCACGGATCAGGGTCGTGGATTTTTGGATCCGTAAATGGTTTTTTTTAGAGAGAGAGAAGGGTGTGGTAGACAGAGAAAGTACCTGATGATCGCTTCTGAGATCGCCGGCGGCGGAGGAGGAGGAGTGTGCGTGTAGAGAGAGAGAGAGAGAGAGAGAGAGTGGGGTGACTCGGAAAAAGCGAGTCTGGAACTCGTAGTCGTCGTCGTGGTGTCGTAGGTCCGTGGAAAGAGAGAGCTTTGTAGGTAATGGTTTTGGTGGGCCATCCGAAGAATTGAGGAATATGGAAATTTTGGGGGGTGACTTTTCTGGTGCATTTCCCACTTCCCCCAACTTGGTTCTCAAATTACATTACAATAATATGGAATAATACGAGGGATTGTTAGAAATGTTAGGTCAGTATATATTCTAATTTTTTTATCAAAAAAATGTGAGATGTGCGCTGAGATTAAAGTGATATAATAAAAAGATGACATGATCTAAATAAAATAATTGTGATTTAAATAAAATAATATGTTAAAATCGTATGTGATATTTTAATACATGTCAAACAAAATACTACCATTAAAACTTAATTTAGGTTTTGTTTGGGGGTGTACTGTATAAGTATATTTTTTATCTTTTTATTTTTTTTTTGAGTCACATCATCTCTTTACTTTTCTGCCTATCGTTTTGTAAAAAGTTAAAAAATGCACTTATTTAGATCATCATGTTTTCTTTCTAAGGCCTCGTTTGGGAAATAAGTTGGAACTAATTTAACCCATTAAAAAATAAAATAAGTTAAAAAATTAATAAACGAAAATGTTAACCATAATCATTTTACATTTTCTATCACAAAAAATTACAACAAAAAAAAAAAAAATCAAAAGTTCTTTCCAAAAAAGAAACTTTTTTAGCTAAGTTAAAATAGCAAAAAAAAAAAAAAAAAAACTAAAAAAATTAGGCTAAAAAAGTTCTTCCCAAACAAAGGTTAAATAACTCATTATGGACTAGTCTCAAAAAAATTATTTATACTTCAGATATTTCGAAACTGAGACTTTAAAGAGAGTACACCTTTAACCTCCAAGCCTTAACTACAAGGTCGACCTTGAGGTTAATACTATACAAAATTAATAACTAGCAAATTTTGTTTTCAAAAAGATAAATTACTAAATTAATTCTTGGGTACTTCTGCAACATTATGTAGTATATTATTTATGCAGTGATTTAAATTAATAACTAGTAGAAAATTATATATGTAAAATATAGTGACTTATCTTTATTAGGTAATTGAGAGATAAGGGATGACTCACTTAGATTGCAATTTTTTATCAATCGATAGGATTATATAACCAACACCACATGCTACTTCAAGACTATATAATAAATTTTCAAATTACACTGATCACTGTTAAGGTTTGAAGAACATATAGTAAGTATTACAATTTTAGAATAATTATATATTTTCTTATAGTGTTTGAATTATAAATTTAAAGTAAATTGGGAATTAGTTATTACACCATAATAGTATATTCTCTAGTGCATTTCCCACTTGGGGCCAACTTGGTTATTTATCACACTACAATAATACTATACAAAATTAATAACTTTTACAAAAAATAAGAAAAAAAATTAAGACAAATTGCACTACCCCTCTTAATATTTAAATAATATATAAGAAGTCTTATAATTTTAGAATAATTATATATTCTCTTATGTTGTGTGTTTGCATAATCAATTTGGATAGAGATTTGAAAAGAAATATATATATATATATATATATAAAAAATTATATCTCGTTCACATTTCTCTTATATTTATCTTTCTTTTAACAAATTTCTACCTAAATTCATAATCTAAGCACAACCTTATGGTTGTAATTCATATAATATTTAGCCTCATTCTCATCAATAATTTGTTAATTATATGGATGGAAAAATGACATTGTCATCCTTTTTTATACTAATATATATATTATTTATTTATTCTTGTGATGCATGTGCAATTAAAGTAAGTAAAAATAAAAATAAATGATAAATAAATTAAGGGTAAATTACACTTATACCTCTTGAGGTTTGGATTTAATACATATCACCCCCTGACGTTTGCAAAATTATACTAACCTCCTATCATTGTAATTATTTAGACGGAATGAACACATTGAACTTATGCACCCTCTCTTTTCTTGCTTTACTTTATTTCCTCTATTTTTTTTCTTTTGCTTTGCTTTACTTTTTTTTTTTCAATGTAATTTTATCTATTTTTTTACTAAGAATTGTTACCTTTTATATAAGTAAAGAGGTTTGTAAAATGAGATTATTAACCACATGGGTGGGAATGTAATTTCAAAATGTCAGGGGGTGAGATATAATTGGACCGAACTTTAAGGGGTGTCTGTGTAATTTACCCATAAATTAATATCAAAATATGTACATTGCTTAAGTGGTAAGAAATTTCTTATTTAGACCTAAGGTCTTGGTTTGGAACGTGCACTTCTATATATACCTTTTTTTAAATAGAGAAATCCACGCGCCATGTGGCATGAAGAGAAGTAAATGTTTAAGGATACTAAAAGTCCAGTCTTTGCTTTATATAACAGTATAAATATAGATTAATTTTTTTAGTCTTACGAAAATGAAAATTTGTATAATTATGTCAAAACTATAAGAGACTTGTGATGCTATTGAAGTGGGTCATGTTTTAAATTTTAATAGTAACTTTTTTTTATAAAATTTGTTAGTTTGTATAATATTTCATCATGTTATTGTTAATAAAGAAATACTATACAAATTAACAAAATTTATAATTTTTTATTTACTAGAGCAATGTTTATCACATTATTAAAGTAGATCTTGTTTCAAATTCAAAATTTTCATTATTATATGATACATCATTTAATTAAAAAATTTATAAAATTTATTTGTATGATATTTTCTTTATTATTATATTTGTTTACAGTAATAATACATTTATAAACACAAATTTTTCACTGAATCCTCTTAGATTTTTCACCGGTAAGAATCTTATTCGGAGAAACTCCGACCGAAAAATTTAGTATAAATAAATCATTAATGATTTGTTTATGGGACATCTACTACATTTCCACTTGGGCCGTTATGTTTGTTTATTCGCATGTGACAACCCAACACACTACTACTAAAAAAATAATAATGTAAAAAAAAAGATAAAATCAAAACGTATTTTTTACATATCCTACAATATTTTTAATTCATCATCTTAAAATTATAACAGTTAACACTCGTATATTTTATTCTCAAGTTGCTATTTGATTTTTCCGTAAATCTAACATTAAATTTGTTGATAAAAAATAACATATGCCCGTCACATAAATCATTTTTTTAAAGACATATATGTCATTTTACTACATGTATCTCTCTATTGTATGAAAATTTCAAAATACAACCCTTAAATATCTTTCTACACCTATTTATAAAAAAATTTGAGTGTATTGAGAAGGTGAGGAGGTGTATGTTAAAGCTCTCCTAATGTTTTTTGATTTTATTTTATTTTATTTTCATACTATATCTTTTGCTACCCTTAATCCATTCCCACTGCCCATTACTCCCTTACCACAATCTCCAACCATCATCGCTATCGTTATCGTTATCGTCGCTGCTTCACTTATTGCATGTTGCTTGATGATTGTTGATAAAGGAATTAGTGATGGGATTTTTTAAAGTTTGGATGAGTGTTGAGTTATAATGGCAGAATCACAGATAATTAGTACTTATTTCTTTGTGCAATTTCTATTTTCTGTTTTTAAAATTTTTATTCTTGGAGAATTTTTACATAGATCCCATAATTGAACTTATAATAGGCTAAATCTCACAAAAAACTTCTTAACCCAGCTCGTTTGGGAAGTGATTATTTTAATTTTTTACAAAAAAAGGTGCAAAGAAAAAATAAAATAAATAAAAAGAATGATATAACAACTTGTAATAATTTTTTAAATATTTTAGTCAAATGTCAAACAATTATTCATAAACTTGTGTCCATCCCATTAACCCTATTTATAAAATTTTTTGAGTGTATTGAAAAGGTGAGGAAGTGTATTTTAAAGCTCTCCTAATGTTTTTTATTTTATTTTATTTTCATACTATATCTTTTGCTACCCTTTCATCCATTCCCACTAGCCACTACTCTCTTACCACAATTCCCAACCATCCTCGTCACTATCACCATTGTCACTGCTTCCCTTACAAGTGATAAAACTTGCTTGGTGCTGGATGATTATTGATAAAGGAATTAGTGTTGGAATTTTTTAAAGTTTGGATGAGTGTTGAGTTGTAAGGGTAGAATCATAGATAATTAGTGCTTATTTCTTTGCGCAATTTCTATTTTTTGTTTTTAAAATTTTTTTTCTTGGAGAATTTTTACATAGGTCCCATAATTGAACTTATAATAGGCTAAGGCCTTATTTGGGAACAAATTATTTTAGTAATTTTTTAACTTTTTATGAAAAAATGTACAAAAAAATAAATGTGACAACTTATAGTGACTTTTTAATTAAAATAATTACTCTCTAAACGAGACCTAAATCTCACAAAAAACTTCTTAACCCATCTTGTTTGAAAGGTGACTATTTTAATTTTTTATAAAAAATATAAAAATAATATAACAATTTATAATAATTTTTAAATATTTTAGTCAAATGTCGAACAATTATTCATAAACTTGTGTCCATTCCATTAACCCCATCGTCAACAATTCTCAGTCAATACCATTAATGTTGGTGGGTGCCACATTTTTCATCCACCGTTGCTGCCGTGGATTACTATCACAGTTTTCAATGAAAAACCCCAAATTTGGTCATCGTTGACTAATAATTTCTCTTCTTTTACTCAATGATACCTCACATGCTTGTTGATGCTCGTTTGTTTGTTGCCTTTAAAATCTACCTTGTTTGCGGTCGTAATAGCTTCCTCTACGCTTTTCATAGCCCTCTTGCTTACATTAATACTCCTAGTCAGTCTTCCCCAGTACCATGATACCTATAACCTTTATGTGAGTTTGACCTCTTTCACTTCCATTTGCTAGATCCTAGTTCATCCATCTTCTTTATGTTTTGTAAAGGATTTGACTTCTGTTATGTTTGGATCTAATTTAAAAGAGTATTTAGGTTTTGTTTGAGAATATGTTATTTTAATATTTTTTTTATTTTTTATGAAAAGATGTATAAAAATATGATTTAAATATATAATTTTCAACATGAGACGAAATGTAATTCAAACATATAATTACTAAATGATGTACACAAATGTAATTTAAACATATAATTCACATCTTAACAAATTCTAAAATTTTTTTAATGAACAATCTAAAAAGTACAAAAATATGATTTAAACATATAATTACTATCACAGTTTTCAATGAACAACTTAAAAAGTACAAAAATGTTATTCTTTTTTTTTACCAAAAAAAGAAGAGTTTTATTCATAAAGATAATTACAATGGGTCTAGCGGCCCAATATCAGATTGACGGGAGTGTAAACACCAGGATGGAAAACAAACGTCCCACACTTGAGCCTCATCAATTGACAAAGCATGGCGCGCAATATCATGCGCTACTCCATTACAAATACGTGGAACAAAACGAAAATAGACTGAATGGAAAGAAAGACTTAATGTTCGACAGTCTTGCACAATTACGACAATGTCTTGAGGAGAGTGCATATCACCATTAAGGCTCTGATATACCGTTTTAGCATCACCTTCAACAATAATATTACGATGTTGGCCAATCAATACCTGCTGTAAGGCTTCTTGAACTGCCAAAGCTTCAAGCACTCTAGGGGAAGGACAAGTGAATAAAGGGATAAATTTGATAAACAAAATGGCACCCATCGAAGTCCGCCCCACAATGCCTATGCCAGCACGAAAATCCTTCTATTTTGTACTAGCATCCACATTCAGTTTGATGTAAACAAAAGGAGGACACACCCAACGGTTAATAGGAGTATCATGAAACAGTGCTGCGGTAGAAACACTTGGCAAGGATGATGTTTATTCTTGAGAATCCAAATCCAAGGCATCAGAAAATTCAATCCATTTCACTACAGCCAAGCTGGAAATGGACGGTGGCATTTGGCAAATTTGGGAGAAGACCCAAGCATTCCAAGACTTCCAAAGAGCCCAACAAATATAACAAACCAAATGTATAATCTTATCCCCTTGCTCCAAGCTAGCTAGAAGATGCTCAAGATATTGCCACCACTCAGAGAAGCCATCCAACGTAATATGTGAAGGCCATTCCAATCGAAGCGGAGAGCATTTCCAAACAAGTTGTGAATCAGGACAGCGAAGTAGAAGATTGTCACGACCCAAAGCCGCTCATATGGGTTTAGTATCGTAATCGGCCAGTAATCCATGGATTACTGAAGGCCTCTGAACAAAATAATATATATAACAGGGGTTGCGGAAGCAAATATACAAACCTACATAGTCCATAGAGCTGTGTAGACATACATGGGACAAGAAATTTAAACTTTTCATATACATATATATATATACATACAGATGTGGCGTCGAAAATACAGTAGCCTTACATCACCCAAGCCACTTACACAAGCTTTTAAACGTGTTCAGATCAGACATAAACATTTAGAAAGTACAAAAGTCCCAATGAGACAAAAACTTGGGTAGATCTCAAAAGGGAACCTCCACAGGAGGCGTGATGGCTGGCTGACACCAAAACTCGCCAGGCAGCATCTCAGGCCTGGTCACGTGCTTGCTCACCTACATACATACAAATAATGCAGTGAGCTAGAGCCCAGTGAATAATAACTAGGTAAAGGGTTTTAATGAATGATGTCCAGTACAGAGTTAGAAATCAGAGTTTATATTAGAAATATATTCTTATCGAAAACAGAGTCTTATGCATATTCAAATTTCAAATCAGAAATAGATTTAGATACATGTTCATATTCGTATTCATATTCAGATTTTGCATAAGATCATACGTAGTACACCCATTAGCTATCATATCAACTTGGTCCTGAGACCCACATATATAGTCGGTACCGACGACCATAAAGGTCCATATCTTGCGCGCAAGTAGCCGTGGTATTGTTACCCCCAGGTGAGGGCCACATGAATATAGGCCTCGGTATTGTTACCCCCGGGCAAGGGCCACGTGCATATTGGCACGGTATTGTTACCCTCGGGTGAGGGCCATGTGAACTAAGGGTGCCACAATTACATTTCAGAAAAATAGACATTCATTCATAATTCATAAAATAGCATTTCAGAAAACAAATCGTATCATATCAATCAGAAAATACTTGTAATTAAACATAGCTTTATAGAGTTATTACTCACAGTTAACAGATGGCTCCAAGTAAACAAGTAGAGTAGGCAACTCACTTATCTTGAGGCGCGTGACCTACACAACATGAAAGTGACATATATTAAAACACACGCTCGAATTGCACATAACACATGTTCTTGTCTTAAGTGTGTTTCTAGCCTTTATTCTCATTATAGTGTCTTAAACATGGCCTAGGAATGCCTAGGATGGATTGAGGATGCAACAATGTACTTGAAAACATTTTTCAAATTTTGCTGAAAATAGGGTCCACGCTCGAGCGTGTCTTTCCTTGCTCGAGCGGACATGCCAAAAAAAGTAAGGGTTCGCTCAAGCGTGACTTTCCTTGCTCGAGTAGACTGTAAACTCGGAAAAAGTACTGGTTGCTTACTTTTCACGCTCGACGAACGCTTGATCCACGCTTGAGCATGAGGCTCAGATCTTCGCTCGAGTGTGACTTTCGTCGCTCGAGTGTGCTGTAAAACATATGAACTTCTGGATACATGCATTTCATGCTCGAGCAGGTATCATGTCGTTCGAGCAGAAGTGCACGCATTCAGAGTGCTCGCTCGAGCGTGAACTCCTAAGCTCGAGCTTGGATTCAAATTCTGGAATTTCCAGATTTGATCTCCAAGCTTCAAACTCAAACCAAACACTCCAAAACTCATCCTCTTGGGCCAAAATTCTGGAAAACACTTAGAGACTCACAAAACATCATGCTTTGAAGATTATTTCATGAAATTAAGGCCCAAAAGCATGCCAATTGTTCAAAATTTCAACTTAAACTTTATGAATGTTTTATGAACATAACATGCATAAATTTCCTTAAACTCCAACTTCTCAAAACATGATCAAATACTACAAAACACCATGAAACTTGATAATCTCCCAAAATTAAAGTGAAGACAAGACATGCATGAGAGAATTCTTAGTAAACATGCTCCAAATGTAATGAAATGTACATGCATGTTTGAATGGGTCTTCCTTCCTACTTCTTAAGCTTGGTTCACACATTTCCTAGCTCAATTCACTTAAATTCATGGGTGAATCAACTCAACTTCAAGACTAAAGGTTTGGTTTCTTACCTAAAGTCTTCAATTCTTTGGGCTCTTGGCGAATCCTAGTTCAGTTCTCCAATTCTCCTTCAATTCCCTAGCCAATTCTTTGTTTGAGCTCAAATTCTTCATACTATCTTTTTTCTCACGCTTTTCTTCCTTGAGGAGGCTCAAATGTACTCAAATGAAAGGAAAGAGATGAGTGGGGCTCATTTGGTGCCTAATATAGGATCGGTTAAAGTATAGTTAATTGAAGTTAAAATAAATGAGCACTAATTCAATCTAATTTAATCGTTCCAAATCGAATTTTAATTAAACATATCATAAAATTCTATAAATTTCAAATAGCACATAAATCAAATCAATTTCAGAGTCAGATGCCGATAAGGCCTTCAATTCGCAGAATATAGCAGTAACTCAAACAGATATTCCTATAATAAACAGATGGAAACATAAATAATGCACCATATATGCAATTTAATTCAAAATATGGTCTTAATATCTTATTAGGCACATTAAAACACGGATTATTGTTAATCTTGAGTCAGGGTTGTTACAAAGATGATCTAACGTTTCCAATTCAACACCACAACGAGGACACCACGGATCAGTAAATACTTTACGCTGACAAAGAGCAAGATTAGTAGAGAGAACATTATGGGCACATCGCCACATAAAATGCTGAATTTTACGCTTAATAGGTAACCTCCAGATGGACTTCCAAACTTGCTAAATGTTGCCCGAAGAACTAGCTTCACCTAATAATCGAGTGGCCTTAGGCTTTTCCATGCACACTTGTGAAGCAATATCATATGCGGAGCGAACTGTAAATTCACCAGTAGAAGAAAAGTGCCAAATTCGTTTATCTTCAACCCCCATGTAGCTGAGGGGAATAGCCATAATCATACGTGCCACATTTTCTTAGAAAGAATGCAATATAAGAGCTTGATTCCTGGTCATAGAAACAGGATCAATCAAATCAAACACCCAATTAATGTGGGCATTTGCTGGTCTAGGGACCAACACTCGAAAGGTAGATTGAGAAGGAAGCCAAGGATCATCCCAAATTCGAATATTTCGACCATTACCCACTTGCCAACACCAACCTTGTTCCAGCACTTTTCGACCTGCAATGATACTCTTCCAAGCCCATGAAGTGGAAGCAAAGTCTCTTGCTACCCAAAAGGAAGTATTAAGGAAGTATTTAGCTTTGAAAACCCGTTAAAAGAGAGACGGCGGCCTCGAGATAAGACGTCACCCCTGCTTAGCAAGCAATGCCAAATTCATAGATTCAAGATCTCGAAAGCCCAACCCACCTCTTTTCTTACACACACTTAACTTTGGCCAACTCAACCAATGAACCTTCCGTTCACCACCTTAACTATCCACCAAAACCGAGCAATAGCAGCATTGATTTTTTTGGACAATGAAACTGGTAGTTTAAAGCAGCTCATAGCATAATTCAACATGGCCATAAGGACTGATTTGAGCAGAACTTCCCTTCTAGCTTGACTAAGAAAGCTCTCTTTCCACCTCGCAATGCGAGAGAGAACATGATCCTGAATGAAATGAAACACCTCTATCTTCGAGCGCCTAATAATAGAAGGCAACCAAAGATATTTTCCGCCACCAGCCACAAGAGCAATGCCTAAAGATTGCGAAATGAAGCTACGCCGATCTGCTGGGGTATTAGGACTGAAAAACACCTTAGACTTATCTTGATCGATGGCCTGTCTCGAAGCTGTCTCATATGTGTTTAATACATTCTTTACAGAAATGCTATTAGTAATCGAGGCCTGGCAAAAAATGATAGAGTCATCCGCAAATAAAAGATAAGATATGGGTGGACAAGAATGACTAATACGAACACCATAAAACTAACGCTAGGCTTCCGCTTGTTGAACTAAAAGATGGAAACCTTTCGCACACAAAATAAATAGCATAGGAGACAATGGACAGCCTTGGTGTAGTCCCCTTTTTGGATTAAAGTCAGCTCCATACTCACCATTAAGTAAAATAGAGAATGTTGAAACACACTCCATAATCCATGAGACCCAACGGGAATTAAAACCCATCTTCAGCATAATTGCCTCCAAATAAGCCTAACTAACTCTATCATAGGCTTTAGTCATGTCAAGCTTGATAGCCATGAGGCCTAATTGACCTTGGTGCCGCTGTTTGATATGATACATAACTTCATGTGCTACCAAAAATATTATTTGTGATTTTCCTTCCAGCCACAAAACCACTCTAATTTTCACTGACTAAAGAGGGAAGCAATGGAGCCAATCTCTTTGCTAGTATCTTTGAAATGATTTTATACAGAATCGTACACAAGCTAATCGGCCGATACTGCGAAACTTTGACGGGATGGGGTGCTTTCGGAATAAGAGAAATAAGAGTATGGTTAATACTGAAAAGCATCTTACCATTATGGAAAAAAGCTTTGATACCAGAACATACATCATAACCAACCACATCTCAATAAGCTTGATAAAATCCAGCAGTTAAACCATCGACGCCTAGAGCTTTGGACGGGCTCATATCAAATAAGGCTGCTCAAATTTCTACATCTGAAACTGAAGTATTCATAGAGCTGAGAATATGTGATTCAAATATTAAAAAATGTTTTTGGATTGGAGGACAGGTTTGGAAGAAACAAACAGTGTTTGGAACAGTATTTTTGGATTTATTTTTTAAAAATATTAAAATATGTTTAAAAAAAATTATTTTTTAAAAATATTAAAATATGTTTAAAAAAATTATTTTTTTATTTTAAATATTTTAATTTTAATATTTTAAACTCAAAACACAACTTCACACTCAAATTTTAACCAAACACATAACTCAAAACTCAATTCAAAAAATATTTTCAAACCTTATAACCAAACACATAGCTCAACACTCCACACTACTTTCAAAACTCTACACTCAAATTGTAACCAAACGCATAACAAAAATATTTAAAAATATATTTATAAAATAAAATAAAAACTATATATTTAAAATAAAAAATAAAATTTTTAAATTTTTTTAATATTTAAAAAATATATTTAAAATATTAAAAAAAATACAACACATAGATGTATGGAATATAATGCACATTAAAATAAATAAATAAATATTTAAAATATAAAATATTTACCCTAAAAAAATAATTTCAAAAAATTTCAAAATTTATAACAAAACAAATTTTTTCTTTTCAAAACTCATAACTCAAAATACGACTCTACACTCAAATCATGATTCTAAAAATAATTTTAAAAAATAAAATATTTTTTTTGAATGTTTTTTTCTTTTAAAATAGAGTTTTTGAAAAAGATTAGTTTTGAGTTTTGAATTGAGTTTTAAGTTTATGTTTGGTTATGAGTTTTGAAAATAATTTTTGAATTGAGTTTTGAGTAAAAACATGTTCCAAAAAAAGATTTTTTTTAGAAACATGTTTGGTTCTCTTTTAGAATCACAATTCCAATTAGAAATTTTCAAAAATCTTTTCAAAACTCATAAAGTCTTAACCAAATACACAACTCAAAACTCAATTCAAAAATTATTTTCAAAACTCATAACCAAACACAAACTTAAAAAAATACAAACTTATGTTAAATATATTTTTTAAATATTAAGAAATTTTAAAAATATATAATTTTTATTTTAAATATTTTATTTTATTTTATTTTATAAATATATTTTTAAAATATTTTAATTTTTTTTGTTATGCGTTTGGTTACGATTTGAGTGTAGAGTTTTGAAAGTAGTGTGGAGTGTAGAGTTATGTGTTGGGTTATGAGGTTTGAAAATAATTTTTGAATTGAGTTTTGAATTATGTGTTTGGTTACGATTTGAGTGTGGAGTTGTGTTTTGAGTTGAAAATATTAAAATTAAAAAAATTAAAACGTTTACAAAATAAAATAAAATAAAATATTTAAATAAAAATTACATATTTAAAATAAAAAATAAAATTTTTTAAAACATTTTTTAATATTTTTAAAAAATAAATTCAAAAATACTGTTCCAAACACTGTTTGTTTCTTCCAAACATGTCCTTCAATCCAAAAACATTTTTTAATATTTTAAAAACAAGGGGAATAAGGTAATTTATTATAGAAAAAGTAACACCGTTTGGAACAATTTGACAGAAGGGGGAAATCTTGATATTGTCAGGTAAAGCAGGGGAGGTTACTGCAATTATTCAAACCACAAGGAAGGTCTCTGTATTTGTCAAAACCTCAGGGGAGGTAAATGTAATTTACCCTAGATAATTAGTGCTTATTTCTTTGCGCAATTTCTATTTTCTATTTTTAAAATTTTTATTCTTGGAGAATTTTTACATAGATCCCATAATTGAACTTATAATAGGCTAAATCTCACAAAAAAACTTCTTAACCCATCTCATTTGGGAAGTGACTATTTTAATTTTTTTATAAAAATGTATAAAAAAAACAGAAAGAATGATATAACAACTTGTAATAATTTTTTAAATATTTTAGTCAAATGTCAAACAGTTATTCATAAACTTGTGTCAATCCCATTAACCCTATTTATAAAAAATTTTGAGTGTATTGAAAAGGTGAGGAGGTGTATTTTAAAGCTCTCTTAATGTTTTTTATTTTATTTTATTTTATTTTCATACTATATCTTTTGCTACCCTTTCATCCATTCCCATTACCCACTACTCCCTTACCACAATTCCCAACCATCGTCATCACTATCACCATTGTCACCACCACTTCACTTACAAGTGATGAAACTTGCTTGGTGCTTGATGATTGTTGATAAAGGAATTAGTGATGGGAATTTTTAAAGTTTGGGTGAGTGTTGAGTTGTAATGGTAGAATCATAGATAATTAGTATTTATTTCTTCGTGCAATTTCTATTTTCTGTTTTAAAATTTTTATTCTTGGAGAATTTTTACATAGATCCCATAATTGAACTTATAATAGGCTATAAGGTATTATATGAAAACAAATTATTTTAGCAACTTTTTAACTTTTTATGCAAAAATATGTTGTTGAAAAGTAGAGAGTGATATAATAACTTATAGTGATTTTTTTACGAAAATAGTTATTCTCCAAACGAGGCCTAAATGTCACAAAAAACTTCTCATCCCATCTTGTTTGAGAAGTAATTATTTTAATTGAATTTTAATTTTTTATAAAAAGATGTAAAAAATAAAAATAAAAATAAGTAATATAATAATTTGTAATAATTTTTTAAATATTTTAGTCAAAAACAATTATTCATAAACTTGTGTCCATTCCATTAACCCTATCGTCAACAACTCTCAGTCACTACCATCAATGTTGATGGGTGCCACATTTTTCATCCACAGAGTTTTCAATGAACAACCTCAAATTTGGCCATCGTTGACTAACAATTCTCTTCTTATACTCAATGATACCTCACATGCTTGTTGATGCTCCTTTGTTTACTGCCTTTATACCTACCTTGTTTGCGGTCGTAATAGCTTCATCTGCTCTTTTCGTAGACCTCTTGCGTACATTAATACTCCTAGTCTGTCTTCCCCAATATCATGATGCCTATAAGCTTTTTATGTGAGTTTGACCTCTTTCACTTCCATTTGCTAGATCCTAGTTCATCCATCTTCTTTATGTTTTGAAAAGGATTTGACTTCTGTTATGTTTGGGATTTAATTTGAGCGAATATATTAGTGAACCTATTTTAAACCTAATATTGGTAATTCAAATGATTCATTTTTTAAAACTTGTTAAGAAGAATAATTATAGGTTTGAATAATATTTCTCTTAAAAAAATGGATGGCAAATATAATTTAAAGAATAACTATCAATTTTTTAAAAATAATTGTGATTCAAACATATAACTACCAAAGTCTAATCATTTTAATTTTTTACAATAATATTTTTCTCAACGAATACTAAAATCTGAATGATTTAAATTACTAAGATTAAACTTACAATGTGTCCATTAAACCTAAACACTCTTTCAAGTTAGATTCCCAACATGAGATGAAACCAAGCCATTTGAAAATGTCAAACCATAATGTTAGGTTTAGTTGGGGCATTGGAGGAGGGATTTGGAAAAGAAAATGGCAAAGGTAGCTGAAATGTGAATAAAATATATCTATATTCACCTAATTTTAGACACATTTTCTCTTTCTCTTTCCCTTTCCCTTTCCCTTTCCCTTTCGCTTTCCAAATCTCTTCTCAAATCTTCCAACCAAACATAACATAAAAGTCAACTATTGTTTCTTCAAAAGACTTCATATTATTCCATCTTCTCACAATTTTTTTTCTCCCCACTCATTTATCTTTTTCTCTTCATTATTTTTTTCATCTTTCTTTTCTTCTCTCTCTAAGAGAAACCAATCACCAACATTATTTTATATTTATCATTTTCATATAAAATCTTTATAAAGTGCTATAGATCCTATCCTTATGTATATTGTGGGTGTTGATTTCCGACCACACAACCAAAGGGGAAACTCAGCTGAAGAGCATTGACAGAATAGATTAAGCTCAACAACTTGTAACAAGAAGATGAGAATTCCCGTGGTGGTTCGTCCATCCGGGGGCACTCCGACGATCAAGTCAGTAATCAATATCTCTCAAAGATAGCAAATTGTGCTTAAACTCACAAGAAACAATTTCACAAACAAAAGCATAAAAGCATCTCAAATCAAATCACACCTTAGACCCACGAGGGTGCTTTACTTTTATAATGATCCGTGTCCAACTTCCCATAGACTTCTCACTTCATGGGACTCTATCATTTACAAGGATAATATCTATCACAACTCACACTATTCAAATTAAAATGAACTCCCTCAAGAGTTCCATCTCTATCCAAATAGGCAGCTTGATGTCATCTACGACTCTAATCCATTATCCAAACATCTCGAATTCCGATATTCCTACAGAATACCTCGGTAGTGCCCTAAACATCTCGGCAAACATGATCTTCCCACGTGGCACCTCGACTGACACTTCATCTTTACCTTAGCCACGTGGTGTCATCTCAAAATACTTCCCTACAACTGCCCCTTAGGTTCTATTACCTCGGCAACCTGAGGTGATGGAATCTACATCATTCTATCTTCCAACATGCTAGAGATACTCTTCCGACTAAGATCATAACTCGCCGACGTATCTAAACAAGGACTCAAATGTCCACTCGTCAAGAATCAAGAATCAAGAATCAAGAATCAAGAATCAAGAATCAAGAACCAAGAATCAAGAACCAAGAACCAAGAACCATCATGTACTATCTCATCCAGGTCCAACATCTCGACAGAGATCGCACTATTAACAGAGATCATGATTCACTAGTTTAAGAACATCAAGACCCTAGTATCAACTCATCAGGAACCAAGAACAAACAAGTTCTGTCCCATCTAAATTCAACATCTTAACCGAGATCATCATGTCATCAGCTCGTTGGTTTGTATTTGTCACACATTACTCTATCACATCAAAGTTGTCCACGCCGCCTAACAGACACGTTGTCCAAGGCAGTTACATATAATGTTTTGCCACCTTTTCATTTTTGGACAAAACTTCCTTCACTCTCTCTCTAGAGGTCTCCATTGCCATTCCTTCGAAGCTTTTCCTATTACAACTCTGGTCACCACTTCCGGCGTGTGCTCAGCAATTCCATTCTAATCAAAGCGTTGTCTGACTCCGGCAAATCCCATTTCGGCATTTACTTCCTCGGCTCCGCTTGGTAAGTCCTTGATTTCTTTTTTTTTTTACTTCAGTTCTCCACTATTTTCAAATATATTCCTTCTGTGGATTGTTACACATCACACACGGTATCTATATCTGTATCTACATTGTCATCTTGTATTCATATTCAAATCCCAATGTTCTACATGCCTTCACTTGCTTTGACTCATATTTTGTCCTTCATGTTCTTGAGCCCATCTTCACATTTTCTGTATTTGACATATATCTTCTGGCACACTATCATCGAATTCTATCAATTTTGTTTATACCCTGAATCTGTCAATGCTCTATTTTTCTCATATTCTTGAATCTTTGATCACTGTTTCATGTTTTTGAGACTTGTTTCTTCTGTCTATTCTTACTTGTTAGTAGATTATTGCCTCTGAATCTTGTACATTTGCATAGACTTAGGTTTGGGATTTGCTAGAATCTACACTTACGAAAACTGAAACAAATTTTGGCCCCCAAACCTTCCCCAGAACCCTGAAACTGATAACCCAACAGTCCTTAGGGTTTCGCTGAGGTCTCTAACCCTTACAATCCAACCTTCCTTGCCAAAATCGCCCTAGCCGAGGTCATGGGGATGTTCAAATGGAGGGTAGACTCCCCCAATAAACTAGAATACTTCCGTCACGAATTCTCCATTCCAGTCGACGTTCATCTAAGGTTGGTTGGGGAGGAGGATCCCATGATACTTGGAAAGACATATATGCCCTTCCCTGTATTATCTCTCAAAGATAGCAAATTGTGCTTAAACACACAAGAAATAACTTCACAAATAAAAGCATAAAAGCATCACAAATCAAATCATACCTTAGACCCACGAGGGTGCCTTACTTTTATAATGATCAGTGTCTAACTTCCCTTAGAAGTCTCATTTCATGGGACTCTATCCTTTACGAGGATAATATCTATCACAACTCACACTATTCAAATTAAGATGAACTCTCTCAAGAGTTCCATCTCTATCCAAATAGGTAGCTTGATATCATTTAGGACTCTAGTCTTCTATCCAAATATCTCGAATTCTGATATCCCCGCAGAATACCTCGGCAATGCCCTAAATATCTCGGCAAACATGATCTTCCTACGTGGCACCTCGGTTGACACCTCAGCGTCACCTTAGCCACGTGGCATCATCTCAAAATACTTCCCTACATATACTTTTCTTTTTCTTTTTTTATCGGCAAAGTTCCATGTGCATATTATGAATAAATAAATAAAAATTATTTATTGTGAAAGAATCGATTACACATAAACTGAAATTTCATAGTTTCTCTATTACATAGAAACTATAAAATTTCGTAATTTTGAAAAAATTGAGAAATTTCTCAACTCTTTTGCATAAATTATAAAATTTCACACTATATATGTAGAAATTGTGAAAATAATATTATAGAAAACTACTTATGAAATTTCTCATATTTGGAAAAATGAGAAATTCTATAGGTTCAAAAAATGATTTTTTTTTTCCCAATTTTTAACAAAGAAAAATTTCATAGTTTTTGTGAAATTTTACAAATTCAAAAACTAAAAATTTTTCATTTAGAAAATTAAAAAAATAATTTTTTAAGTTTTATGAAATTTAGTTTCCAAAAATAAGAAATTTATACAATTTTTAGTTTTTTATTTACTTATTTTCACATCCTTTGGTTATGAATTGGAGGAAGTTTCTCAAAATTGAGAAATGTGCTAATTTTCACAGATTCAATTTTGGAACATAGAAATTTCTCACTAAAACTTCATAATTTGAGTAATTTCGCAATTTGAAATTGACAAATTTCACAATTTTTTAAGAACAAGAAATACCTTAGTTTTGTAAAATTTCATAGTTTTGACAAGCGAGAAACTTTTGTGAAATTTCACAATTTGAAGAACTAAGATTTTTGTTTTTGGGTAAAATTTCAGTATTTCAAAAACAAAGACAATTTCTTTGTCATAGTTGTGAAAATTGAGATCTTTATCAAATTCTACAAATAACAATTTCTTTGTCAGATTATATAATTGGAAAGTTACAAATTGCATATCAAGGATCATAACTATCCAAACACTAGCATATTACACGCAAATTGCACCCAAATTTTTTTTTTTTTTTTTAGGGAAATTGCAATGTAAAAAATAAATATAAAATTAGTGAAAAAGTTTATCAATTTTAATAATTAAAGTTATAAATTTTTTTGTGAATTTGTAAATATTTTGCAAGAATACATTGATTTGCAATTTTTTTTTGAAAAAAAAAAAAGAAGAAGAGAGAGAGGAAGAGGGGCTCACATGTCGGTCGGGGTGTACACGGGTCAGTTCAGGTCGGGTTAGACCTGTATCCACTACCGAACCGAAATAATGTGGGTGGATGAAAAATCAACTGTTGCTAACCGGATTTGTTATCGAAACCACCAGTAGATGATTTTCAATTTAATGGTCGGGTTCAGATCGATTGGGCAGGTTGGGCCTTAAATTTTGGGCCTTTATGCATTAATATTATTTTTAGCCCATTCAACATTCAAACAACGCAATTTTATAATTTAGTTATGTTTTGCTTTGAAAAATGGCCCAAACAGCCCTTTCTACAAATAAGCCCATTAAAAAAAAACATAATAATTTGTTTAAAATTAGTCCACACGGCCCATTCGGAATAAAATAAATAACTTGTAAAATAAATCCAAGCATAAACAATCCAAACTAAAACATTTCATTCATCTAAAAATAAAAAATAATTTGGCATACTAAATGAATAACCTGTGTAAAATCAATCCAAAAACAAACAACCTGCTGCCAAAAAGATACATCAAAGTAAGCTAACTAAATAAATGCTAAATGAATAATCTGAAGCACTAGGAATAGAATCTGTCCAAATGAATAATCTGAAGCACTAACATAATAAATACTAAATGAATAATCTGAAGCACTAGGAATAGTATCTGTCCAAAATACATCAAATGCAATAAGCAGAATTGCCAAAAAAAATCCACCTACTACCACCATCCACATTAAAACTAACAAAATAAGCTAACTACTTAGTTTGTCATCATCTATTTTCAGTCTATCATAATTACAATAATCCATCAAAACATTCATAAGTACAATTATCCCAATCACTATCCATGTGCAAAAATATTTGTTCATAAAGTCAAAAAGAAGAGGTACTGATCTATGTTAATTGTATAAACCAAAAGTCAAGAAAGTCAGTTAACTCCCCATGAAACCAAAAAGATCAAAGCCTGCAAATCCAAAAAACATATAAGATGAGAACATGTTGCAAATAGATTTTATTAATTAAGTAAGAAGTAAAAAATGAAGATATAGAATTGAGTAACTTTACCAAGCCATACTAGAGTGTGATAATATTTGGACTTGGGTTTGAGGTTAATGCCAATTCAGACAGAGCTACAAGCAATAGAACAATTAATTCAAACTTAAAACAATGTTATGTTGTATTTAGTACAAAACATAAATATAAAAATAAATCAAAAAAGTTACCTGCAAGGTCATATTGTTCAAGTTCCTCCACATCATCCATTGCCTTTCGAAGCGAAATAGGAACTGTGCTTTGAAGCCAATTCTATGTACATATCGGAGCCTCCACCATCATTGGAGATAATGAACTACGAAATGGGTCTAGAATGCATCCTCCTGTACTAAAGGCTGATTTGGAAGCTACTGTAGAGACAGGTATTGCCAAGACATCATGTGCAACTTGGGACAATACTCTATACTTGGAAGAATTGACCTTCCACCATCCCAATACATCAAACTTTTCTTCATTGGAAGCTTTACACTTATCTGCCAAGTACCTATCAACCTCAGATTTACACAGACTAGAGCATTCCTCTTCCAAATAAGTATTAAATTGAGAAACAATTAATAGATGTGGATTATCACAATCATCATCAACCTTCATCGCTGATCCTTCACACAAATTAGACATTTTGACAGTTACCGAATCATGCGAAGCATAATGCTCGTACAAATGAGACAGACAATCCTTTACCTGACCTGTCATCTCATTCACCACTCTTTCAACAAGCAATTGTGCTAAACAAAATTTTAGATACCTCAATTTCTTTCTAGGATCAAGTAAAACAACAACATACACAAGTAAGTTGATTTTCTCCCCATTACCCCAATACTTTTCAAAATTTTCTTTCATGTTTTGTGCCATTGTGGACAAAAGTTTGTTATCCTTTTTGATTAATTGCTCTATCTTGGTTTGGATGACAAACATCTCATTAAAGAAGTAATTGGAAGTAACAAAAAGAGAACTTGAAAATTGTTTGGTTTCATTGTAAGAAAGTTTTAAGAACTTTAAAAAAATGCTGCCATTATTCCAATCTCTTGCTGTTGGAAATCTCCTTGACTTTTTCCTTCCATTTTCCCCATCCCCATCCTCATTCTCATCTTCATCCCCAAACACCTACCCATCTCCATCCTCACTCTCGCAAACCTTAAAGTAAGCTCTGTAATTAGAGTCCTCGTCTTCTAATCTCTCAAAAGTCTTTTCAAACTTTTAAGCAGCTTCCAACATTAGGTAGGTGGAGTTCCACCTAGTTGGCACATCAAGACACACAAGACTCTTTGACACAATTTTTTGTTTCTCAACACACTTCTTAAAAACTTCATATCTATTGGGAGAGGACCTCACATACCTCATAGCTTCACAAACTCTCATAGCTTCACGAACTCTAGCAATGGATGTATGAAGCTCTTTCAAACCATCTCCCACTATAAGCTTTAGAATATGTGCACAACAACGCATGTGTAAAAACTCATGCCTCAAAACAGTCCCTTTCCGATCCTTTGTTTTCCGCTTTAAAAAATTAATTGTGGTGTTGTTGGAACTAGCATTGTCTATAGTCAATGTAAATATGCTACCAATGTTCCATTTGAGTAAGAATATTTCAAGTTTTTTATCAATTGTCACTCCCTTATGATCTTCTACTTGACTAAAGTTTATGATTCTTTTTTACAATTTCCAGTCATCATCTATAAAGTGGGCTATGAGACACATATAGTTTAAGTTCTGAATTGAGGTCCACGTGTTAGTGGTAAGGCAAATCCTACACCCTTTCAATACTTTCCTCAACCTATCCCTCTCATTGTTGAAAATCCCTACAATGTCTCTAGCAATGGTAACACGAGATGGAATGTTCTTAAACTTTGGTTGCAAAACGGCGCAAAATCTCTTAAACCCTTCACCTTCTACAAACCTAAAAGGTAATTCATCAAACACTATCATCTCAGTAAGAGCTCTTTTTTGCAGCTTCTACACTAAGCTCATCGCCACAAGATTAACACCTTCATCTCCATCTTTTTTGGACTAAAAAGACAAAGTTTGTTGTCCATTATTATCCACATCTCTGTGAGGATATTTTCGACAAGAAGTCAAGTGACTCAACAAGTTGCTTGTCTTATGCCCCTTCGAATCAGCCAAATACTCCTTTTGACAATATTTACAAACAGCCCTAGTTACTCCATCTTTAGACTTGATTTTATCAAATGATCCCATGCCCTTGAAGGTTTTCTCCCAATACCTTTTGCACGCACCTTAGGTGGTTTTGAAGGATTATCAATAGGGTCTTGGATAGTAGAAGGGAGAATAATAGTAGCATCCTAGGCAGTAGGTTGATTTGGATGATCCATTATTTATTACAAAGATTGCATGAACAATTTAAAAGCAATGATACAAAAACATGACAAACTTAAACAAAAATCATAACAACATTTAAAAAATAATACACGTTTTGATTTTTTTTTTAAACCAATTCCTGAAAACTAAAAAAACAAAAAAAATTAAAGACTATTTTTTTAAAACTTATAACCCAACAAATAAATATATTTGATTTGTCTAAACCAATTACAAAAAATAAATGAAGTTCAATGTAATCATAAGTTGTAGCTCGATGTATTTTCAAACAAAACTTGAACAAAAAAAATACAAAACTGAAAAAATACACAAAAACAAGTCAACCTCCAATGTCTAACCATCTAAAAAAATACAAGTCAACAGAAATATTTTAAACCTTTACATCCAAAACAATAATCAAATATCTAACCACCTAAACATTTTAAACAAGTCAACAAAAAAAATTTTAAGCCTTTAGTTAATATCTAACCATCTAAAAAAATACAAGTCAACTTAAGTGAGTAGATCGAAAATACACAAAAACAACAAATTAGCCTTTTACATCCATCATCATCTACCATATTTTAAACCTTTAATTAACATCTACCATATTTAGCACTAAAAAACACCAAAATCTTGAAAAAAAAATATTACTAATCTATTTGAAAAATATTTCTATTTCCATATTTGGAAAAAAGCTTTTCCCAAAGCACACTTTAATTTTCCCGAGAAAATTCGAGTTCAGAATTGTATGGACAGAACTAAAAATCCAAGTTCATGTACAGAGGCAGTGAGGAGAGAAAAACTGAGTGTGTAGGTGTATGTACGTAATACATGTGCGTGTTTTTACTTTTGAGAGAGAGAGAGAGACGGAGAGATAGAGAGAATAATTTGTGAATAGGTTGGAAGGTTTGAGTAAAATTTATTAAAACAGTGATGAACCATTAACAAAAAAAATTACAAAATTTTCATAAAATTGTACCTGGGTTTGGTTGATTGTTGAGTCGAGAACTTTGAAACTTTAATACTTTGAAGTTACAGGGTTTTCTTTGTCAGTAGCCTTGAATCAAATAGGGTTTTCATAGTTGATCTTCAATATATAGAGTATTTAGGGTTTGAAATTAAATATTGAGTTCAGATTTATGTGTTAGACCATTAGAGAGAAACAATGGATGCATTAGGGTTTCAAAGAGAAACAGAGAGAGGATTCATAAGAGAGAGAGAGAGAGAGAGAGAGAGAGAGAGAACATGAGAAATTTATGAAGAAAGTGAGAGCCTGAGAGATATAGAGAGAGAGGGGGGAAAGGGTAGGTGGGTGCTCATCATTATCTACCTACTGTTTGAGTTTTTTGAGATACAAGATGGTTTGAAATTTGTGACTATGAGAGAGACCATCATCATCTATCTACCGTTTGAGTTTCTTGAGATACAAAATGGTTTGAAATCTGTGACTCTGTAAGAGAGAGAGAGAGACGAAAGGGGGGTTGGTGAGATCATCATCATGTTCTGTCTTTTGAGGTTTTTGAGATAGAGAGAGATGTCTGTAAATGTGAAGAAGGGAAAGAGATAAGGGTGTTGGAAGTTGAGTGTAATCTGTCAAATCAATTAGATAAATACATGTGGCACCATCATCAGAATTCTACATCATTATTAGTAATATATGGTCAGTTCAGGTTTAGTTATTTTTAATTCTATGGAACAGAAAACTGACCGAAAATCGAATTTAATTTTGAAAACAGGCCCACATCCGATCGAATTTAAGCTCAAAACCATCCATGATGTTTTCCGGTCAGTCGGTTCGAGTCGGATTTGTTGGATGATTCGGTTGCTTGAACACCGCTACATGTCGGATATGTCATGCTTAATCGAAAGTAAAGGTCACACCTTTGTTACAGAAGTAGTACTACTACTAACATAGAAATAGTGTTGATTATGTTCAGGCAAAGATGGGGACCACTTGAAACTTCATGGAAAATGGTTACATTTTCACTAACACGGGTTCGGTTTTGCATATAAGTGCACCACCATCTATAGTCACTCATGATAACCACTTCTTTTTTTTTTGTGGAGAGGGGGGGGGTTATTTTTGATATCTTTTCTTGGTCATTGAATATCTTAAGATAAATTATGAATATAATTCTTAAAGTTTGCTTAAAATATAAATTATTCCATATAGTTTTAGAAATTACATCTTGTCTTTTGAAATTTCTAATTTCATAACAAATAACTTTTTTATCAATAAATCATCAAGTCAATTAACAGTTTTTAATGATATTAGAAATATATTTCAATTAATAATTTAGGTAATTTTATTATTGTATATGAGAGCAATTGAGAATTTTGTTTTGTTTTTCTAGATAATTTTGTTAAATAAAAAATTCTTAAAAAGAGATATTTATAATTTTTTAAATTATAAAAAGTAATTCATATTTTAAATATACCTCAAGGTATCTATTTGTAATTTACCCAATATCTCTCTTAACTATTCTTATGATTACATTGTTATTTCTAGAGACAATAGCTAGTGACAGAGAACTAAGCTCGACTTGTTACATTGCAGTGTCTCCCTTGCAACCTCCTCAACCCACATCTTTGTTATTGTTACAATAATTGAGAGAAAAGAAGAAAAAGCTGTATGTATTATATGAATAACCATGTACAAAAGCTCCTATATATAGGAGAGTGATACAATCCTAATCTAATTCTAATTCCTAATTTATGATATACATTATCAATGATATACATTAATTAGGATATACATTAATAGTCCCCCTCAAACTCAAGGTGAGTAAACATCAACCAACTTGAGTTTGGAAACTAGATCACTGAAACGACCACGAGGATAAGCCTTGGTGAAAATATCAATAAGTTGATCAACAGAAGCAATAGGAAGAAGATGAACAGTACCGCGTGTAACATGCTATCGAATGAAATGACAATCAATCATAATATGTTTGGTGCGATCATGAAAGACATTATTGTGAGCAATCTAAATGACACTCTGATTGTCACAATAGAGAGAGGTAGAATCAGGGAAAGAAACACCAATGTCAGCAAGAAACCAGTGAAGCCACAGAAGTTCCTAAATAGTGTCAGCAAGAACACGGTATTCAACTTCAGTACTAGAGCGAGCAGTGAGGGGCTGTTTCTTGCTCCACTAAGTAAGAAGAGAATCCCCTATGAAGAAATAGAAACCTGTGGTGGAGTGTTGATCAGTAAGATCCCCAGCCCAATCAGTATCAGAAAAGGCACGAAGCTTGAGAGAAGAGTGAGAAGAGTAGTGAAGTCCATGGACTAGAGTGCCTTTGAGGTAGCGAAGTATGTAGAGTAGAGCAGTATAATACAAGGTGCAGGGAGCTGACATATACTGACTAACAAGACGGACAACATATGCAATGTCAGGACAAGTCACAGTGAGATAGACAAGACTACCTACCAGTTGACGATAAAGAGTAGCATCAGAGAGAAGATGTAACAACCCCGACCTATGATCAACTGTTAAACCATGATTAAGCATGCCTAATAAGTAATTAAGAGGAAATTATGAGTTAATTGCATGTATATTGTGTTATATGTGCTTATATATGTTTGGCGTAGGAAGATTTGTCTGTGTTTCTATTTCATTATGCAAATTGCAGGCCTTATCGGCATCTGATCACGAAATTGACTTAGGTTATGTGTTATTTGGGATTTTTAGAATTTTATGGCAGATTTGATTGAAATTCGATTCGGAACCAAATAAGTAGGATTAATTAATTAGAACTAATCACATTTACTTAGCTAATCCTTACCAAGCCTATATAAAGCTTATAGTTGGGTTTATACTTTTAGACTCATCCTTATATACACTCTCTTCAATTATTTTGAGCTCAAAAACGTGAGAAGAGAAGGAGAGAAAGAGCTTGAGGATTGAATTCATCAAACAAGAGAGGATAGGGAGAATTTAGAAGGAGAGTTGGGAATTGGCCTCCTGGCTCAAAGAATTGGACATCTAGAGTACAATTGAACACTTAAGGTAAGAATCCAAGCCTTTAGCCTTGTAATTAAGACACTTAACACATGAATACAAGAGAATCAAGTTGAATCATACATGAATTGAGCTTAAGAGTGCAGAAAGGAGAACAATCATACATGCATGCATATTTCATGGCATTTTGAAGTTGATTTCAAGTAATTCTTTCATGCATGTCATTATTTCACCTTGGTTTTGGAAATTCATCAAGTTTCATGCCATTTCATATCATTTGATCTTGTTTTAGAAGGTTGGAGTTCATGACAATACATGCATGTTACGTTTTGGAAGTTTCAAGTTTTCTTTTATATAATTGACAAAACTTTTGGGCTTGATTTTGCAAAATGGTTTGTAATTCATCATATAATATGAGTTTCTCAATGTTTTACCAAGTTTTAGCCCAAAAGGATGTGTTTTGAAGCTTTGAAATTGAGTTTTGAACTTGAATCAGCAATCTAAAAATTCCAGAATTTGCACCCTCCGCTCGAGCGGTGGAATCTGCGCTCAAGCGGATAATGCGAGCTCCCAGTACTTTTGCAGAGTTTGGGGGTTGGCTTGAGCTGCAGAACCTGCGCTTGAGCGACAACCCTTATTTTTTACTCTCTGCTCAAGCGACCTAAGTTGCACTCAAGCGTAAAATGAGAGCTCTCAGAAGTTTTACAGACCGCTCGAGCGTAGGAAGTTGCGCTCGAGCGGAGACCTTGTTTACCCAGTCATGCAACTAGTATTTTTGCAGACTCTATAGACCGCTCGAGCACCAATCTTGCGCTCGAGCGAACTGCCCTGTTTTTGAAAATTTGACTAAGTGTTTCAACTTACATTTTGGTATCCTTGTTGCATCTTAGGCATTCCTAAGCCTTAATTAAGACATAATAATGAGGATAAAGATTTGAAACACACTAAGATAGAAATGAAATGAGTTATGTGTTTTCCGAGCGTGTGTTTCAATGTGCCTTTGTTATGTGTTTGTGTAGGTCACACTCCATAGGCTATCCGATCTGTCTGCTCTGTTCATTTTCCTATCGAAGTTATTTATGAGTAACAACTCCGTAAAGCTATGTTTGACTATAAATATTTTCAGAATGATAAGATATGATCTGTTTATGAAATGTTATTTTATAAATAGTGAATGAATGTCCAATTTTCTGAAATGTATTTGTGGCATCTTTAGTTCACATGGCCCTCGGCCGGAGGAAACAATACCGTGGCATATATTTATATGGCCCTCGCCTAGGGGAAACAATACCATGGCATATGTTTATATGGCCCTCGCCTGGGAAAAACAATACTGTGACATATATTTATATGGCCCTAGCTCGAGGGAAATAATACCGTGGCTTATGATCATATGGCCTTTACCCAAGGGAAAAAATACCGTGGTTTATATATGGCCCTTGCCTGGGGAAAACAATACCATGGCTATTTGTGCACAAGATATACCGATTATGCATATGGGTTCCAGGACCAAAATGATATGAAGGCTAACGGATGTACCACATATAATTGCTAATGATTTCTGATGAATATATGAATCCGAATCTGTTCTGATATGAATTTTGATTTCTGAGATTATTCGGACATCATTCATAAAATCTTTATTTTGTTGTGATTTACTGGGCTCCAACTCATTGTGTTATTTTTGTATGTAGGTGATCATACATGTGACCAAACCTAAGCTATTGCCTGGAGGTCAATTTTGTCCAGCCAACCATAGTGCCTCTTCTGGAGGTTTTGAAACATGCTTGTGGTCGATGTTTTGTGATCCATAATTTCGTTTAAGTTTTCTTTTGTTTTATTTGTATGTTGGGCTAAGTCCCATTTTGGTTATCTGTAAGTGAAGTGACATAAGACTGTTGCTTATATGTATGTCTGCATAGCTCTATGGACATTATATTTTATTATTTGCTTCTGCTAGCCCCTGTATTTTGTTTATTATGTTTGGAGGCCTTTGGTAATCTGAGGATTATTGGCCGGTTACGATACTAAACCTATAGGGGCGGGTTTGGGTCGTGACAGAAGATCTCCATCTAGAGGAGTAAGACGAATCTAAGGATCAGCTAGAGTAGAGGTAGTCTTGCAATCGATAAGACCAGCACGTGCCAGAAAATCAAATGCATATTTGGCTTGTGACAAATAGTAACCAGTGGAATCATGAGAGATTTCAAGCCCTAAGAAATAATTGAAAGTAACAAGGTCCTTCATCTCAAACTGACGACTGAGAAATTGTTTGAGGCTAAGAATACCAGCCACATCATCACTAGTGATAATCATATCATCTACGTAAAGGAAAAAAAAAAATGATGCCATAAGTAGTGGTCCAAACAAATAGAGCAGAATCATATGAGCTGGAGGTGAAGCCGAAATCATGAATGGTAGAGCTGAATTTAGAAAACCAAGCTCGTAGGGCTTGAGACCATAGAGAGCATGCTGTAGTTGGCAAACCTTATTAGCCGGATAAGTAGAGCTAGGGGGAGGTTGTATGTAGACCTCCTCAAGAAGATCACCATTAAGGAATGCATTTGTGACATCCATCTTAAAAAGCTCCCAGTGGCGAGCAGTAACAACAGTAATCAAGCTACGAATAGAGGTAAGCCGAGCAACAGGAGTGAAGGTCTCCTCATGATCAATGTTATATTCTGGGTGAAGCCTTTTTTCAACAAGACGAGTTTTGTAGCGCTCAATAGAGCCATCAAAATGGGTCTTGATTTTGTATACCCATTTGCAACCAATTGTAGTCTTTCCAAGAAGAAGATCAACCACATCCCAAGTATGAGCTTTGGCTAAAGTCTATAGTTCATCAGTCATAACCAAAAAGGATTAGTACAAGCCTCACGATAGGAGGTAGGTTCATAAGTAGAAAATGCAGTAGACCCGATAATATAATCACAAAGATGAACAGGTGGTTGAGTTACCCGATGAAGATAACCTTTGGGAAGATTCGGTTAGAAGGTGGGAGACAAGTTAAAAGGCGCAATGTGAGGTGGACCATCAGGGAGAGCAGTCTGGATGGGAGCAGGAGTCAGCAAAGGCGTCTCTACAAATGAGGAACTAGTATCAAATTCATTAGAGAACAGATCTATTGAAGGATTAGTAAACATGATGATAGTAGAAGGGGAGGGTAAGTGAAATGAGAATAGGGAGGAAAACATTTTATGCTCCTAAAAAATCACATGACGGGATACACGAAGATGTTTAGAAAGAGGGTCCCAACAGGGATAGCCTTTATGTTCAATCCCATACCCGAGAAAGCAACAAAGACGAGAACGAGGTTCAAGCTTGGTGTGTTCATGAGGTTAAAGCAGGACAAAACATGCAAACCCAAAAACCCGAAGACGTGTGCATGGAGAGCGCGTGCCATCTAAACATTCTAAAGGAGTTTGATTATAGATGACAGGGGTGGGAACACAATTGATAGTATACATAGCAGTAAGGGCAGTTTCTCCCTAAAAGTTCTTAGGATAGGAAGAAGAGAGAAGGAGAGCTTGAGTAATGCCCAGAATATGCTTATGTTTCCTTTCAACACGTCCATTTTGTTGGGACGTGCCAGCACAGGAATGATGAGGCTGAGTACCATGACTCTGAAGAAAAAAAGAGAAAATTTGTATCCCGATACTCCATAGCATTGTCAGGGCGAAAATTTTTAATGGTCTTTGAAAATTGGGTTTGGACCATTTTTGCAAAGGTATAATAAAGTTGTTTAAGGTCATATCGATTTTTCATGAGAAATAGCCAAGTAAACCGTGAAAAATCATCAACAAAAATAATAAAATAACGAGAGCCCCCCATGGTAGTAGTAGGTGATGGTCCCCAAATATCAGAATGTATGAGATCAATAGGTGCATGGGAAACAGAAGTACTTTTATTAAATGATAAAGTAGGTTGTTTTGCAAGTTGACAAGGCAAACAATCAAAATTATCTGGAAGAACATGACCCAACTGACCACTAGAAACCAAGGACTTTAACCTACTAACAGAAATATGCCCTAAGCGACAATGCCAAAGATGAATAGGGGAAAAAGAAGAATCGTATGCAGGAGCAGCTAACGGTGTGGAATTTGGAACATGAAGGTTAGGGGTGTAAATCTGGCCTGGCCCATATCGGGCCTCGCGGGCCCCCGCCAAAATTCAGGTTAGGCCAGGCTAACCCAAGAGCCAAAAAAATTAGGCCCAGGCCCAACCCTAAGCCTAGTGGTATTTGGGCTGGGTCGGTGGGCCTGGGTGTCACGACCCAAACCCGCGCCCTATGGGTTTAGCACCGTAACCGGCCAGTAATTCGAGATTACCGAAGGCCTGCTTAACAGTAAGACAGTATAACAGAGTACAGGGGCATGGCGGAAGCCAATACAGTAAATAAACAATGTCCAATGAGCTGTGACAGTCTGTATGCAAAAAGATTTTTCATACATATGTGCAGTCGGTGGCAAAACAGTATGTACATCATATACAATCATTCAGAACAGGGACCAAATCCCTATAAAACAGTACAGTAGTAACAGTCTATACAATCACTACAAAACAGAACAGAAGGGGGAAAACTAAAACACCCCATAGCCTTAGCTAGACAGGCTCGGAACCTCGCAGTGAGGCACAGTGGTTGGCTTGACAAAACTGGGAGTCTACCCCGACGCTCCTAGCTCCGATCTGGTGCATGTACACCTACATATATATATAAGCAGTGAGCTAAAGCCCAGTGAATAACATAATGCGTAAAGGGGTTTAGAATGAATGTCCTTACAGTAGTGAAAACAGTTCATTTCAATCAGTATTTCAGTTGTTCAGTACAGTAAACAGTCATATGCGGTACATCCATTAGCATAACAGTAAACAGTAGGTCTTAAAAGACCGAACAGTCAATGATGGCCATCAATCAGTAAACAGTAGTGGTTCCAACGAGGGAACCGACAGAGATCTCTATAACAGTAACAGTCAGTAACAGTAATTGCTAAGGATGCCACAATATAGTTCAGAATATAGGACATACATTCATTCAGTTAACAGTATCAGTTCAGAAAGCAGTACAGTTCAATATTCAGAAGATAATCATTTGAACATATCTTTACACAATTGTTACTCACAGAGTTCTGGGCTACAGTAGGCTAGAGCGTCTCTTCGGAAAGCCAACCCTACACAATTACAGATTGAACACACACTAAGCTACACAGTTGGGAAAGATAATAACTTAATCCCTAATTGCCTCGGTGTGTTCTATATCTATATCCTCATTAAGATGTCTTAAACTAGGCCTAAGAATGCCTAGGATGGGATGAGGATGCAAAGATGTATTCAGAAAATATTTTCAAAATTTCCAGTGAAACAGGGTCCCGCTCGAGCGCAGATTTCCCCGCTTGAGCAGACATGCAGACAACGGTTCCCGCTCGAGCGTCAACTTACCCGCTCGAGCGGACCAAAAAGTACTGGATAGGTGAAATTCACGCTCGATCGGGTGCTCGATAGCTACTCGAGCGTAAGACACAAGGTCCCGCTCGAGCGTCAATCCTTCCACTCGAGCGGACTTCAACACAGTGCAAAGTACTGGGAGCACGAATTTCCCGCTCGAGCGCCACTTTCCCCGCTCGAGCGGGAGTCCAAAATCTGGAATTTCCAGATTTGAATTTCCAAGCTCAAATCAAGATTAAATGCATCAAAATCGATTTCTTTGGGCCCATTTTCCAGAAAACACCTCAAGACCCATAGTACTACATGTTTTAAAGATCAATTTGATAAATCAAAGCCCAATGGTGTTTCAATTAAATCTATTTTCAAACCCAATTTCATGAATATGATCCAAACATGACATGCATGAGTTTTAAATCATTTCAAAGCTTTAAATGCAAGCTCAAATGAGCTAATATCTTCAAGAACATGGTGAAATCATGGTCCATTGTAAAAATATGAACATGCATATGCAATTTCATAAAAGAACAACTTCAAAACTTCAAGATGAAGGCATGCATGCATGAATTAAGCTATATCTCAACACCATTGAACCAATTCAAGCCTTAGGTCACTAAAGGCCCACTAATCATGCAAGAATAAACTCAATTACACGATAAAGAGGGTGAAATTCATACCTAGGTTCCTCAATGACAAGTCTAGAGGTTCAATTTGCCAATTATCCTTCAATTCCTCAAGATTCAAGCCAAACAACAAGTTGAATTCAATTCACTCACTTTCTCTCTCTCTATGGCCGGTTGTGGTGAGGAAGGAGCTGATCAAATGTTGTGTTTACATGTACTAAGGCTCAATATTTTAATAAACAAAGGCCCACTCACAATGGCAAAATAGTAATTAAGTCAATAATGCAATTTGACCCATTTTAATCTAATTAAAACATAGCAAATCAATTTTCAGATAAATATGCCATGAAATCACATAAATTGTGACGATCATAAAACACTAATCGATTTCCGATTCGGCCGCCGATAAGGCTTTCAATTAGCAATTTAAACACAAAGACATGAACAAATAATTTGGCAAGCAAACAGATAGAATACAATTTAACTAACATATACTCAGTCAATCAGTTTCAGATTTCAGTCAGTCAGTTCGGTATTTCGATTACTTCAATTATCAGTCACAATCAGTCTCAGTTTAGCCATAATCGGTAATCAGTGTGAGGGTCATTACAGTCTCCCCTCCTTAAAAAGAGTTTAGTCCTCTAAACTCGAGTTACCTTCATTCTGGAAGAAAACAGGATTCAGTGGGAACAGTTCAGGATATTTTTTAGACATGTCATCTTCCCTTTCCCAAGTGGCATACACGCCACCATGGTTTTGCCAGTCCACTTTTACTAACGGGATCTCTTTGTTTCTCAACTTCTTGATCCGTCTGTTTACAATCTGTATAGGTCGTTCCTCGTAAGTGTAGTCATCACTCAACACTACACGAGTAGGCTCTATCACGTGGAAAGGATCCCGGAGGTAATCCCTCAACATAGAAATGTGGAAGACGTTATGCATATGCTCCATTTTAGGAGGAAGCGCAACTTGATACGCCACCGGATTGATTTTCTCAATAATCTTGTACGGTCCGACATATCTTGGCGCTAACTTGCCTTTGACTCCAAAACGAGTCTGGCCTTTCATCGGTGTCACTTTCACAAAGACGTGATCACCCACTTCATACTCTCTGTCTCGCCTTCTGACATCTGCATAACTTTTCTGTCTGCTCTGTGCAGTTTTCAGTCTCTGTTGTATCAGTTTCACTTTCTCAGTCGTTTCATACACAATCTCGGGGCCAAGCAAAGGCCCATCTCCAACTTCTGCCCAGCAAATTGGAGATCTACATTTTCTGCCATACAATGTCTTAAAGGGCGCCATACCAATACTTAAATGATAGCTGTTGTTGTAGGCGCATTCAGCTAAGGGCAAATGGCATTCCCAGTTTCCCTGAAAATCAAGGACACACATTCTCAATAAATCCTCCAGAGTCTGGATGGTTCTTTCTGATTGGCCATCTGTCTGAGGATGATAGGCACTACTCAGTCTCAGTTCAGTACCCAATGCAGTCTGTAAGCTTTGCCAAAACCTCGATGTAAACTTCGAATCCCTGTCAGAAACAATGGACACAGGCACTCCATGCAGTCTAACAATTTCATCAATATAGAGTACAACCAATTTGTCCGCATTATAAATTGTCTTAACAGGTAAGAAGTGAGCAGATTTAGTCAGTCTATCAACAATAACCCAAATCGATCATACCTTTACTGGAGCGAGGCAATCCCACGATAAAATCCATAGTAATATGCTCCCATTTCCACTCCGGTATCGGTAAGGGCTGCAATAAGCCTGCGGGTCGTTGATGTTCGGCTTTAACTTGTTGGCAATGAAGACATTTTGATACAAAATCAGCAATTTCTTTCTTCATTCCCGGCCACCAGAAATTCAGTTTCAGGTCTTGGTACATTTTCGTATTCCCCGGATGAATAGAAAACTTTGAGTTGTGGCCTTCTTGCAAAACTCTTCTCTTCAGTTCAATATCATTCGGTACACACAGTCTTCGTTGAAATTTCAGTACATCATTTTCAAATTTGAACCCCGGTCTCGGTTTAGATTCCCTCTCTTCGATGATCTTCCTCAAGAAGTCATCCTGTTGCTGTTTCTCTTTAATTTCTTCAATCAGTGCCGGTTGAGCAGAAATAGCAGCTATTGTTCCACCTTGTTCTCTCAAAACAATTTCAATTTCAGATCTTTCAAGGTCACGAAGCAACTGTTTTTGTCCGGTGAGCGAACAAGCTAAGTTTCCGATCGATTTCCAACTCAAGGCATCGGCAACGGTGTTGGCTTTTCCCGGATTATACAGAATCTGTAGGTCATAATCTTTAATCAGTTCTAGCCATCTCCGCTGTCTCATGTTCAGTTCTTTCTGTGTGAAGAAGTATTTCAGACTCTTGTAGTCGGTATATACTTCACATGTCGCCCCATAAAGATAGTGACGCCAGATTTTCAGTGCAAATACTACTGCAGCAAGTTCCAGATCATGGGTCGGGTAGTTTTTTTCATGCGGTCTCAGTTGTCGGGAAGCATAGGCAATTACTCTCCCATTCTGCATTAAAACACACCCCAAACCCTTATGAGAAGCATCACTAAATACAGTATAACCATCCGTACCTTAAGGTAAGAACAGGTGCAATCACGAGTCGAGTTTTCAACTCTTGGAATGCTGATTCCCTTTGGTCAGTCTAGTCAAATGATATCCCCTTCTGAGTTAATTGAGTCAACGGTAAGGCAATTTTGGAGAAATCTTTGACAAATCTTATGTAATATCCAGCCAAACCCAAAAAGCTTTGGACTTCTATCACATTTGTTGGTCTAGGCCAGTTCACTACAGCTTCAATTTTCTGCGGATCAACGGAAATCCCATCTTTGCTAACAACATGCCCCAAAAACATAACATGATCAAGCCAAAATTCACATTAGACAGTTTAGCATAAAGTTTCTGTTCTCTTAGAGTCTGTAGGGCAAGTCTCAGATGATGTTCATGTTCTTCTATACTTTTGGAGTAAATCAGTATGTCATCAATGAATACAACAATATAGTCATCAAGGTATGGTTTAAAAATTCTGTTCATGAGGTCCATAAATGCAGCAGGTGCATTGGTAACTCCAAAAGGCATGACTAAAAATTCGTAATGTTTATACCTCGTTCGAAAAGCAGTTTTGTCAATGTCCTCTGGTTTAACTTTCAGCTGATGATATCCGGATCTGAGATCAATCTTAGAAAACACTTGAGCACCCTGTAACTGATCAAATAAGTCATCAATTCGAGGCAATGGGTATTTGTTTTTCACAGTTACCTTGTTCAGTTCGCGATAATCAATACACAGTCTCAATGAGCCGTCTTTCTTTTTCACAAACAAGACAGGTGCTGTCACGACCCAAACCCGGCCCTATGGGTTTAGCACCGTAACCGGCCAGTAATCCGTGATTACCGAAGGCCTGCTTAACAGTAATACAGTATAACAGAGTTCAGGGCCTGGCGGAAGCCAATACAGTAAATAACTAGTGTCCATTGAGCTGTGGAAATCTGTATGCCAAAAACATTTTTCATGCATTCATACAGTTCAAACAGTACGGTCCATATACAGTCATACATAAACATTCAGTACGGGGACTTAATCCCTCGATAACAGCACAGTAAAACAGTAAACAGTCAATACAATCCGTTCGGTCAATACAAAACAGTAGGACAGTACAAAAAGGGGAAGTATTAAAACACCCCTAAGCCTTAGCATAACAGGCTCGGAACCTCGCAGTGAGGCACACAGGCTGGCTTGACAAAACTGGGGACCAACCCACGCTCCTAGCTCTGGTCTGGCTGCTGAGAACCTACATATATATATAAACAGTGAGCTAAAGCCCAGTGAATAACATAAAGCGTAAAGAGGTTATGAATGAATGTCCTTACAGTAATGAAAGCAGTTCATTAAACAGTATTTCAGACTTTCAGTATTTCAGTCAATCAGTCATATGTGGTACATCCATTAGCCTATAAACAGTAGGTCCAAAGGACCGGGTCTTAACAGACCCAACAGTAATGATGGCCAATCATTCAGTAAACCGTATGGTTCCACAAGGGAACCGACAGAGCTCTGTAACAGTAACAATAATTGCTAAGGATGCCACAATACAGTTCAGAATACAGGACATACATTCATTTGGTAAACAATAACAGTTCAATAAACAGTTCAGTTCAGTATTCAAAAGATAACCATTTTGAACATATCTTTACACAACTGTTACTCACAGAGATTGGGCTAATAGCAGCTAGAGCGCGTCCCCGAGAGCCAACCCTAAACAGTTAACAAATAGAACACACACTAAGTTTCACAGTCGGGAAGGATGATAATAAATCCCTAAATTTCCTCGGTGTGGTTCTATGTCTAAATCCTCATTAAGATGTCTTAAACTAGGCCTAAGAATGCCTAGGATGAGATGAGGATGCAAAAATACAGTTGGAAGGCATTTTTCAAAAGTTGCTGAAAATAGGCTCTTCGCTCGAGCGAGCCTTCCTTCGCTCGAGCGAGCTTCAAAAATCAAAGGCTTCGCTCGAGCGAACAATCCTTCGCTCGAGCGATCTTATGAACAGTAAAAGTACTGGTTGCTCGATTTTTACGCGCGATACCACGCTCGATGCTCGCTCGAGCGAGCTTGCAAAACCAAAGGGCTCGCTCGAGCGAGGAATCCTTCGCTCGAGCGAGGAAGCCAAATCTGGAATTTCCAGATTTGTCTCCCAAGTTCGAACCAAGCATTCAACAACCCAAAACTCAACCTCTTGGGCCCAAATTCTGGAAAAACATTTCAAACTCATAGTACGACAAGTTTTAAAGCTCAATTTGTACCTGCAAGGGCCAAAGGTGAGTCAATTAAAGCCATTTTCAAACCCATTTTCAAGAATAAATTTCAAACATGCAATGTATGAACTTTAAATCAAATTCAAGCTTCAATACTTGTCCAAATGGACTCATTTCTTCAAGAATATGCTGAAAACATGGACTTTAGTATAAACATGAACATGCATGCACCAATCCACCATGAATTCAACTCAAACTTCATCATTTCATCAACATTTCAAACATGCATGCATGAATTAAACTCTAAATCACACTTTTGAACCAATCCATGTTCAAACTCTACAATTTATTTGATTCATGCAAGACAACCTTAAATGCAACAATGAGGGATTGATTTACCTTGACTAAGTCTTCAATTAAGAGCCTAGGAGATCAACAATGGGTTCAACACTTCAATCCTCTTAAGTTCCAAGCATAATCAAGCAAAATGTGAAGAAATCAACTCTCTCTCCCTTCTTACTCTCTCTAAATTCGGTTGAAGCAAGGTCACAAAGCTGATGGAAATGTTTAAACTACAAGTATATGGCTCAATATAATATTCTAAGGGATCCACTAAGGGTGGCAATTTGGTAGATAAGTCAAACTTGGCAATTAACTCCTTTTAACCTAATTTAATCATTCCTAATCAATTTTCAGATAAAAATACCATTAAATCACAAATATCCTACTGATTATAAAACTCTAAACGGTTCCTAATTCGGCCGCCGATAAGGCCTTCAATTAGCAGTTTTAAACACATAAACACAAACAGATAATCAATCAATCAAACAGGTGCAATATGCAATTCAATCAACAAGCTTATTCACTTTCAGTTTCGATTTCAATCAGTTTATTCAGTAACTCAATTCATTCAATTATCAGTCATTATCAGTTCAGTTTAGCAGTAATCAATGTATAATTCAGTGGTTTATCGGTAATCAGTACGAGGGTTGTTACAGTCTCCCCTCCTTATAAGGAGTTTAGTCCTCTAAACTCGAGTTACCTTCAGTTTGGAAGAAAATAGGGTTCAGTGGGAACAACTCAGGATATCTTTTTGCCATGTCATCTTCCCTTTCCCAAGTGGCATACACGCCACCATGATTCTGCCAGTCAACTTTCACTAGTGGGATCTCCTTGCTTCTCAGTTTCTTGATCCGTCGGTTTACAATCTGTATAGGCCGTTCCTCGTAAGTGTAGTCATCACTCAACACGATACGGGTAGGCTCAATCACATGAAACGGATCTCGAAGATAGTCTCTCAATATCGAAATGTGGAAGACGTTATGCATATGCTCCATTTCAGGAGGAAGTGCAACTTGATACGCCACCGGATTGATTTTCTCAATCACCTCATACGGTCCGACATACCGCGGCGCTAATTTGCCCTTGACTCCAAAACGAGTCTGGCCTTTCATTGGTGTCACTTTCACAAAACGTGATCACCCACTTCATACTCTCTATCCTCTTCTAACATCTGCATAACTCTTCTGTCTACTCTGTGCAGTTTTCTCTGTTGTATCAGCTTTATCTTTTCAGTCGTTTCATAAACAATTTCGGGCCCAAGCAAAGGCCCATCTCCAACTTCTGCCCAGCAAATTGGAGATCTACACTTCCTGCCATACAATGCCTCGAAAGGCGCCATACCAATACTCGAATGGTAGCTGTTGTTGTAGGCGAATTCAGCCAACGGCAAATGACTTTCCCAGTTTCCTTGGAAATCAAGGACACACATTCTCAATAGATCCTCTAAAGTTTGGATGGTCCTTTCTGACTGTCCATCTGTCTGAGGATGATAGGCGCTACTCAGCCTCAATTCAGTACCCAATGCAGTCTGTAGGCTTTGCCAGAACCTCGATGTAAACTTCGCATCCCTGTCAGAAACAATAGACACAGGCACTCCGTGCAATCTAACAATTTCATCAATATAGATAACAGCCAATTTATCCGCATTATAGATTGTCTTGACAGGTAAGAAGTGTGCAGACTTAGTCAATCTATCAACAATAACCCAAATAGAATCCATACCTTTCCTGGAGCGAGGTAATCCAACGATAAAATCCATCGTGATATGCTCCCATTTCCACTCTGGTATGGGTAAGGGTTGCAGTAATCCGGCAGGTCGTTGATGTTCCGCCTTAACTTGTTGGCAATGAAGACACTTAGACACAAAGTCGGCAATTTCTTTCTTCATTCCCGGCCACCAGAAATTCTGTTTCAGATCTTGGTACATTTTCGTATTCCCCGGGTGAATAGAAAACTTCGAACTGTGGCCTTCTTGGAGAACTCTTCTTTTCAATTCAGTGTCATTTGGTACACACAGTCTATCTTGAAATTTCAGTACATTGTTGTCAAATTTGAACCCCGGTCTCGTTTTGAATCTCTCTCTTCGATGATTTTCTTCAAGTAATCATCCAGTTGCTGTTTCTCCTTAATCTCTTCAATCAATGCTGGTTGAGCAGTAATGACAGCTATTGTTCCCCTTGTTCTTCAAAACAATTTCAATCTCAGACTTTTCAAGATCATGAAGCAATTCTTTCTGCCCGTCAGCAAACAGGCTATGTTCCCAATCGATTTTCGGCTCAAAGCATCGGCAACGGTATTGGCTTTTCCCGGATGGTACAGAATCTGTAGGTCATAATCTTTGATCAATTCAAGCCATCTCCGCTGTCTCATATTCAGTTCTTTCTGTGTGAAGAAGTATTTCAAACTCTTGTGGTCGGTATATACTTCACATGTCGCCCCATACAAATAGTGGCGCCAAATTTTCAATGCAAAAACCACTGCAGCAAGTTCCAGATCATGGGTTGGGTAATTCTTTTCATGCGGTCTCAACTGTCGGGAAGCATAAGCAATAACTCTCCCATTCTGCATTAAAACACATCCCAAACCCTTATGAGAAGCATCACTAAAAACAGTGTAACCATCTGTACCTGAGGGTAGTGTAAGGACCGGTGCAGTCACCAGTCGAGTTTTCAACTCTTGGAATGCTGATTCCCTTTGGTCAGTCCAGTCAAATGATGTCCCCTTCTGTGTCAACTGAGTCAGTGGTAAGGCAATCTTGGAGAAATCTTTGACAAATCTCCTGTAATATCCAGCCAATCCCAAAAAGCTTCGGACTTCGGTTACATTCGTTGGTCTAGGCCAGTTCACTACAGCTTCAATTTTCTGCGGATCAACAGAAATTCCATCCTTGCTAATAACATGCCCCAAAAACATCACATGATCAAGCCAAAATTCACATTTAGACAGTTTAGCATACAGTTTCTGTTCTCTTAAGGTCTGTAGGGCAAGTCTTAGATGGTGTTCATGTTCTTCAACAGTCTTAGAATAAATCAGTATGTCATCAATAAAGACTACAACGAAATCATCAAGGTACGGTTTAAAAATTCTGTTCATGAGGTCCATAAATGCAGCAGGGGCATTCGTGACTCCGAACGGCATAACTAAAAATTCGTAATGGCCATACCTCGTTCTAAAAGCAGTCTTATCAATATCTCCCGGTTTAACTTTCAGTTGATGGTACCCCGATCTAAGATCAATCTTGGAAAACACTTGTGCACCCTGTAACTGGTCAAATAGATCATTAATACGCGGTAATGGATATTTATTCTTTACAGTTACCTTGTTCAGTTCACGGTAATCGATGCACAGTCTCAGTGAGCCATCTTTCTTCTTTACAAACAAAACAGGTGCACCCCACGGTGAAGCACTAGGTCTGATAAACTTTTTGTCTAACAGTTCCTGCAATTGCACTTTCAATTCCTTCAGTTCGGTTGGAGCCATTCTGTAAGGAGCTTTAGACATTGGTTGTGTACCCGGAATCACATCCACAGTAAATTCAATTTCCCTGTCAATCAAATCCCCTGGCAAATCATCTGGAAACACATCTGGGAATTCTCTGACTATAGGAATACAATTCACATCAGTTTTAACACTATCATCAGTAGACACAGTCAGTACAGAACACAGATATCCTTTACACCCCTTTCTAATCAGTCTAACAGCTTTCACAGAAGAAATCAGATACGGGGGAGGTACTACTCCACTCCATTAAACACAAATTCAGGCAAACCCGGTGGACGGAAAACTACTTGTTTTGTTACACAGTCTATAGTGGCATGATATTTTTGTAACCAATCCATCCCCAATATTACATCAAAGTGATCGATATTCAATGGCAGTAAATCAATAAATAGATGCATATCCCCAACAATAATCTCACAGGCAGGATACATATATGCACATGTCATGGATCCCCCAACGGGTGATGATACAGCTAGCAGATAGTTCATGGGTTCTAAGGGTCTATTCAATTTATGCGAAAAAGCATACGATACATACGAATGTGTAGACCCCGAATCAATCAACACATATGCATTTTGAGCACAGATAGAGAGGATAGCTGACACGACAGTCTCAGTGTTTTGCACGTCTCCCGGTACTAGGGCAAACACTCGGCCCTGCCTCATAGGCTCTTTCCCGGTAGCTTTGGGGTTAGGCTTCGGTGGTACATTTGATGCTGCTACACTCGGTGCAGCTTTACTACTGGATTGCGGGGCAGAGGGGCAATCTTTAATTCTGTGGCCCACTTTGCCACACCTGAAACAAGCTCCAGAAATCTGATAGCAAACCCCTTTGTGTTTGTTGCCACATATGGAGCAGGGTGGAGTAAATCCACTCCCTTGGCTGGGGCTAGTTGTCGACCTCGTATTCTGTTTCTTGTTTGCTGGGTTATGCTTGCCTTTCTTGAATTTGAAACCCTGCCTTTTTCCTTGCCACTCAGTTGTTGGTGCTTCAGTTTTCAGTGCTTCAATATTTGATTCGGCCATCAAGGCCCTGTCAAGAACACCCACATAAGTTGGCAATTTCAACATGTTGACTCGGTCAAGGATAGCAACATTTAGGCCACCTTCCAATCTCCTGGCCTTCTTATAATCGGTGTCCACCATGTGTGGTGCATACCTAGCAAGTTCAGTAAATTTCTTCTCATACTCGGCAACAGACATTTTGCCCTGTTTCAGTTGCTCAAACTCCGTTACTTTTCGGTCTCGGATGCACTGGGGAAAGTACTTTTCAAAGAAGGACTCCTTGAACTGAGCCCAAGTCATAATAGCATTCGCATCGCGGGTCAACATCCACCACCTTCTTGCTTCTTCTTGAAGGGTGAAGGTTGCTAACAGTACTTTGTTGGCTTCGGAACACGGAAACACTTCAAATAATTTCTCTGTTTCAAGTACCCAAGCTTCAGCCTTCAATGGTTCAAGGCCTCCCTGAAAGGATGGCGGTTTTAGCTTGCTGAATTTCTGGGTAAGAGCAATAATATCCCCCTCATTTGCATTCACATTTTGCACATTCTGTTCCGGTTGCACCGGAGGAGGAGGAGGTGGGGGCGGTTGGTTCTGTTGTTGGTCCAGTCTTTCAATTATCAGTCCCATCATTAGTTCCAGTCTGGCCATTCTAGCCTCAGATGATTCAGGTTCATTAGCAGCATTTGCATTATCCATTTTTTTCTATGAACAGTTATAACAGTTTCAATCATAAGCAGTCATAACAGTTATCGTTATAAGCGGTTTAACATTTTAACACTTAATCAGTCAGTCATAAGCACACACTTTTCAAATTCATGAGATGCCCTAATTACTTTTCTAGGACACCCTATAGCTCATTTGGACACGTGTGTGCGGTATAACTCGTGGTTAAGTATCGCTCTGATACCACTCTGTCACGACCCAAACCCGGCCCTATGGGTTTAGCACCGTAACCGGCCAGTAATCCGTGATTACCGAAGGCCTGCTTAACAGTAATACAGTATAACAGAGTTCAGGGCCTGGCGGAAGCCAATACAGTAAATAACTAGTGTCCATTGAGTGTGGAAATCTGTATGCCAAAAACATTTTTCATGCATTCATACAGTTCAAACAGTACGGTCCATATACAGTCATACATAAACATTCAGTACGGGGACTTAATCCCTCGATAACAGCACAGTAAAACAGTAAACAGTCAATACAATTTGTTCGGTCAATACAAAACAGTAGGACAGTACAAAAAGGGGAAGTATTAAAACACCCTAAGCCTTAGCATAACAGGCTCGGAACCTCGCAGTGAGGCACACAGGCTGGCTTGACAAAACTGGGGACCAACCCACGCTCCTAGCTCTGGTCTGGCTGCTGAGAACCTACATATATATATAAACAGTGAGCTAAAGCCCAGTGAATAACATAAAGCGTAAAGAGGTTATGAATGAATGTCCTTACAGTAATGAAAGCAGTTCATTAAACAGTATTTCAGACTTTCAGTATTTCAGTCAATCAGTCATATGTGGTACATCCATTAGCCTATAAACAGTAGGTCCAAAGGACCGGGTCTTAACAGACCCAACAGTAATGATGGCCAATCATTCAGTAAACCGTATGGTTCCACAAGGGAACCGACAGAGCTCTGTAACAGTAACAATAATTGCTAAGGATGCCACAATACAGTTCAGAATACAGGACATACATTCATTCAGGTAAACAATAACAGTTCAATAAACAGTTCAGTTCAGTATTCAAAAGATAACCATTTTGAACATATCTTTACACAACTGTTACTCACAGAGATTGGGCTAATAGCAGCTAGAGCGCGTCCCCGAGAGCCAACCCTAAACAGTTAACAAATAGAACACACACTAAGTTTCACAGTCGGGAAGGATGATAATAAATCCTAAATTTCCTCGGTGTGGTTCTATGTCTAAATCCTCATTAAGATGTCTTAAACTAGGCCTAAGAATGCCTAGGATGAGATGAGGATGCAAAAATACAGTTGGAAGGCATTTTTCAAAAGTTGCTGAAAATAGGCTCTTCGCTCGAGCGAGCCTTCCTTCGCTCGAGCGAGCTTCAAAAATCAAAGGCTTCGCTCGAGCGAACAATCCTTCGCTCGAGCGATCTTATGAACAGTAAAAGTACTGGTTGCTCGATTTTTACGCGCGATACCACGCTCGATGCTCGCTCGAGCGAGCTTGCAAAACCAAAGGGCTCGCTCGAGCGAGGAAGCCAAATCTGGAATTTCCAGATTTGTCTCCCAAGTTCGAACCAAGCATTCAACAACCCAAAACTCAACCTCTTGGGCCCAAATTCTGGAAAAACATTTCAAACTCATAGTACGACAAGTTTTAAAGCTCAATTTGTACCTGCAAGGGCCAAAGGTGAGTCAATTAAAGCCATTTTCAAACCCATTTTCAAGAATAAATTTCAAACATGCAATGTATGAACTTTAAATCAAATTCAAGCTTCAATACTTGTCCAAATGGACTCATTTCTTCAAGAATATGCTGAAAACATGGACTTTAGTATAAACATGAACATGCATGCACCAATCCACCATGAATTCAACTCAAACTTCATCATTTCATCAACATTTCAAACATGCATGCATGAATTAAACTCTAAATCAACACTTTTGAACCAATCCATGTTCAAACTCTACAATTTATTTGATTCATGCAAGACAACCTTAAATGCAACAATGAGGGATTGATTTACCTTGACTAAGTCTTCAATTAAGAGCCTAGGAGATCAACAATGGGTTCAACACTTCAATCCTCTTAAGTTCCAAGCATAATCAAGCAAAATGTGAAGAAATCAACTCTCTCTCCCTTCTTACTCTCTCTAAATTCAGTTGAAGCAAGGTCACAAAGCTGATGGAAATGTTTAAACTACAAGTATATGGCTCAATATAATATTCTAAGGGATCCACTAAGGGTGGCAATTTGGTAGATAAGTCAAACTTGGCAATTAACTCCTTTTAACCTAATTTAATCATTCCTAATCAATTTTCAGATAAAAATACCATTAAATCACAAATATCCTACTGATTATAAAACTCTAAACGGTTCCTAATTCGGCCGCCGATAAGGCCTTCAATTAGCAGTTTTAAACACATAAACACAAACAGATAATCAATCAATCAAACAGGTGCAATATGCAATTCAATCAACAAGCTTATTCACTTTCAGTTTCGATTTCAATCAGTTTATTCAGTAACTCAATTCATTCAATTATCAGTCATTATCAGTTCAGTTTAGCAGTAATCAATGTATAATTCAGTGGTTTATCGGTAATCAGTACGAGGGTTGTTACAGGTGCGCCCCACGGTGAAGTACTAGGCCTGATGAACTTCTTATCTAACAGTTCCTGCAATTGCACTTTCAATTCTTTCAATTCAGTTGGGGCCATTCGGTAAGGAGCTTTAGATACTGGCTGGGTACCTGGAACCATATCAACAGTGAATTCAATCTCCCTGTCAATCAAATCCCCTGGCAGATTATCTAGAAAAACATCTGGGAATTCTCTGACTATGGGAATACTGTTCACATTAGCATTATCATCAGTAGATACAGTCAATACAGAACACAGATACCCTTTACACCCCTTCCTAATTAGTTTAACAGCTTTCACAGACGAAATCAAATACGGAGGAGGTACTACTCCACTTCCATTAAATACAAATTCGGGTAAACCAGGTGGACGGAAAACAACTTGCTTGGTCACACAGTCAATGGTAGCATGATATTTTTGTAACCAGTCCATCCCCAATATTACATCAAAGTGATCAATGTTCAATGGCAGTAGATCAATAAACAGATGCATATCCCCAACAATAATCTCACAAGCAGGATACATATATGCACATGTCATGGATCCCCCAGTAGGTGATGATACAGCTAACAGATAGTTCATAGGTTTTAGGGGTCTATTTAATTTTCGCGAAAAAGCATGCGATACATAAGAATGTGTAGACCCCGAATCAATCAGTACATATGCATTTTGAGTACAAATAGAGAGGATACCTGACACAACGGTCTCGGTATTTTGCACATCTCCCGGTACTAGGGCGAATACTCGGCCCTACCTCATGGGCTCTTTCCCGATAGCTTTGGGGTTCGATTTTGGTGCAACAGTTGATACTGCGGCGCTGCCTGCAGCTTTACTATCGCTCCGAGCAGTGGAAGGGCAATCTTTAACCATGTGGCCCACCTTGCCACACCTGTAACAAGCACCAGATAGTTTATAACAAACTCCCTTATGATTCTTACCACATTCGGAACAGGGCGGTATGGAACCACTCCCTTGGCTGGGTCTAGTTGTTAACCCCGTATTCTGTTTCTTATTCAAGGGGTTATGCTTGCCTTTCTTGAATTTAAAATTCTGCCTTTTACCACGCCATTCAGACGCTGGTGTTTCAGTTTCCAGTGCTTCGATGTTCGCTTCAGCCATCAAGGCTCGGTCAAGAACATTCACATACGTCGGTAATTTTAGAACACTTATTCTATCCAGTATTGCAACATTCAGGCCGCCTTCAAACCTTTGGCCTTTTTGTAATCAGTGTCCACCATGTGTGGTGCATATCTAGCAAGCCCGGTGAACTTTGCTTCGTATTCAGCAACAGACATTGTGCCCTGTCTTAGCTGTTCAAATTCAGTCACCTTCCTATCCCTGACACACTGAGGGAAGTACTTTTCAAAGAAGGCTACTTTGAATTGAGCCCAAGTCATAGCAGTGTTGTCATCACGGGTAAGCATCCACCACCTTCTAGCCTCTTCTTGTAAAATGAAGGTGGCTAACAGTACTTTATTTGCCTCCGAGCACGGAAACACCTCAAACAATTTCTCTGTTTCAAGAACCCATGCTTCAGCGTTTAACGGTTCAAGGCCTCCCTAAAAGGATGGCGGTTTCAGTTTGCTGAACTTCTGGGTAAGAGCAATTATGTCCTCATCATTAACATTCACATTTTGTTCCGGTTGTACCGGAGGAGGAGGTGGGGGCTGTTGGTTCTGTTGTTGATCGAGTCTTTCAGTTATCAGTTCCATCATTCTTTCCAGTCTTGCCATTCTTGCCTCAGAGGATGAGGATTCAGATTCATTTGCAGTTCTTGTATTATCCATTTCACTATAAGCAGTTATAACAGTTATCGACATAAGCGGTTGCATACTTAAACAGTTTAACACATTAGCATATATTCAGTCATGTCATAACCACACACTTATCATGCTCATGCGATGCCCTAATTACTTTTCTAGGACACCCTATATCTCATTTGGACGCGTTTGTGCGGTATAACTTGTGGTAAGTATCGCTCTGATACCACTCTGTCACGACCCAAACCCGCCCCTATGGGTTTAGCACCGTAACTGGCCAGTAATCCGAGATTACCGAAGGCCTGCTTAACAGTAAGACAGTATAACAGAGTACAGGGGCATGGCGGAAGCCAATACAGTAAATAAACAATGTCCAATGAGCTGTGACAGTCTGTATGCAAAAAGATTTTTCATACATATGTGCAGTCGGTGGCAAAACAGTATGTATATCATATACAATCATTCAGAACAGGGACCAAATCCCTATAAAACAGTACAGTAGTAACAGTCTATACAATCACTACAAAACAGAACAGAAGGGGGAAAACTAAAACACCCCATAGCCTTAGCTAGACAGGCTCGGAACCTCGCAGTGAGGCACAGTGGTTGGCTTGACAAAACTGGAAGTCTACCCCGACGCTCCTAGCTTCGATCTGGTGCCTGTACACCTACATATATATATATGAGCAGTGAGCTAAAGCCCAGTGAATAACATAATGCGTAAAGGGGTTTAGAATGAATGTCCTTACAGTAGTGAAAACAGTTCATTTCAATCAGTATTTCAGTTGTTCAATACAGTAAACAGTCATATGCGGTACATCCATTAGCATAACAATAAACAGTAGGTCTTAAAAGACCGAACAGTCAATGATGGCCATCAATTAGTAAACAGTAGTGGTTCCAACGAGGGAACCGACAGAGATCTCTATAACAGTAACAGTCAGTAACAGTAATTGCTAAGGATGCCACAATACAGTTCAGAATATAGGACATACATTCATTCAGTTAACAGTATCAGTTCAGAAAGCAGTACAGTTCAATATTCAGAAGATAATCATTTGAACATATCTTTACACAATTGTTACTCACAGAGTTCTGGGCTACAGTAGGCTAGAGCGTCTCTTCGGAAAGCCAACCCTACACAGTTACAGACTGAACACACACTAAGTTACACAGTTGGGAAAGATAATAACTTAATCCCTAATTGCCTCGGTGTGTTCTACATCTATATCCTCATTAAGATGTCTTAAACTAGGCCTAAGAATGCCTAGGATGGGATGAGGATGCAAAGATGTATTCAGAAAACATTTTCAAAATTTCCAGTGAAACAGGGTCCCACTCGAGCGCAGATTTCCCCGCTCGAGCGAACATGCAGACAACGGTTCCAGCTCGAGCGTCAACTTACCCGCTCGAGCGGACCAAAAAGTACTGGATAGGTAAAATTCATGCTCGATCGGGCGCTCGATAGCCGCTCGAGCGTAAGACACAAGGTCCCGCTTGAGCGGACTTCAACACAGTGCAAAGTATTGGGAGCACGAATTTCCCGCTCGAGCGCCACTTTCCCCGCTCGAGCGGGAGTCCAAAATCTGGAATTTCCAGATTTGAACTTCCAAGCTCAAATCAAGATTAAATGCATCAAAATCGATTTCTTTGGGCCCATTTTCCAGAAAATACCTCAAGACCCATAGTACTACATGTTTTAAAGATCAATTTGATAAATCAAAGCCTAATGGTGTTTCAATTAAATCCATTTTCAAACCCAATTTCATGAATATGATCCAAACATGACATGCATGAGTTTTAAATCATTTCAAAGCTTTAAATGCAAGCTCAAATGAGCTAATATCTTCAAGAACATGGTGAAATCATGGTCCATTGTAAAAATATGAACATGTATGTGCAATTTCATAAAAGAACAACTTCAAAACTTCAAGATGAAGGCATGCATGCATGAATTAAGCTATATCTCAACACCATTGAACCAATTCAAGCCTTAGGTCACTAAAGGCCCACTAATCATGCAAGAATAAACTCAATTACACGATAAAGAGGGTGAAATTCATACCTAGGTTCCTCAATGACAAGTCTAGAGGTTCAATTTGCCAATTATCCTTCAATTCCTCAAGATTCAAGCCAAACAACAAGTTGAATTCAATTCACTCACTTTCTCTCTCTCTATGGCCGGTTGTGGTGAGGAAGGAGCTGATCAAATGTTGTGTTTACATGTACTAAGGCTCAATATTTTAATAAACAAAGGCCCACTCACAATGGCAAAATAGTAATTAAGTCAATAATGCAATTTGACCCATTTTAATCTAATTAAAACATAGCAAATCAATTTTCAGATAAATATACCATGAAATCACATAAATTGTGACGATCATAAAACACTAATCAATTTCTGATTCGGCCGCCGATAAGGTTTTCAATTAGCAATTTAAACACAAAGACTGAACAAATAATTTGGCAAGCAAACAGATAGAATACAATTTAACTAACATATACTCAGTCAATCAGTTTCAGATTTCAGTTAGTCAGTTCGGTATTTCGATTACTTCAATTATCAATCACAATCAGTCTCAGTTTAGCCATAATCGGTAATTAATCGGTAATCAGTGTGAGGGTCATTACACTGGGCCTGGGCCTGACCATTTTTTTATTTATTTTTTTTTTCTACCAAGATTTTATTATTTTCCACTAAAACAGACACTAGGCCCCAAACGAGTTAGGCCTTGAGTGGGTCTTAAGCGGGCTGATGGGTTGGGCTACCGGCCGGGCCAGGCGGACTAGGCCGAGCTTCAAAATGATGGCCCAGCCCAAGCCCAATGGCTCGGGCCCGAGCCCAAACGGGCCTAAATGGGCAGGGCCCATACCGGGCAGGAGGCAGGTTGCGAGCCATTTTTACACTTCTAATGAAGGTGAATGAGCTCATAGAGACGTCCATGCTTACAGCCGATCCCAAGAGTCTGTCCCATCTAAAGATCCTACACTAAACAACCATTAGCAGAAAATGTGACAGTTAGACCAAACTTACATAATTGACTAATGGAGATAAGGTTTAAGGTAAGAGCAAGAATATGACAAACATGTAGTAAAGACAAATTAGAGATGGAAACAGAACCAACATGACTTATGGACATGAGAGATCCATGGGCAGTATGAATAGAGGAAATAGGAGCACATGGGGAGAGGGAAGAAAATATGGTAGAATTGGAAGTCATATGATTACAGCACGCTGAGTCAAAATACCAAGAAGATATACCTGAAGTCACAGAAAAAGCAGTAGGGGGAAGTGTACCAGAGGTGGAGAGAAATTGTTTGAACAGGGCCTCAACATCAGTTTGGAAAAAGACAGGGGCAGATAGATCGAGCAACTCGGAGAAATCCTCAAGGGCAACAGCAGCAGTGCGATGAATAGGCAAAGATCTAGACTGATTCCCGAGATGATGTGAACTACCCTTGGAAGAGCCACCGCGAGAGGAAGGGCTAATAGAAGATAACCGGGAGGGATTGTGAAAACAATCCTGCTGCAGATGACCAGGACCAATTTTGTTGCAATATCGACAGGGTCTAACTAGGCAATGAACCAGAAGATGAGTAGAAGGAAGACCCCGATTCTAACAATAAATACAGGTTGTGGATTGCTGGGTCGGCATGGAAGAAGTCTGTGATTGAAGAGTGGCAAGAACAGAGTCTACATGATGAGTTTAGAGAGTAGCGAGACGAGTCTTCTCAGATAACAGCTCTGAAATAGCATGCTCACGAGTGGGTAGTGGAGTGCGATGAAGGACAGATACATGCACAGGCTCAAAATGGGTAGTGAGAGCCATGAGAAATTGAACCAACCACTACTGATTATGATATGTAGTGAAGAAAGCAGCATTGTCAGTGTGAGGCCAAGTAGGTTCTGAAAGCGTAAGCTGGTCCCAAACAGAATACATCTAAGAAAGAAAGTCATTAATAGACTGACCAGGGTCTTAGCGCATGCAGTGAAGATGACTCTGAAGTTAATATTGATGGACATGACTGGTAGCCTGGTATCGTTCTTTATAAAAATTCCGAATGTCTTTAGCAAGAGTGGTAACAGAGTCAAGCTGAAAACATCCAAACTGAAGACTAATAGAAGTAATAGAGGTATTCCGAAGCCAAGTAATGATCTAGTAGTTCTTACTGTCCCAATTTTCTAATCTGTCTTCATACTTAGCAGTAGTTTCAGCAGCCTCTTTCATTGGTTTGGTCACATCCCTAGTGATAATACGGCAGAGTTTCCTACCTTTCAGGAAGGAAGACATGACTTGGGCCCGCAGACCATAATTAGAGCCAGCAAGAATATCAAAAATTGGATGGGAGGCATCATGACGATCCATAATAATATTGTGGTAAGACTAAATAAATAGAAACAATACTGTAAAAGCAAAATCAGGTAAAACAGAGCATACCAGTGAGTCCGGAGGATCAAAAATGGCCGAGAAAGGGGCGAAATCACCAAAAAATAGGCAAAATAAAAGAGAAGGGCAGAGATGGCGTCAGCAGAGGTAGAGATGACGTCAGCAGAAGGCGTGGCACACGTTAGCAAAACGGAGGTGCGACGTAGGACAACAGAGAGGGCGCATGGTGCATAGTAGCAGGAACGGCACACGGAGGGCACAGGAAGGGCTGACGTCAGGCTGACGTGAGCAATAACTGAAGGGCGCGTGCGCTTGCATAGGAGAGTGGCGGCAGAAGACTGGACGCACCGATAATAAAAACGGCGCATGAGGGCGCGTCTGGTGGTATTGGGCGTTGGAACCGAGAGAGAATTCCGAGCACGAGGATAAAAAATTTGTAAAATTTTGGTCAACAACGATGATGAAACAGTGTTGTTGAACAAAGAATGGTGTAATCTGGAACCCTGTGCTATGTGCTTTGATAATGCCACTGTGTACGTGCAATAAGCAAGAGAAAAGAGGTGCTAGGATTTAAGACCCATGCTCTGATACCATGTTACAATAGTTGAGAGAAAAGAAGAAAAAGCTTTACATATTATATGAATAACCATGTACAAGAGCTCCTATATATAGGAAAGTGATACAATCCTAATCTAATTCTAATTACTAAGTAGGATATACATTATCAATGATATACATTAATTAGGATATATATACATTAATTTGGATATACTTTAACAGTTATGGTGGCAACTTAATTGAGTCTAGTTTGCCCTCATGTAACCATATGTCAATCTTAAGCTTTACCCAGTTCTACTTAAAATCCATTCTTAAGCCTTAAGCTTACCTTGTCAATCAAAAGCCTAAAATAAAAGTGAATGCCTAGCCCACCACATGCTTAAGGATCTGTCCTAGGTCAATGTGGATTAATCTCAACCAGTCATTCTGGTAGAAATTGGGTTCGAAGTGTAAAAACTGTCCCATAAAACATTTCTTTGTATTCCACAACTCTGCTATTCCAGCCTACTTTGTACCTCAAGATTTGATGTTGCACTGCACCAAAAGCACCATTATTCTGGTGTGTGTTCTAATTTGGGAGGGCAACTTGCCCATACTTTCTTTATGGTTTTGTTTGGGCTTTTGGTTTCCACTGTACCCAAAATGAAAGACAATAAAAGTGAAATAAAGAAAGAAAAACAATACTAAGCATTGTAAGCGTATTTTCTGACTGCTTTTTGTTGGAAAATTTGAATAAAAATTGACTCCATGTTGTGTTTCTTCTTGAGTTGGAAGGATTTGTCCTTTTGGATAGTCACAACTCTTAGTGAATGGTTGCAACCTTTCTTAAGTGGCATGGATGAGTCTATAAATTTTATCCCCCTTCACTTGAGTCAAAAAATTGAATTCGGACCATGTTCTCCCTTCTTCCTCCTTTTGCATCTTTCTGCATATTTTTTAGAGTCTAAATTATGAGAGTGCATAGCACAAATTGGTTCACTGTACACAGGGTAAGTTGTGCAATTTTGTGTGTAGTAATCGTTGTATTCTAGAGGTAAGATGTCCATCAATCACAAGCATCAAAAACTAGGGTGAAGTATATTTTAGTACTGAAAATTCTATTATTAAAACCATTGCCTCCTCCTCTTCGTGCTGTTTTCTCTATTTCTCATGCTCCATCTGTTTGAGTTAATGAAAGGTAGGATATTTTGTTTTGCTACCAAACTTACATAGGCCAAGTGCGAAGAAACCCTTTGTACAAGCTTGAAAACCAAAATCAATATAAGGCTGCGGTGAGAAGGGCTTCTTTGAAGGCTAATAATGGTAAATTTTTGTCACTGATGGTGAGCAAAGTCATGAATTTTAAGGGTTTATATATAGATATAAAATAGGAGTAATAAGTTGGAGTAAACACCAGACAAAGAGAGAGTTTCAGGACAGTTATGAGTGTTTTGAGTACTTATAAGTAGTATTTTTTCTGCTGAATGATGGAGAGACATCAATTTGGCTTGTCCCATGGGATTTTAAGGGACACCTCTAGTAAAGTTAAATTCTCACACAAGCATCATACTATAGTTAGAATTGAACATGCTGTCCCATAGAGAGCTGCAAAGCTATTTGAAAATTCCCACTTATTTCCATTGGCTACTGATCAGATTCATCATCTAGGAGTGAACTGAATATGTGGCATTGGTACACTATTAGCAGTTTGGAACTTAAAAACACCCACATCTAAACTAAACACATTTCGTATTAAAAGATATTGTTTAAATAAATAGAAAAACTAATGTTCAAAAGAAAAAAATAGGCTTCTAACTATTTGTACATTATCACTGTGTCTGAATCTTTTTTTTTTTTTTTTTTTTTTTTTTTTTGAGATAACTGTGTTTGAATCTTGAACTTGAGTAAAAATAGAATATTCATTGTTTTGTGTGGATTGAAGATCCAATATTTTCTACTTCTTTGTCTTTTCCTTGGTCCGACTCTGTGCTGCTATCACTTGATGCCATGCTGGGATCTCTCTCTTTATAACAAACTTTACACGCTACAAAATTTGATATCTGAGAGAAGACAAGGAGAATACGTTGTTAGGAATCTTATTGGCTACAAAAGGTTCACCAAAAAAACGAAGTCTGAAAAAATTCCTTATGAAAGGTAAGTTCTATTCATTAGGGGATCAAGCTTTTAAGTTTTTAACAGTTTCTCTATTAGAGACAAAATAAGATCACCTTCTCTTTAATGGTGTCATCAAGAAGTTCATCAGGTGCAAAAATGGCAGGGTTAACTCTATATTCATGTATGAACCAGTCAGTCTTCATCTCTTGAAGTGGCTCTGCAAAATAGAAAGCCAGCCTTCGCTTGTATCCAACAACTTGATCATTGTCAACTACTATTTCGTCAGCCAATTCATTCCAACCACCACCATTGCCTGTGAGGAGGAGATTGTGTGGCGGTCTTGTGGTGAAGAAATACCACTCATTCGGCAACCCATAATTGAATTCACCTATAACATCATTGCTCAATCACTATATATTAGATTATGTAAACACATGAATGTATCTTCATGTTGGCTCTATCATGGTGTGAAAAACAAAAATATCAATTCAAGAGTTGAGAAATTCTATTATTGCATATATATATTCCAAGTACAAAATATACGTTGGCAAATTCAAGGTAATATAGCTTCTCCAAATCTAAAACAATTTAGATATTCAATTGAATATGAAACAATTTAAATTTGAGCCATACAACCGTAATGAGTATGTTTGGTTTTAATTTTCTAAAAGTTGAGTTTTTAATTTTCGTATTTTTTATTTTTAGTGAATATTTTTAAAATTTTAAGCATTTTTTAAAATATTTTTAGATGTACCTCACTTAAATGTATCTAAAAAGTAAAATATTTTAAAAAATAATTTTAAAAATTAATAAATAAAGAAGAATACAAAAAGTATATTGAATTTTTGTATTTTTTTTATATTTTTGGTATTTAGTGAATTTTTTAAAGATTTTTTCACAAATATTATACTTTTTAAATATATTTACACTATGTGTATCTAAAAATTAAAAAAATTACTTAAAATATTACAAAAATTCAGTAAAAACAAAAAAAATAAGAAAAATTAAAAAAATTAATTTTTTGAAAAGTAAATCCTGAAAATCATAACCAAATAGAGTGAACATCTTTTCGAACTGTTTGTCAAAATTAATACACTTTTAGATTATCACATAATTTGGTTATTCCCAATTCAAACTCAACTTCAAGTTCTGTTGCAGAAGTTTCGATAGAATTAAGCAAAAAAAGAATTAAACAAACCAAAAAAAAAAAAGATTCTATCACAAGTTATTAACAACAATTTGCCCACTAAATTATGTTTGGATTTTCGATTTGTTTTCAAATTTCTAATTTTACAAATCCAAAATCCAAACAATCAAATAAGGAACAAATAAAAAAAATTAACAATAAAAAGAAACAAATAATTAATTAATTAAAATAAAAAGATTGCCTAGTTGAATTGTCTTTGCAAAGAGTAATCATTGGATAGATCACATTATCGTCTCTCTATTGAAGATATACTTTGATGGCCAGTTTGGTGGTTGCTTATAGCGTAGCAGATTGGTACAACTTCTACTTACAATGAATGAAGTATATATAACTTAAATAAGTTGGAGAAAAAAAATTGATTATTAAGAAAATGTATGCTTTTAGCTTTTGTTTTTCATTATTAACTTTAAACTTATAAAAAATTACACCAAACAGACCCATGATAAGATATCATGATACCAATCACAATCATGAGTAGCGGCTCAACCATTGTCATGAATGGTTTCGTTTGACAACTCAATATTTTAGTTTAAAAATTCAAAAGTTATTAAAAAATTAAAAAGTCAACAATTTATATCAAAAAGTCAAAAATTCTCTTTTCTTTATACTTTTTGCACATCTTTTCGTAAAAAATCAAAAGTCATTCCAAACATACTAATTTTTTTTAACCTCGTATTTTAGTCAAAAAATCAAAAAATTACTAAAATAACATATTTCTAAACAATAAGTTAAGAGTTAAAAATAAGGGGGTCTTACGTGAAGGTTTTAATTGGTAAACTTATTATATAATAGGTCCTATGAGAATTAATAGTGTTTTTCATCAAAGACTATTAAAAAACGTCACTAATTGTTAATGTTCAATGACAGTTTGAAAATTGTGACAAAAAATGTCATTAATTATAAGTTTTAGAGACAGTTCAAAAAAATCGTCACAAAAAAATTCACTAATTTTCAACTTTTAACGACAGTTTAAGAAATTCGTTACAGAAAAATGTTACAATTTCAAGTTTTAGTGACAGTATATAAAAATCACGACCAAAAAAATTACTAATTATCAATTTTTAGTGACATATAAAAAATAATTATTAAAAAATTATTTTTAAACAATTTTACCAAATTTATTTTTAATAAGATTTAATGGAAATTAAAGAATATATTGTAGTTTACCCTAAAAAGCATAACAAAGTAACAAACTCTTAAAATTATGCCCTGTTATGACATAATATGATTAAACAGGATTACGAGTGATTTCTAATGAGATTCTAAACAAATTGAATTGTGACTTTTAACGTTGGAAATCATACAAATAACTTCACAATAAAACATGACATTAAAAAAAAAAAAAAAAACCATAACAACACTTACTAAGAGGAAGTTGATTTGGGGAGTCATAAGAGTAGACATCAATTGTGGTAATAATATGAGCAGGAAGCTCTTGATTGAGTATCTTCTTCTTCAAATAGTGAAGCACAAGCTCCGAGTCTCGAGGGCTAAACGTATACCCAGATGGCAAAATAAGTCGTTTGCCATTTTGATCGACATTGACCTTATAAAGAGTGGGGCTTGAGTACTCTTCCTCCATTGTAGAGAGAGAGAGAGATAGATTCCAATACAAAACACAGAGGTAGTAGAAGAAGAAGAAGAACTGGTCTGTGCTTTTATACATGTAGATGGTGTCCGTAGAAGGCTGTACCGATTAGAAGAAGGGAACAGTCCTGCCTTTTTAGAATTAAGGCCAAGTTTGAAAACTTGTAAAAAAGTAAAAAAGTCAAAAAATTATTCAAAAAGTTAAAAAGTTAATACTATTCACCAAAAGTCAACAATTACGGTTGCACAACTCCTAATTCGAATTTTTCCCTACAAATCAATTTTTATAATTTTTTATTACACATTTTTTCATAAAAAGTCAAAAAGTTAACCCAAACATCCATATTTTCAACCTCAATTTTTTAGTCCAAAAGACAAAAAGTACACTTATTTAGGACACCCCAAACAACTCCTAAATTAGAGGTGTGAGTCCACCATCGGGTGTGGTTAAAATATAAATTTTAATTTTAATTTTAAATTCATAATTTATTTTTTATATTGTTTAAATAATGAAAGTGTTTTTCACCAAGTTAAATGAATAGTTTAAGTTTAAGTCACATACTCCTCTTTTATCTATTAATTTTTTATTTTTTTTTCTTTTGGAGGGAGAAATTAACAGTCGACAGAAAAAGACAAAACCACTTGGAAAAATCAGATTTCTGGATGGAGAAATTATATTTTATTTTTTGTTTTTTCTTTTGAATGGAGAAATTGACCCTTAGCATAAGAAGAGAAGGCCACTTGGCAAAATGAGATTTTCTGGATGGAGAAATTATCATCTATTATTTATTTTATTTTTTTTTAGATGGAGAAATTGACCCTTGACGCAAGAAGAGAAGACCACTTGGCAAAATGAGATTTCCGGATGGACAAATTGACACAAAGGCCATTTGACCAAAGAAAATTTCTTGGACACTAAGTGAGCTGTTCATTTTTAATAATAGTATAAATAAATAAATATAAATAGATAGATAGATAAATTAATGAGTTGTCTCTCAATCTATTAGTAGTGTTTGTGTAGGTAACTACTAAGATTTGGCAATTTGGTGCTTTGATAAAAACAAAAAAAAGCCTTCTATTCTAGCTGGAAAAAAAATAATTTTAAAAAAAAAATAGAGGTACTCACGCCATAGATTGAACCAGGTTCCTCCTCCGAACTCTAAAATTTAATTTCAAATTTAGATTAAAAAGTTAAGATTTTGATTGAGAGAGTAGATTTGAAATTAAAAAATCAGGGCTTTGATTTGGCGTTTTAAAGAATTAAGGTTTTGATTGTGCATGATAGTGGTTTGCATTGAAGATATAAATGGTGTCCATAGTTTCATATTATTCATGGATTTATAATTTCATGTTAGGTTTTTATTGTTGTTGTTTTAGGCAGAGTATTTATATTGTTGTTGGTGGTGTATCATTGATGAATACAGTGACTCATCCTTGTTATTAGTCTACATATTTTGATTTTCTCCATGTGAAGTTCATCTGAGATTGCATTCAAAAACTCTTTTAACGCTGTGTTTGGTCGAGGGATTTGAGGAGGGATTTGGAAAAGGAAAGGGAAAAGTTAGGTGAAATGTGAATAAAATATACTTACATTTCACCTACTTTCACACACCTTTTCCCTTTCCCTTTCCAAATCCCTTTCCAAATCCCTCTCCAAATCCCCCAACCAAACATAGCATAGGTGTCTCCACATTGATAATATATAGACCACAAAGCATAGTGAATAAAGTCTCATGCATGGGTGCATTGGTAAGAATGTTGGCCTCCAAGGCCTGTGGCATTGAGAAGGTGTGAAGAATTGCGTTTGGAGTTTGTTTGTTATGCATATATGGTTTCTGATATGAACATCAAATCTTCTCTTCCAAAGGCCCGATAATTCTGTGCTGAACTTTACCTGGAAGAGCAGACACATCATCTACAAGCATTTCAAATTGTTGTTTATCCTAATGTACATGAATACTTTTATGTGTTGGCTATCTAAAGTTTTTTTCAGGTGTCAACTTTAATTCTATATAGCTGCAGTTTCTGGGCATGTTACTTGTAAAAAAAATTAGTTTCACTTGAAAAGAAAATTTTAGTTCCACTTCTGAAGTAATGTTTTTTACAATTTAAAGAGGAAAAAAAAAAAGAACAAACATACTTCTTATTTTTTTGAATTGATAGACATTCTTATTGTAGTTGTGAATCTTACGATGGATATATAATATATGAATGCATATTTTGTTAAATTTATCCAACTTTGGTGATTTGAAATTTTGAACTTTTAAAATTTTTGTATGGATCTTGGATTATTGTTTCATCCAGTTCATAGGATTATAGATCAGGTCGGGACTCAAACTGTGCCTATTGCCCACATCATTTGAACAACTAAAATACTTAAAATTTAATGGAGTTTTAAAATATATTTGGAAAGAGAAGCAGGAAGTAGTGAGCTAAAATCACTCTAGTCTTTTTGCTTCTCCCCTTCTTGCCGCTTGTAGTCACCATCTCCCACACCTTCCACCACCACAACCACTTCCTATCGAATTTGTCTAAGCCCTTGCAAGCACCATAGCAAAGCGAATAAAGACAGATTTATGGTGATTGAAGAGGTTTCTTGTTACCTTCTTGTTGGAGATGAGAAGTATGGTTGCACCGTTGTAATTGCTACGGAGGTTTTGCATCTTCAAACACAATACCAAATTTTGAAGTGTTGTTCTTCAAAATATTCCCTAGCACTCAATTTATTCAATAATATACGGAACAAGAAAGCCATTGCTATCCTGCACTCCAATCCACATTGCTGCTGACTACAATGAATTTTATGTTGCACCGTTACTGGAATCATTCTAACATTTTTTTGATACAATCGAGAGTATCAAAAATGATTAAACTGAAATTGGTTGAAACCCAATTGAAAACCCAAATTATAATTTGGTTGAAAAGTAAAAAAGTGATATTTAAACTTTTGCATCTGGGTTTGATTTTTGATTCTTCTTCTTCCCACCTCATCTCTTCAAAATTCTGCTTTTAAATTCGATTCTTCTTGAAGTTTAGCTTCTCAGTTTTAATCTCCCAGACATATGTTATGGCCCCTAGTGCTTGGGCTTGGGTTTTGCTTATAATGACATTAATTCCTTTAGATTTAACATATGGGTTCTGAATTTTGATGCCTATTTTTGGAGATTATGAATATGAGAATTGAATTAAAGTGGATCTGTGATTTGCTTCTCCAGTATTTGATGAAAGATGACTTCATTCTCTGTTACGCAGAAGAAAACGCCTTTTCAGAAGCACAGAGAGGAGGTGGCGAAGAAAAAGGTTTGGCTTTTAATAGGTTCTTTAAGACCTGTTGGTTTACTAACTCAACACATATATATATATATAAAACAACACCCAAATAGTACACATTAATGTGTGTTTAGAAGGGTAAAAATTGGGTACACACCTAACTTTGGCATAGCGCACAAAGTGATTGCCCCAAGACTTGAACCCATATTAGGCGAAGGTTATTTTAAAACTTGTTGGTTACTAAAAAACAGTGCTGTTGGTCATGTTACTGCAATTTTATTTTCCTAGAGAGCGGAAGAGGAAACAGCTCGTTTGTGTCAAGAGTTTGTGGAGTCATTTCAAGGGGAAAACATACCAGGGTCTAAGGTATTTGTTAGAGGAGGGACAATCAATGTCAATGATGGACCGAAGATTGATTCTAAAGGTCAGTGCAACTGAGGGACTTCTTAAATAAATCTTTTCTTAGATAGTTTTTCTATATTTAATTGGTCATTTAATATATTCTTGTTTTCTTATGCATTATGCATTAATAATAATTTTCTGTTATATGTACGAATTAATAAAAATATGGGCCTTTTATTTGTTCACGGATGGCAGGTGGAAATTCCGAAGATGGGGTATCTGGTTCAAAGAAAGGGAGTAGGTAAATAAATGCTTTTGAATAACCATGTTACAGTGCTATATGTAATAAGGCATTCTGACTAGGGAAATTATATGATAGAGATATCTTTAAATGTAGCTTTTGTTGCTTAGGCTTGTCAGTATTGGAAAATTAAGAAGCATATGCTGTGTATTTAGTCACAGATTCTGCATTAATCTGTAATGTATTTTCTTATTGTGGCATTTTTTATTTTTTTATACAAATGATTGAATTATGATGTGAACTTCTGTAGATTAATGCAAACCCGGTTTCTGAACTTCAGATTCAGTGGAGGTTTCTATGTTTCATGGTGAAGTATTGTTGACAGTGCCATTTAAGACAGTTTAGAATATAGTCCGTTGGTAGTTTTGCTTGACTTTGGATGCGAAAACCACATTTTCAATGTTACCTCTGTCAATTAAAATTTTCAAGTATATATATCCCTTTGATGATCCAAGATTTGAATGGTTGAATAGATCTGATTAATTGAACAATGTTGTTCATTTCTTAAACTTTAGGGGCTGCTAATATATGTCTCATATCATAAGTCACAACTAGGGTGAAGTTCATTTAGTACTGGAAATTCTATTATTAAAACCATTGCCTCTTTTGTTTTGCTTCCAAACTTATGTAGGCCGAGTGTGGAGAAACCCCTTGTACAAGCTTGGAAACCAAAATCAATATAAGAGCATCTCCAACGATTCACCTGATGTTTCACCAAATCTGAGTCAAAAAGTGGCCATTTCCTTAATTTGATACTTCGCGCTCCAACGGTTCAGTATCAAATCCTTTTCATCAAATTTGCGTCGGGACAACCAGTTGGTTGACCGGCCGGTCGACCGGCTGGTCAACCGGTCAAGGCAATTTTTTTTTTTTTTTGAACTTTTTGAACCTTTTTGGTGGTCGACCGGTTAGGCAAAAAAAAATTTTTTTTTTTTTTTTTTTACCTGTTTGAACCTTTTTTGGAACTGTTTGAACTTTTGGTGGGGCGACCAGTTGGTCAACCGGCCGGTCGACCAATTCGTCTCCTGGCAACGGTCATGTACAGTGTTTTGGTAAAATGCAGAGTCTGTCATCAGTTTGGTGAAACTTTTGCTGAATTCTCATTTTGATATGGATTTGGTGCAACCGTTGGAGCACTAAACAGTAGCTTTTTCACCAAATTTCAAATTTGATGCTGGGTTTGATGAACCGTTGGAGATGGTCTAAGGCTGCAGTGATAAGGGCTTCTTTGAAGGCTAATTATGGTAAATTTTTATCACTGATGGTGAGCAAAGTTATGAATTTAAAGGGTTTGCAGATATAAGGAAGGAGTAATAGGTTGGAGTTAACACCAGGCAAAGAGAGAGTTTCAGGGCAGTTCTAGATGTTTTGAGGAGTACTTATGAACAACACTTTTTTGTGTTCAAGTGTTATGATTGAATGATGGAGAGACATCAATTTGGCTTGTCCCTTGGGATTTTAAGGGACACCTCTAATAAAGTTAGATTCCCACACAAGCATCATACTAGAGTTAGAATTGAATCATGCTGTCCCATAGAGATCTTCAAAGTACTCCTATAAAAAGAGAATATTCATTGTTAGGAATCTATATTCATTGTTTTGTGTGGATTGAAGATTCAATATTTTCTACTTCTTTGTCTTTTCCTTGGTCCAAATCTGTGCTGCTATCACTTGATGCCATGCTGGGATCTTTCTCTTCATAACAAACTTTACACACTACAAAATTTGATATCTGAGAGAAGACAAGGAGAATACATTGTTAGGAATCTTATTGGCTACAAATTGTTTACCCAAAAAAACAAAAAAAAAAAAAGTTCGAAAAAATTCCTTATGAAGGATAAGTTCTATTCATTAGGAGATCAAGCCTTTAAGTTTTAACAGTTTTTCTATTAGAGACGAAATGAGATCACCTTCTCTTTAATGGTGTCATCAAGAAGTTCATCAGGTGCAAAAATGGCAGGGTTGACTCTATATTCATGTATGAACCAGTCAGTCTTCATTTCTTGAAGTGGCTCTGCGAAATAGAAAGCCAGCCTTCGCTTGTATCCAATGACTTGATCATTGTCAACTACTGTTTCGTCAGCCAATTCATTCCAACCACCACCATTGCCTGTGAGGAAGAGATTTTGTGGCGATCTTGTGGTGAAGAAATACCACTCATTCGGCAACCCATACTTGAATTCACCTATAACATCATTACTCAATCACTATTTATTAGATTATGTAAACACATGAATGTATCTTCATGTTGGCTCTATCATGGTGTGAAAAACAAAAATATCAATTCAAGAGTTGAGAAATTCTATTATTGCATATATATATTCCGAGTACAAAATATATGTTGGCAAATTCAAGGTATAGCTTCTCCAAATCTAAAACAATTTGCTATTCAATTGAATATGAAACAATTTAAAGTTGAGTCATACGACCTTAATGAGTGTGTTTGGTTTCAATTTTCTGAATTTAATTTTTTAAAAATTGAGTTTTTTGTTTTTCGTATTTTTTTTTTTAGTTAATATTTTTAAAATTTTAAGGCAAATTTTTTTTATTTTATATTTTTAGATGTGCTTTACTTAAATGTATCCAAAAAGTAAAATATTTTTTAAAAATTAATAAATATACAAGAATACGAAAAATATACTGAATTTTTTTACTTTTTTTAATATTTTTGGTATTTAGTGAATTTTTTAACGATTTTTTTCACAAATATTATATTTTTTAAGTGTATTTACATTAGGTGTATTTAAAAATTAAAAAAAAAAGCTTAAAATATTGAAAAAAATCAATAAAAGCAAAAAAAAAAAAAAAAATACGAAAAATAAAAAAATTAATTTTTTGAAAAGTAAATCCTGAAAATCATAACCAAACAAAGTTACACTTTTAGATTATCACATAATTTGGCTATTCCCTATTCAAACTCAGCTTCAAGGTTGTAGAAGTTTCAATAGAATTAAACAAAAAAAAAAAAAAATTCTATCACAAGTTGTTAACAACCAACCATCTTGTGTTTGGATTTTCGATTTGTTTTCACTTTTCTATTTTTAGAAATCCAAAATCTAAACAATCGAATAAGGAACAATTTACAAACTGTTTTTTAATGCTAAAACCCAGATGATCACCATAGGCCCCTAATAATCTATATTCACTTTTCTTCCAAAAAAACAAAATTAATAATAAAAAGAAACAAATAATTAATTAATTAAAATAAAAAGAATTCCCAATTCAAACTCAGCTTCAAACTCTGATACAAAAGTTTCAATAGAATTAAACATTAAAAAAAAAAAAAAAAGATTCTATCACAAGTTATTAACAACCATCTATATATGTTGCCCACTAAATTGTGTTTGGATTTTCAATTTATTTTCACTTTTTTATTTTTAGAAATCCAAAATCTAAGCAATCGAATAAGGAAAAATATTTACCCAGATGATCACCATAGGGCCCTACTAATCTATATTCACTTTTTCTTCCAAAAAACAAAATTAATAATAAAAAGAAACAAATAATTAATTAATTAAAATAAAAAGATTACCAAGTTGGATTGTCTTTGCAAAGAGTAATCACTGGATTGATCACATTATCTCTCTCCATTAAAGATATGCTTTGATAGCCAGTTTGGTGGCTGCTTATAGCTTAACGGATCGATACAACTTCTACTTACAATATAAATAACTTAAATTGGTTGGAGAAAAAAAAAATTGATTATTAAACAATATGAAAAGGTATGCATTTAACTTTTGTTTTTCATTATTAACTTTAAACTTATAAAAAATCACACCAAACTGACCCATGATAAGATATCAAGATACCAATTACAATCATGAGTAGTGGCTCAACCATTGTCATTCGCCTCATCTGCCAACTCAATATTTTAGGCTAAAAATTAAAAGTTGTCAAAAAAAATTAAAAAACCAAACAACTTATACCAAAAAGATTAAGATTCTCTTTTCTTTTTATTTTTTGCATATCTTTTCGTAAAAAACTAAAAATTCATTTTAAACATACTAATTTTTGTTTTTTGTTTTTTATCTTATATTTTAGTCAAAAAATCAAAAAGTTACTAAGATAGCTGATTCCCAAACAATAAGTTAAGATTTAAAAATAAGGAGGACTTACGTGAAGATCTTACTAGACAATCGGTCATGTGAGAATTAATAGTATTTTTCATCAAATATTATTAAAAAAATATCACTAATTATTAATTTTCAACGATAGTTTAAAAGTTGTTGCAAAAAATGTCATTAATTATAAGTTTTAGAGATAATTTAAAAAAATCGTCACAAAAAAGTTCAATAATTTTTAACTTTTAGTGACAATTTAAAAAATTCTTCATAAAAAAAGTCACAATTGTAAATTTTAGCGACAATTCATAAAAATTGTGACAAAAAAGTCAGTAATCGTTAATTTTTAGCTACATATACAAAAAAAAAATCATTATACAAAAATTATTTTTAGACAATTTTATTAAAACTTATTTTCAATAAGATTTGATAAGGATTAAAGTACCAGGTGTAGTTTACCCTAAAAAGCATAACAAAGTAACTCCCTGTTATGAATATGATTAATTAGGATTACGTGTGATTTCTAATGAGACTGTAAACACATTGAATTGTGACTTTTAACGTTGGAAATCATACTAATTAACTTCAAAATAAAACAGGACATAAACCCAAAAAAAAAAAAAAAAAAAAAAAAAAACAGAACAACACTTACTAAGAGGAAGTTGCTTTGGGGAGTCATAAGAGTAGACATCAATTGTGGCAATAATATGGGCAGGAAGCTCTTGATTGAGTATCTTCTTCTTCAAATAGTGAACCACAACCTCTGAGTCTAGAGGGCTAAAAATATACCCAGATGGCAAAATAAGTTGTTTACCATTTTGATCAACATTGACCTTAGAAAGAGGGGGGCTTGAGTAGTCTTCCTCCATTGTAGAGGGAGAGAGATAGCGCTTCCAATGAAAAACACAGAGGTAGTGAAGAAGAAGAAGAAGAAGAACTACTGGTCTGTGCCTTTATACATATAGATGGTGCCCATAGAAGACTGTACCGATTAGAAGAAGTGAACAGTCCTGCCTTTTTTAGAATTAGAGGTGTGAGTACACCTGGTTAAAATATAAATTTTAATTTTAAATCCATAACCTATTTTCTATATTGTTTAAAAAGTTAACAAGTTTTGTGCCCTTCTTTTGTCTATATATATTTTTTATATTTTTTTTTTTTCCAAAGAGAAGGTTACTTGGCAAAATGAGATTTCTCGATAGAGAAATTGTTTATTATTTTTTATTTTTTTCTTTTGAATGGAGAAATTGACACAAAAGAAAATAAGATCACTTGTCAAAATGAGATTCTGGATAAAGAAATTGACACTTGTTTTTATTTGCTGTAAGAAGAGAAGGCTACCTGACAAAAGAAAATTTCTTAGATACCGAGTAAGATGTTCATTTTTAATAATAGTATAAATAAATAAATATAAATAGATAGATAGATAAATTAATGAGTTGTCTCTCAACCTATTTAGTAGTGTTTGTTTAGGTAACTACTAAGATTTGGCAATTTGGTTCTTTTGTCAAAAACAAAAAAGCCTTCTATTCTACCTGACAAAAAAAAAAAAAACTCACGCCATAGATTGAACCAACTTCCTCCTCCAAATTCTGAAATCTAATTTCAAATCTAAATTAAAGAGTTATGGTTTTAATTGAGAGAGAAGATTTGAAATTAAAAAATTAGGACTTTGATTTGAGGTTTTAAAAAATTAAGGTTTTGATTGTGCATGATAGTGGTTTGCTTTGAAGATATAAATGGTGTCCAAAGTTTCATATTATTCATGGATTTATAATTTCATGTTAGGTTTTTATGGTTGTTTTAGGCAGAGTATTTATACTGTTGTTGGTGGTGTATTGTTAGAGTGTGTTTGTTTTGAGGGATTATTTCATGGAATTGGACTATTAGTCCATCTGGACTAATAGTCCATTGTTTGGTTGAATTTTTTTGCTCCGGATTAATAGTCCCTCCGGACTGTTAGTCCCTCATATGAGGAATTATATCCTAGGGGGAGGGGTGGGATTATTTCCATGTGATTGGTATCCCATGGGACTAATGTGTAAAATGTCCATTTTACTCTCATGCTATTACTTAATAAGCAATTGAAAAGGGTAAAATAGTCTTTTGAACATTTATAAATTATTTTTTTAGTGTTGTTAATTTAAAATTATATATTAAATAAAAAATATAAATTATAAATTATAAATTTAATTTAATTAAAAATAATAAATTAAAAATTATGGCCTTATAATTTTTTTAGTGTTGTTAAAAAATTAAATTTATATATTAAATAAAATTATTTTTTAGTGTTGTCAATTTAAAATTATATAGCAATCCCGATTTTCCCTCCATTGGTTATTGTATTCCGGACTCGGTTCCGTGGATGTCTGTTGTTGTATATGTTGCATCTCCGTCCTTAATTCTTTGTATTTGAGTTTTAGGATGTGTTGGGCAAGTTTGTAACAGGTTGGGTGTGCTTTGAAATAAATGGTTGCTGCCCAGTTTCTGGTGTCTTCGCTCGAGCAAGGCTTTTGTCGCTCGAGCGAACTCTATATTTTAGTTCCTTCGCTCGAGTGAGATTTGAGTAGTGTGTCTGTTAGCTCGAGCGAGCTTTCTCGCACTCGAGCGTGCGTCTGCGTCTAATTTTGGACCTGAAGGTTGTGTTTCTTAACTCGAGCGAGCTTTCCTTCGTTCGAGCGAGTGAGGACTATGTTTTGGGTTTCTTCGCTCGAGCGAGCTTTCCTTTGCTCGAGCGTGCTTCTGGGTTGCTGTGACAACCCTCACCTCTGATTAGTGTTAAACTGTGATTGAGCATGATAAGTAATTAATTAGAATGAAATCCTAATCTATTTGCGTGAGTGTGTTGCTTTAAATGCATTTCTATCTGTTTGATTACTGAATGATCTGTTCGTGTTTTTTTAATTCGAATTGCGAATTGAAAGCCTTATCGGCGACCAATTTAGAAATTGATTAGTATTTTATGCTAATTAGGATTTATGTGATTTTATGGTAGGTTTAATTAAAATTTGATTTGGAATGATTAATTAGATTAAATAATGTCAAATTACATTAGTTTGAATTTATTACATCTTTGCCATTGGGTGGGGCACCTTTAGAGTTATTGTTTGGAGCTTAGTTTTACATCATTTCTTCATCCATCTTCTTGGCAAAACCGTGAGAGAGAGTGAGTTGGGAGAAATTGAGTTCAACAAGAAAATTGGCTTGGAGAATTAGAAGAAATTGAGGAAATTTTGAAGAATTGTTAAATTGCTCAAGAACTTTGCTTAAGTAAAGCTTAATTAAGGAGTTTAGGTAAGAGCTCAACCCCCTTGATCTTGTCATTGAGCCATCTAGAACTTGTCTACACATGAAATAGGTGAATTCATGGGTTAATTGAGCTAGAATTCAAGGAACTTTAATTAATTCATACATGCATGTCCATATCATAGAATTTTGAGGTTGTTTTCATGAGAATTTCCACATGCATGTTCATATTTTGGTTGTAGTCCATGAATTCACCATAGTTTTGAGTTCAATCTTGCATTTGATCATGTTTTGGAGCATTGGAATTCATAAGAACTCATGCATGTGATGTTTTTGCGTTATTCTTCAAGTTTCATTCAAAATTGTGTTCAATTGTCTCACCTTTGGGCTTGATTTTACAAAATTGATCTTCAAAACGTGTTGTAGTACGAGTTTTCAAGTGTTTTCCAGAAAAGTGGCCCAAGAGGTTGAGTTTTGATAAGTTTAATTCTTGGTTTGAGCTTTGGGAGCAAATCTGGAAATTCCAGATTTTGGCTTCCACGCTCGAGCGACCATCTTTTTGTTCAGAGCCCCACTCAAGCGACATAATGTTAGCTCGAGCGTAGATTGCAAGCTCTCAGGTTTTTGTGCACGCAGACGCACGCTCGAGCGACGAGACCTACGCTCAAGCGAAGAGCTGTGTCTCATGCTCGAGCGAGCATCGAGCGGAGAATTTCAACAACCAGTACTTTTTGCATTTTTACAGACCGCTCGAGCGAGAGAGTCCACACTTGAGTGACCCCTCTGTTTTGGTAAGCTCACTCGAGCGTAGAAAGCCACGATCGAGCGAGAACCCTGTTTCAGCAAAAATTTGAAAAGTGTTTTAAAGTACATTTTTGCATCCTCATTCCATCCTAGGCATTCCTAGGCCAAGTTTAAGGCATCTTAATAAGGATAATGTTATAGAACCACATCGAGTCAAGTTAAGGGGCTAAGTTATTAATCCCAAGTGTGTAACTTAGTGTGTGTGTTCGTTCTGCAACTGTGTAGGGTTGGCACCCGAGAACGCTGACTAGCCTACCTGTAGCCCAGTACTCTGTGAGTGACAATGTTGTAAAGATACGTTCAATTACAATTATTTCTGAACAATTGATTGCACTGCTTTCTGAAATAACACTGTTTACTGAATGAATGTTTGTCCTATTTGTAAACTATACTCGTGACATCCATAGCAACTTACTGTTACTGTTACTGCTACTGTTATAGAGATCTCTGTCCGTTCCAATGTTTGGAACTACTACTGTTTACTGTCATGATGGCCATCAACTGACTGTTCGGTCTATTAAGACATACTGTACTGTTTTGCTATTAGACGTACCACGTATGACTGTTATGATTTCTAAATGACTGACATGGCATGAAATATGAGCCACTGACTGAATAACTGATTTACTGATGCAAATGACTATTTTAATTAATGAAAGGACATTCATTCTTAACCCCTTTACGCATATGTTATTCACTGGGCTTTAGCTCACTGTTTATATTTATATGTAGGTGTACAGGCACCGGACCGGAGCTAGATGCGTCGAGTTAAGCTCTCGTTTTGTCGAGCCAACCATTGTGCCTCACTTCGGGGTTCCAAGTTCGTTCAAGTTAAGGCTGTTTTGGGGTGTCTCAGTTTCACCCTGTTGTCTCTGTTTTGTAATAAATGTTTTAGACTTGACTGTACAGTTATGGTGAAGGGATTGGGTCCCTAACCTGGATGTTTGTGTATATGACGTATGTATATATGTTTGGGTTATGAATGGGGCTTGTTCATATAAGTCTTTTTGCATTCAGATTTTCACAGCTCATTGGACATCTTTTTATTACTGTTTGGCTTCCGTCAACCCCTTACTCTGTATTACTGTCATTATTGTTAAGCAGGCCTTTGGTAATCACGGATTACTGGCCGGTTGCGATGCTAAACCCATAGGGGCGGGTTCGGGTCGTGACAATTGCAGACTTGAAGCTTCGTGTTGTTGGCTCAAGCGAGGCTTTATGCGCTCGAGCGAGGTTTCTTTGTGTCTAGTCGCTCGAGCGACCACTCCTTCGCTCGAGCGAGGCTCGATTATATCAGTTCGCAACAGCAGCTTCTTCTTCACTTTTTCATCTTCTTTACTCAAACCCTAGCCCCGGCTGCTTCTTTCTCTACATACATCTTCTTTCTACAAATCCATCTAGTTCTAGTGGTCTTCTACCCTAGTCTCTTTGTAAGAAGTGTGGAGCTTGGTGTGGGCTTCATTTCAATCCGAAAAGGTTAGTGTTTGGAGCATCTTGGGTTTTCACCCTCAACTCCTTTGAATCTCTTCTCTTGAGGTAGGGATACCCTACTCATTCTTATGAGTTTTGACATAGATTTCAGTCATTTTGTATAAATGGTGGATTATGGTAATTTTGGAAAAGTTAAGGTTTGTTTTGAAGTTATATAAAGGGGGATTTTCAATTATTAAACTCCATGTGTATGGGAGACTATGGAAAATGGAATTATTGTTGTTGAATTGATGAAAATGAGCCTTAGGGCTAAAGTTGAGAAAAATGGGGGAAAACCCTAATTTAATGTGATTAATTAATTTGAGAAAGTATGAGAATGTGAAATTGAGTTGAAAATCATGAAATTGGGAAATTGAGAGATTGGATGGTGTAGTTGGATTGATAATCACTCACCTATGAAAATATTGATAATTTATCTGTTTGATGAATTTATTATCTATTTAGAAATAACTGCTTTAGGCTATCGGTGGAGGATAGTCTTGATTGTTGTAGATATTGTATGTTGATTAGGGAAAACTGAAACTAATCAAATGGTTAAGTCATTGAATATGACGATTGAATTAACACATTGAATATGTGCCTAGATTGATCATTGTATATGATGAACTGTTTAAATACATTGCATATGTATCTTGTTTGGGAGGAGATAGGGGATGTACTCTCAAACCTGTTTGGGAGGAGATAGGGGATGGACTCCATTAATAACTAAGTTGGCCGGAATGTCCAGGGTGAAAGTCTCGAAATCCTAATTACGTTTGCATAACGTAGATAATTGAAGTATTGGAAGTGTTTTAATATGAGTTGTAGTCTCATTTGAATTGTGGAAAAATGGAAGTGTTTTAATATGAGTTGTAGTCTCATTTGATTGTTTGGCTAGATAATGAGCCATGTTTATGAATTTGAATTGGATAAGTAAAGGAAAGTGGAATGAAACACGGACGTATTTGTCATGAAACTGGGAAGTGTTGTAAATTGGTTTACAAGTATTAACTATTTATCGAATGCTAATGTTTTAGTTAGTTCTCATATTTAGTTTAGTATATCTCTACTGGGCTTTGGCTCACCCTTTATGGGACATCATTTTCAGGTGCAGGTGATATACCACCTCCAATGACGTAGCTTGGGAGGCTTAGAGGCTGAAAGATCTTTTTGTTGTTATCCTTTTGTATTACATGTAAATCAGGCCAAGGGCTTATTTTGTATAAAGAGTTAGAACTCTTCTTTTGTTGAACCTAAGTGTTGACTTGGAAAGTTGTAAACCCGTAGGACATTTACTTTTGTTGTCAACATGTAATACTTTTGTACTTAATACTCTGATGTATGGAATATGATATCTCTTTCTTGTATCATGAATGTATGATTTATGGGTTTATTTTGAGCGCGTTACAAATTATATATTAAATAAAAAATATAAATCATAAATTATAAATTATAAATTTAATTTAATTAAAAATAATAAATTAAAAATTATGGCCTTATAAATTAAATTTTTTTAGTGTTGTTAAAAAATTAAATTTATACATTAAATAAAATTATTTTTTTAGTGTTGTTAATTTAAAATTATATATTACATAAAAAAATATAAATCATAAATTTAATTTGATTGAAAATAATAAATTAAAAATTATGCCCTTATAAATTAAAAAATTTTAGTGTTGTTAAATTATAAATTATAAATTATAAATTATAGATTACAAATTTAAAATTATATATTAAATAAAAATTATAAATTACAAGGGTAAAATAATCTTTTGAACATTTATCCTTATCCAGTCCGTCCAACCAAACATTGGATTCACTAAAAATAGTCCAATCCAGACATCTAATCCCATGACTAAACAAACATAAGATACAAATCCAGTCCAACCAAATAGTCCGGGCACAATGCATCCCAATACTAACAATCCGATGGATTATCATCCCCTTATCTAGTCCGTCTAAACAAACACTTAATGAATACAGTGACTCATCCTTATTATTAGTCTACTTATTTTGATTTTCTCTATGCAAAGTTCCTCTAAGATTGCATTCAGAAACTTTTTAAGTGTCTCCACATTGATAATATATAGACAACAAAGCATAGTAAATAAAGTCTCATGCATGGGTGCATTGGTGAGAATGTTGGCCTCCGAGGCCTATGGCATTTAGTGCCTGTTTGGTGCAGCTTAAAAGCTGCTTATTTAAGCTTTCAGCTTAATTTAAGCTATTTTGATGTGTTTGGTTTAACTTATAGCTTATAGCTTATAGCTTATAGCTTTTTGGAAGTTAGAAATCAGCTTATTCTTTGAGTGGGGCAGGAGATGCTTAATTTATAAGTCAGAAATCAGCTTATGTTCATAGTTATAAGCTATAAGCTGTTTAGGCATAAGCTATAAGCACTTTCCCACAGCTCTACCAAATAGGGCCTTAGTGCCGTTTTGGGAAGTTTTGAAAAAAGCCACGTTTTTTTATCCAAGGCCAAAAAAGCTGGCAGCCAAAAACGCTGTGAATTTCCATTTGGGGAGAGCAAAAACGCAAGTGTTAAAATTACAAATTAGGGCCTATGATAAAAAAATAAAAATAAATAAATTTCTTATGTTGGGTAAGGGTATTTTGGTCATTTTAATTTGATTTGACACCATAAACAAATATTAAACCAAAAGGCTAAAAGCCAGCTTTTTACTAACTTCTCAAATCATTTTCTAAAAAGCTAAAAAGCTTGGTAAAAAGCCAAAAGCCAACTTTTTACCAACTTCCCAAAACACCTCGAGAAGGTGTGAAGAATTGTGTTTGGAGTTTGTTTGTTATGCATGTATGGTTTCTGATATGAACATCAAATCTTTTCTTCCGAAGGCCTGATAATTCTGTGCTGAACTTTACTTGGAAGAGCAGACACATCATCTACAAGCATTTCAAATTGTTGTTTATCCTAATGTACATGAATACTTTTATGTGTTGGCCATCTAAAGTTTTTTTCAGGTGTCAACTTTAATTCTATATAGCTGCAGTTTCTGGGCATGTTACTAGTAAAAAAAATTAGTTTCACTTGAAAAGATAAATTTAGTTCCACTTCTAAAGTAATGTTTTTTACAATTTAAAAAGAAAAAGAAAAAGAACAAACATACTTATTTTTTTGAATTGATATACATTCTTATTGTAGTTGTGAATCCTATGATGGATATATAATATATGAATGCTATGGAGAAGTGGTTTGGAAATACTCTCTAGATCCTGTAGGACGCTTTTGATCCTCAGCAAGTCACCTGAAAAGGAATGAACACTCCGGTCGGGGGTGTCGGAATTAGCACTCCGACGGATAAGTCAGTATATATACTCTCTTGGTTGCTTATATCTTAAGTTAATCTTACTTATTCTCACATACCTTTCTTTGGCTGATGCTCCTCTATTTATATTTTTCTTTTGGGCCTCAAGATCGGGCCCCTTAATCCATTAGACGTTTATGTATTCGGCCTTAGTTCAACTAGTTCCACGGCCGATTAATATATTCGGCTTTGGAATCATCCAGCATGAAGCTGAGTACAAATTTCGTCCTTGACTGTCCTCATACCGTTATTCGGCTTTATTGCCTCCATAATATCTGGCTCCTACAATTGCCCCCCAAACATCCTATTAACGCCAGTTAGTCGGCATGTTTGGTTTTGAACTTGAAAAGTCAAGGAAAGAACGGCAATTAACCTCATTCCAACGCATGTCAGAACACGCTTCTCAGGCATCATTACATCATCCCGCCTCTTCGTACGCTTCATTCATTTAATGCAATTTGAAACTATGTTGTCCCTTCGAGTGTAAGTTTTTTGAATACTCAAAGCTTCTGGTTTGCCTCTCGATATACTTCCATCTCGTGACCTCTGCAACTTCCTCCTATTTCTCATTGTCTCTTCTGCTTTTTGTAAGTTCTCTTCTCCTTCATTTCAAATCCCATTTCCTTGTTTATTTTTGGTTTCGCATAATCCTTAGGTTGGCTAGGATGGCAAAACACTTGAAAGAACTCCTTTCTCCGAAATGAATTTCTGGTTTTAGACGCCATTATTCCATCCCCGACGACGTCCATCTGTCACTCATGGCAGACAACACCACTGATATGAAGAGGACTGATGAAAGTACAATCATCTTTCATCTCTTATCAATTGCTGAGGGCAGAGTCCGTTTTCCCCTTCACCTATTTTTAAGGGCCATCCTTCGATATTGGGGTCTAATCCTTTCCCAACCTAATGTAAATTTCTTCTGAATCATAATGGAGATTATAGAGTTGAACCGACGCCTTAGGATTAATCTTGGTATTCCTGCAATTCAGCATTGTTATGCCTTAGCCAAATCTACTGGCCGGCTGGGACGCTATTTTCTCAGGGCCAAGGATACCGATCATCACTCAGTGACTATGCTTGCCAGCTCTGGCAAGCGTGTTAACGATGTCATGGTCGTTGTCCGCGGTAACTGGGAATTCGGCGAGGGTGAAGATCGCCTAGATCCAGTGCCTGGGCGAAAAGGCGAACCAGGTGGCCGTATAATCCCCCAGGTATATTTATTGAGTATTTATCCGGCTTAAATTCTTCGTACTTACGATTTTATTTTGTGCAGGTAACGACTTGAAAAAAGTTCTTGCTTTGGCTGACGACGCTGTACTTGCGCAGATTAAAACCGCGCTCCAATTCTTTGGCCGTTCGAATCTTCAGAAGCAAGGTAGGACGACCCACAAACTTTTAAGATACGAGCTGACTTACTCCACGTTTTCGGCTGCAAATAACATTCTGATTCCGAGGGGTGAACAGCAACTTACGGCGCTTATTTTTCTGAACTTCAAGAATCTTAGGCAAATTGGTCTTGAAGCTTCAGATTCGGAGCCAGCGGATGAACAAGTAGCCGAAGTTACTGAGTAGCCGGATCAACCCTCGGACAACTTCGAAAGACTAGAGTTTGACGCGGCACTAAATTCGGTTTTTGAGGAAGCCAACCTCAATCCTCCATCAACTTCGAGCTGACCGGACGTCTCCTTCGAAGATATTTTCACTGACTTAGGGGACCTACCCGGCTCATATCCTGATAACATGGCTGATGAATCGCTTACTCAGTTGGCCAGGAAGAAAAATGCTGAGAGGATGGCTGCATGCAAGAAAGCCGAAACCGAACAATCTCAGCCTTCACCCCCTCCACCTGAAGTTAGGACTAAGTCTACATCGTCTGCTCCTGTTGAGGAGACGGCTTATGCTGATACGGCCGAAACTGAGCTTGTTGTCGATCAACCAGAGAGCCAGGTGTCAAAGCAACGGGGGGAAAAGCATCCGGCCGAGATCGAAGATTATTCGGAAAACCTGGTTGATAAATGGATGCATAGAAGAATCGAACCTGGTTATGCCGTTTACAATACAACCCAGGATAAGGAACGTGTTGATTGCTTTCGATGCATCAGCAGTGAAAGATGTTGCAGTGGCCTTGAGCTTGGCCTCCTCAATTTCGTTGCCGGTTGACAGGGCGACCTTTCGAGCAGAGCCTGATCTGTTATCCATAGCATTAGCCGCTCAATCGGCGATATTGGCATGTGTCTTAATCCTTAGTTCTGCATCAAAAACTAAAAAGTTTTGTATATCACCTATCTTATTGATTTATTGGTTCGTAGGCGGCGGGGAGGATAGCAGAGATTGGTCGTCGCCGACATGACGCAATCGAGCAGATCGGCGTTCTGACTGCCGAAGTGGAAGCTGAAAAGAACAAAGCAGCAGAGGCCTCTCTTCGAGCCGAATCTGAGGCCATGAAAGCGGCGGAAGAAAGAGCGAGGGCCGATGCCGAAGTTGACAAGGCCAAGAATTTTGATCGATTGAGATTGGCCACTGAAGGTAGAGCGAACGCGAGCGAAGAAGCGCTCAAATTGGCCAACGAGATGACATCCAAGCTGGAGGCCGACTTGGAAGATTTGAAGAAGGCGAAGGAAAATGCCAAATCCGAGACATCCAAGGCCTTCTAAGCCGGCTAGGACATAGCCTTAGAGAGCTATGCCGAGGAAGTGCCTAAGTTCAAAAATAGGGGCTTCAAACACGGCTGGCTCAAAGCCTTAGCTACCGCTAATGTGATATCGGAACAGCCGATTCCGTACGAGCAGGTAGACGTTGAGCCGTTAGAGTCTGACCCTGAAAACTAACCTAGGCTCAAAGTGATTTTCGTTTCGTGTTGGTATTTGAATGTATGTAGGTTTTGTTAGATTTTGACTGTATTTTGGTTAGAAGTTCAAACGTAAGGTAGCTTTGACTTCTGTATGTACTCAATTTATGAATGAAAATTGCCTTTGCTTTTCTGCTTACTGAATGTACTCGATTTGTGAATGAAAATTGCCTTTGCTTTTCTAGTTATTAAAGATCATGAAATAAGTAACTGCTTAGTGGAACTATTAAATTAAGATCATGAAATAAGATGTAAGATCATGAAATAAGTTTAACGGAACTATTAAATTAATTCGGCGCTAAATTAACTGCTTAGCTTTGTCAAGCCGAATATACTAGTGCATATGCCCTTGCCCTTGCTCCAGAAGATTGGTGAATGTGGTCAACGATTATCGGCCATTCATGAATTGGCTGGGGCAGCCAATCTTTTCAGCACAATGGACTGATGTTAGGCTGAATAGATTAATTAATCTGCCCTTACCCCAGCGGATTAGTGAACGTGGTCAACGATTATCGACCATTCATGAATTGACTGGGGCAGCCTATCTTTTAGGCACAAATGACTGATGTTAGGCCGAATAGATTAATTAATCTGCCCTTGCCCCAGCGGATTAGTGAACGTGGTCAATGATTATTGGCCATTCATGAATTAGCTGGGCAGCCTATCTTTTCGGCACAAATGACTGATGTTAGACCGAATAGATTAATTAATCTGCCTTTGCCCCAGCGGATTAGTGAACGTGGCCAACGATTATCGGCCATTCATGAATTGCCTGGGGCAGCCAATCTTTTCGGCACAAAGGACTAATGTTAGGCTGAATAGATTAATTAATCTGCCCTTGCCCCAGCGGATTAGTGAACGTGGCCAACGATTATCGGCCATTCATGAATTGGCTGGGGCAACCAATCTTTTCGGCACAAAGGACTGATGTTAGGCGGAATAGATTAATTAATCTGCCCTTGCCCCAGCGGATTAGTGAACATGGTCAACGATTATCGGCCATTCATGAATTGGCTGGGGCAACCTATCTTTTCAGCATAAAGGACTGATGTTAGGCCGAATAGATTAATTAATCTGCTCTTGGCTCAGTGGATTAGTGAACGTGGCCAACGATTATCGGTCATTCATGAATTGGCTGAGGCAGCCTATCTTTTCAGCATAAAGGACTGATGTTAGGCCGAATAGATTAATTAATCTGCCCTTGCCCCAGCGGATTAGTGAACATGGCCAATGATTATCAGCCATTCATGAATTGGCTGGGGTAGCCAATCTTTTCGGCACAAAGGACTTATACTATACTAGTGCATTAATTCGGCGCTATATTAACAGTTTAGCTTTGTCAAGCCGAATATACTAGTGCATCCGCCTTTGGCTCAGTAGATTGGTGGATGTTGTCGCCGATTATCAGCCATTTATGAATTGGCTGGGGCAGCATTGAAGAGATCGCTTTGGAAGCTGTGCACCCGCGGGTAATAAAAAGGGTGGTTTCTTCGTGCGCGTAGGTCTCATTAGTGTGTTCAAACTCAACTCAAACTAGTCTGTCGAAGAAGGTTAGATAAGTGTGAATGTCAAGTAGACTATTCTTCAACAGCAGAGGAGAAGGTAGGACATTGGTTGAGCTGGACTCAGCAATGAATCGAGGTGGGTGTAACATGCCCGGGGGGTACCCGCGCGCGTTAAACAGTTCGGACTCCCGAAATCTCTTTGATCTCAATGTCTCACGAGTGCAATGTGAAACGTAGATGAGAGTCCAGATTTGGCGACTTTTATTGAAAATCCATTTTATTGCAATTTTGTTAAAAATGGACTGCGTCATCAGAACTCAGAGTCGCCACCTAATATTTTGGGAAATTAGGAAACCCATGACTCGGTGCCAAGGCCACTGTTCGTCGTAACCAAGGATGCTTGGCTCGGAACCTTAGGTATGAGAGGGGAAGGTCAATAATGAGCACCCCCGCTCACCCGATCAAAAGATCGGCCTCTACTAAACCATGATATGACTTTTATTTTCTTTATATGTTCATATTCTGATTATTGAATAAATCCTAAAATTTACTATGTGAAGCATACAAGTATAGACTAGTTTGCTCAAATTGGAACAATTCAACTTCATGTTTGTTTTCCGAAAAGGGTTTGATTTTGCCACCATCAAGTGGGCTTAACGCGTACATTCATTGAATCATTCCAATTCAGGCAACAAGCCTTCATCCACAGGCATTCAAACAGTTTATCACTTAAGCAAATAGCCACATGGTAGGATGCTAAACATAATAAGAAAATCACACACAAATGGGATGCTAAAGCATAAAAACTCACAGATTGACCGAGTCCCTCGAACAGCTACAAAACAAAGTTAGTAAAATATGCATGATCTTATATACAGAATCCTAATGCAATTCACTCATGAGATGCACTAAAGATTTGGCTTCTAGAATATGGCATGTGAATCATCTTAAATAGCGCACAAAACATGGGATAATCAATTGAAGCATAAAGATGCAAATTTAGCCAAATCTTATGCATGGATCATGGATGTAAAGCAGGGATATGCATGGTATGTCAAGATATATATATATACACACAGTTAGGGAAAGCGATAAAGAACAGGATAGAAAGAAGCGGGGTGGGGGAATTATTACAACACCTTAAATATTACAGATCCAAATGAGGGAGAGAGGAGAGAAAAATAAAATAAAATAAAACCTCACAACACACTCAAAAATAAAAATAAAATAAAATAAAAAATTCATCGCTAGCACAAAGATCCATATGTCTTCAATCTCTTAGACCTGCACACCTCAGCCCATGTCAAGTCATCTTCAATGGAGGTCCTGCCACTTAAGCCACTCAAAATTTGAAATTGATCAGGAACTTCAAGTGGGGACATATTCACTCAAATATTATTATCGAGAAATTTCCAGTGGGAATATATCCACTCAAATATACACCCATGATTCAGATTTATACACATAACCTATGTATAATTAAGGAAAATGGCAGATAACACCCTTGACTCACATATTATACATATAAATATATATACAAAAAAAAATGGCATGACACCAATATTATACATATAAAATATATATATATATATATATATATATAGAGAGAGAGAGAGAGAGAGAGAGGGAGAGGAGAGCAACCCGTGGGTTTGGGTGTGCATGGTGTCCATGCCCGTGGGAAAGAGTTGGGCTTGCATGGGTTTAAAGAGAGCTCGGGTAGAGAATAGAGAGTCCAAGTGGGGTGAGAGTGAGGTGTTGCATGGTGAAGAGAGAGAGAGATGCCAAGGTGGTGTGGTGTGTTTTGAGTGGGTTGGCCACGGTAGTGTGCATGGTGTGGGTTTGTATCAGTGATGGAGGTCGGCTGGGTTGGTGAAGTGTTGTTGTGTGTATTGGTGAGTGTTAGTGAGATAGGAGAGGGAGTTGGAGGTAGGTCTCTGCCGTGGGTGTCTTAGAGAGAGAGAGTGCATGGTGCGTGTTAGAGTGAGAGAGTGCATGGCTGGGTTTGTGTTGGTGTGTGAGAGTGAGGGTGAGGTGTGTGTTTCATCCATGAGAGAGAAAGGGAGAGAGAGGTGCCGTGCTGGTGGGTGTATGAGTTGCATGGTTTATGCATGGGTCTGTTCTGCCGAGGGGTGGTGAGATGGCCACGGTGTGTGGTGAGTGTTGGTGTGCCGTGCTGGTGTGTGTTGGTGGTCCGTGTGGTGTGGTGGTGCAGTCTCAATGGTGAAGTTCCCCTCCTCTGTTGTGCCGTGGGTTGAGGATGTGTGTGTTGAGTGGTATGTTGGGTGATGATGGGTGTGTTGTGTGTAGGTGATGGTGATCATGGTGGTGGCTTGGTGTAGAGTGTGATAGAGAGAGAAAGGTGGGTGTGACTGCCGTGAATGGTGTGGCTGCTGTGAATGGTGTGGTGATGAGTGGCCACGGTGGTGGTGGTAGCTGGGTTGGTGTGTGGCCGTGGGTGATGCATGGTGCAGAATGGGTGATGCATGGTGCAGAGTGGGTGATGCATGGTGATGTGCATGCATGAGTGATGCTTGATAAGTTGTGTTGGGTGTATGCTCATGCATGGTTTTTTGCCGAGAGGTAAGAGGTGGGTGTGTGGTTAGAAGTGCCGTGCATGGTGGAGAGAGAGGGAGAGAGAGTTAGGTGTGTGCTGGGTCATCTTGGCCTCCTCCTCCTCTAACCCGTGTGCCTATCTATGTTCCATCTAGAGAGAGAGGGTTGTGTATGCATGCATCATCTCCTTGCCGAGAGGGAGAAAAGAGAGAACTAGTGCATCTCCCCTCAACCCGTGTATGAGTGTATCTACCTCCCCATCTTCTCTCAACCATGTATGCTCTCTGTGTATCAATGTTCTATTCGAGAGAGAGAGGGCCAGCTCCTCATGTGTTCATCTCCCCTGTCTTGAGTGGGCAGTGTTCTCCTCTTTTTATTTTTAAAACAAAACCGACACCCTCCAATTAACCCCTCTCCACCATCTTTTAAAACTATATCTTCCTATTCCACCCATCAGTGCCCTCTTATCTCTTCCTCACAATTCCACTCACCAAACATATTATGCTGAATTCTCCACCACCGCCCCATTTTCTTTTCTTTTTATTTTTTATTATTATTATTATTTTTTTTTAATTTTCTTTTGTTTATTTATTTTTTATTTTCTTTTTTTTAAAAATAGTTGTCAATCATAAAACACACTTAAAAGATATGCACACACCTAATTTAATACACACACATAAAAAATTATAAAACACTACAAATTACCAAAATATTAGTGATGGCCAAAATGGGTGAGGGTTTGGAATTTTGAAATGTCAATTTGATTTTTATGGTGAGGGTGGTCAAAATAAAATGCCCAAATCTTAGGGCTGGTCAAAATAGGGTGTCTACAGTGGGGAACCTTCATGAACGGGAAGTAGGACGTCTAGGGAGCGGGAGAGGCGTCACTCTCTACGTCGTCGAAGTAGGTCACCTAGGAGAGAGAAGTGATAGCGGGGGAACTCCCCTCATTCGCGAAGTGAGGCCAGTAGGCCATCGCGCCCATTGAGTTTTTCAGTTTTTATCGGGAACAAACCGATGACGGAAGCAGATTCGATCATCCGAGATCCAAGCGTGGCAGTCGAATTCGCACGACAGATTTTTTCGCCAGAAGTCCAGCAGTCGATGATTGGTCGACCAGATTTCGAAGTGTTTCGAGAGGGCGTTCACGGAGCAGTGAAAGGACTATACACCGCCTATGAGATCGGCATGCGCCTTCGTGCCGCGTGGCGGGAGATCGAACAGAAAGATGAACGTATTCGTAATTTAGAAGCTCGCGCGGAGAAAGCCGAGTGGGAGTTAAGAAAAGTCAAAACCGCCGAGACTCAATCGGTCGGCCAAGCTAACCCGATTGTGAAGGAAAGGGTGACCCAACGTCTTATAAGTCACACAATTACCGATCGCGATACGGCAAGCATGTTTGCAATAGAGGCTGCAAAGACCAGGGCTTATGAACAAGGCTTCCATGCGGGCTGAAAAGTTAGGATAGAGAAGACGAAGGAAAAGCTCGCCGAGGAGGTCTGTCGATGCAAGAATCGTGGATTTAAGCATGGATGGGTCAAGGCTCTCCATGCCGCGAAGGCTCTCCGGGCAGCAGGCGTTGACTCGGTGTCGCCGTTATATCAGGGTTATCATTTTCTCTTCGCGACTTTCGAAGTCGAGAAGAGCGATGACAAGGGTGTCGCCGAACAAAATTGAATATAGTGTACCGCTTGAACATAAATTAGAAGCGAACTATGTATTCTCGATTAATTTAATGAAACATATTATTTTAAACGTTTGCATGTTATTTCAATCTACGTTTATAGATTTAGCTATGATCATCTTCCATTTTATGTCAACTGCGTTTATGCGTTAATCACAATATTCATGAAGAGGGCTTCGAATTCGGATGCCCTTTCATGCCAACCATGCTTTCCACGAAGGGCATTCTGGATCCGGAGGCTTATTCGGCCTAAACGTGTCTTGCACGGATGGGGCTCCGAATTCAGAGGCTTTTATCTTTGCCAATCGTGATATCCACGAAAGGCGCTCTGAATCCGGAGGCTTATCTGGCCCAAACGTGTCTTGCACAGATGGGGCTCCGAATTCGGAGGCTTTTATCTTGGCCAATCGTGTTATCCACAAAAGGCGCTCCGAATCCGGAGTCTTATTCGGCCCAAACGTGTCATTCCCAGATGGGGCTCCGAATTCGGAGGCTTTTATCTTGACCAATTATGTTATCCACGAAGGGTGCCGAATCCGAAGGCTTATTCGACCCAAACGTGTCATGCACGGATGGGGCTCTGAATTCGGAGGCTTTTGATATCCACGAAAGGCATTCCGAATCCGGAGGCTTATTCGGGCCAAACGTGTCTTGCATGAATGGGGCTCCGAATTCGAAGGCTTTTATCTTGGCCAATCGTGATATCCACGAAGGGCACTCCGAATATGGAGGCTTATTCGGCTCAAACGTGTCTTGCACGGATGGGGCTCCGAATTCAGAGGCTTTTAATTTAATGAACTAAATTTCGGATAGTGAGGAAATAAGAAACCTTGTATTGAAAAAGTGAAATTTGTACACGGTGAACATTCAAAACAAGTATCATGTCCCACAAATCGGGTTAATGATAGAATTTACGTAAATGCGTGGAATTCTAAGGACGTGGCAGACTTCTCCCAGACATGTCTTTGAGCCGATATGCCCCTGTGCCGGCGATTGACTCAATCTGATAGAGGCCGTCCCAGTTGGTACCTAGCTTTCTATCGGCGGGGCTCCTAATAGCGAGAAGAACTTTCTTCAGGACCAATTCTTTGGGTATATAACGTCGCAACTTCACACGTTGATTATATGATTTAGCGAGCTGTTGCTGATACCGTGCCATAGACACGAGGGCTCGGTCTCGGCGTTCTTCAATCAGAGTTAGATCCAAAGCTAACATCATGTCATTACGGCCCAAGTCGAAGACCTTTGTTTTTAGAGTGGGTAAGCCAATCTCCAAGGGGATAATTGCCTGAGTTCCAAAACAAAAGGCGAACGACGTTTCCCTAGTGGACTGCCTTGGTGTAGTGTGATGCGCCCACAACACACTGGGGAGCTCTTCAACCCACCTGCCTTTAGCTTTCTCCAACCGTTTCTTGATGCCGTCCAAAATGGCTTTGTTGGAGGCTTCAGCTTGACCATTGCTCTGTGGATAAGCCGGGGTGGAGAAATAGGGCTGAATACCATACGTGCTGCACAATTCTCGGTAGATGCCGCAATCAAACTGGGTGTCGTTGTCTGAAATAAGTGCTCTTAGAATGCCAAATCGTGTTATGATATTTCTCCATACAAAATGCTTAACATCGATATCTCGAATGTGCATTAGTGCCTCCACTTCGACCCATTTTGTGAAGTAATCTGTCGCGACAATCAAAAATCGCTTGTTGCCCGGGGCACGAGGTAATGGTCCGACGATGTCAAGTCCTCATTGGGCGAATGGCCAAGGACTGGTGATAGAGCTTAACTCTTCAGCAGGAAAATGGGTTAAAGAGGAAAACTTCTGGCACTGTTCACATTTCTTGACGTAACACTTGGCATCAGCTCTCATTGTTAGCCAATAATACCCCTGTGTCACAGCTCGATGAGCCAAAGAGCGCCCGCCAGAATGGGCACCACAACTACCCTCGTGTATTTCAGTCAGGAGTTCCTCGACTTTATCTGAATGGACGCATTCTAGGTATGGACCAGAAAGGGATTTTTTGTAGAACTTTCCTTGTGGGTCTAAGTAATATCACAAGGCTTTGTTTCGCAGTTTGTGTGCTTCTTTCTTATCCGTCGGGAGCTGTTCAGAAGATAGGAATGCAGTGATAGGGTCCATCCAACTTGGACCTGATTTTATGATATTGATTTGAATTGACTCTGAGGGGGCAATGCTCGGCTTAGGGATGAATCCTACTTTAATTGTCCATTTAATTTCTGAGTTGATGGCTGAGGCTAGGCAAGTCAGGGCATCTGCATGTGTGTTTTGATCCCGGGTTATTTGATTTAGTTCATGATGGTCGAATTTTGCTAGCAAAGAATTCGTCGTTTTTATGTAAGCTGCCATACGGTCATTTTTGGCTGCGTATTCCCCCTTCAATTGGTTGATGACTAGCTTTGAATCGCAGAAGATAAGTAGACATCGAGCACCAAGGAGATGTGGATTTCGTAAACCGATTAACATTGCCTCGTATTCGGCCTCATTTTTTGATGCATCGGAGCCCAGTTTGACAGCCAGCTCTATTATTGCCCCATTTGGAGCCATGATCACTACGTCCGCCCCACTGCTATGTTGGTTGGATGATCCGTCACAATACATCTGCCAAACGTCCCCAACATAAATTCTCCAGTTCGGCTTAGGTTGAATTTGATCAGACTTAAAGTCAGCGAGGCATCCAGTGAATTCGGCCACAAAGTCGGCGAGCACTTGCCCCTTGATTAAGGTTCTAGGTAGAAATTGAATATCGTACTGGCCGAGTTCGAGAGCCCATTTTGAAACGTGCTCTGATGCTTCTGCACTACGGAGTACTGACCAGAGAGGGTAGTCCGTTAGTGTCACGACCCAAACCCGGCCCTATGGGTTTAGCACCGTAACCGGCCAGTAATCCGTGATTACCGAAGGCCTGCTTAACAGTAATACAGTATAACAGAGTTCAGGGCCTGGCGGAAGCCAATACAGTAAATAACTAGTGTCCATTGAGCTGTGGAAATCTGTATGCCAAAAACATTTTTCATGCATTTATATAGTTCCAACAGTACGGTCTGTACAATCACACACAAACATTCAGTACAGGGACTTAATCCCTCAATAACAGTACAGTAAACAGTCAGTCTATACAATCCGCTCAGTCATTACAAAACAGTGAGACAGTACAAAAAGGGGGAGATACTAAAACACCCCTAAGCCTTAGCATAACAGGCTCGGAACCTCACTGTGAGGCACATAGGCTGGCTGACAAAACTGGGGACCAACCCACGCTCCTAGCTCTGGTCTGGCTGCTGAGAACCTACATATATATATAAACAGTGAGCTAAAGCCCAGTGAATAACATAAAGTATAAAGAGGTTGAGAATGTAATGTCCTTACAGTAATGAAAACAGTTCAGTTCAATCAGTATTACAGTCGTTCAGTACAATAAACAGTCATATGTGGTACATCCATTAGCATAACAGTAACAGTAGGTCAAAAGACCGAACAGTAATGATGGCCAGTCATTCAGTAAACAGTATGGTTCCACAAGGGAACCGACAGAGATCTCTGTAACAGTAACAGTCAGTAACAGTAGTGCTAAGGATGCCACAGTACAGTTCAGAAATAAAGGACATACATTCATTCAGTAGATAATATCAGTGCAGTAAACAGTTCAGTTCAGTATTCAAAAGGTAGTCATTTTGAACATATCTTTACACAATTGTTACTCACAGTGATTGGGCTAATAGCAGCTAGAGCGCGTCCCCGAGAGTCAACCCTAAACAGTTAACAAATAGAACACACACTAAGTTTCACAGTCGGGAAGGATGATAATTGAATCCCTAAATTTCCTCGGTGTGGTTCTACGTCTAAATCCTCATTAAGATGACTTAAACTAGGCCTAAGAATGCCTAGGATGGGATGAGGATGCAAAAATACAGTTGGAAGGCATTTTTCAAAAGTTGCTGAAAATAGGCTCTTCGCTCGAGCGAGCCTTCCTTCGCTCGAGCGAGCTTTCAAAATCAAAGGCTTTGCTCGAGCGAACAATCCTTCGCTCGAGCGATCTGATGAACAGTAAAAGTACTGGTTGCTCGATTTTTTACGCGCGATACCACGCTCGATGCTCGCTCGAGCGAGCTTGCAAAACCAAAGGGCTCGCTCGAGCAAGGAATCCTTCGCTCGAGCGAGGAAGCCAAATCTGGAATTTCCAGATTTGTCTCCCAAGTTCGAACCAAGCATTCAACAATCCAAAACTCAACCTCTTGGGCCCAAATTCTGGAAAAACATTTCAAACTCATAGTACAACAAGTTTTAAAGCTCAATTTACACATGCAAGGGCCAAAGGTGAGTCAATTAAAGCCATTTTTCAAACCCATTTTCAAGAACAATTTCAAAACATGCAATGCATGAGTTTTAACCCAAAATCAAGCTTCAATACTTGTCCAAATGGACTCATTTCTTCAAGAATATGCTGAAAACATGGACTTTAGTATAAACATGAACATGCATGCACCAATCCACCATGAATACAACTCAAACTTCATCATTTCATCAACATTTCAAACATGCATGCATGAATTAAACTCTAAATCAACACTTTTGAACCAATCCATGTTCAAACCCTACAATTTATTTGATTCATGCAAGACAACCTTAAATGCAACAATGAGGGATTGATTTACCTTGTCTAAGTCTTCAATTAAGAGCCTAGGAGATCAACAATGGGTTCAACACTTCAATTCTCTTAAGTTCCAAGCATAATCAAGCAAAATGTGAAGAAATCAACTCTCTCTCCCTTCTCACTCTCTCTAAATTCGGTTGAAGCAAGGTCACAAAGCTGATGGAAATGTTTAAACTACAAGTATATGGCTCAATATAATGTTCTAAGGGATCCACTAAGGGTGGCAATTTGGTAGATAAGTCAAACTTGGCAATTAACTCCTTTTAATTCTAATTTAATCATTCCTAATCACATTTCAAATAAATATACCATTAAATCGCAAATATTCTACTGATCATGGAACACTAAACGGTTTCTAATTCGGCCGCCGATAAGGCCTTCAATTAGCAGTTTAAACATATAAATTCAAACAGATAATCAGTCAATCAAACAGATGCAATATGCAATACAATAAATAAACGTATTCAATTTCAGTTTCGATTTCAATCAGTTTAATCAGTACCTCAGTTACTTCCATTATCAGTCATTATCAGTTCAGTTTAGCAGTAATCAGTATATAATTCAGTGGTTTATCGGTAATCAGTACGAGGTTTGTTACAGTCTCCCCTCCTTATAAGGAGTTTAGTCCTCTAAACTCGAGTTACCTTCATTCTGGAAGAAAACAGGGTTCAGTGGGAACAAATCAGGATATCTTTTCGCCATGTCATCTTCCCTTTCCCAAGTGGCATACACACCACCATGATTCTGCCAGTCAACTTTCACTAGTGGGATTTCTTTGTTTCTCAGTTTCTTGATCCGCCGGTTTACAATCTGTATAGGCCGTTCATCGTAAGTGTAGTCATCACTCAACACGATACGGGTAGGCTCAATCACATGAAACGGATCTCGAAGATAGTCTCTCAACATCGAAATGTGGAAGACGTTATGCATATGCTCCATTTTAGGAGGAAGTGCAACTTGATACGCCACTGGATTGATTTTCTCAATCACCTCATACGGTCCGACATACCGCGGCGCTAACTTGCCTTTGACTCCAAAACGAGTCTGGCCTTTCATTGGTGTCACTTTCACAAACACGTGATCACCCACTTCATACTCTCTATCCCGTCTTCTAACATCCGCATAACTTTTCTGTCTACTCTGTGTGGTTTTCAGTCTCTGCTGTATCAGTTTGATCTTTTCCGTCGTTTCATAAACAATTTCGGGCCCAAGCAAAGGCCCATCTCCAACTTCTGCCCAGCAAATTGGAGATCTACACTTTCTGCCATACAATGCCTCGAAAGGCGCCATACCAATACTCGAATGGTAGCTGTTGTTGTAGGCGAATTCGGCCAACGGCAAATGACTTTCCCAGTTTCCTTGGAAATCAAGGACACACATTCTCAGTAGATCCTCTAAAGTTTGGATGGTCCTTTCCGACTGTCCATCTGTCTGAGGATGATAGGCACTACTCAGCCTCAATTCAGTACCCAATGCAGTCTGTAGGCTTTGCCAGAACCTCGATGTAAACTTCGCATCCCTGTCAGAAACAATAGACACGGGCACTCCGTGCAATCTAACAATTTCATCAATATAGATAACAGCCAATTTATCCGCATTATAGATTGTCTTGACAGGTAAGAAGTGGCAGATTTGGTCAGTCTATCAACAATAACCCAAATAGAATCCATACCTTTCCTGGAGCGAGGTAACCCAACGATAAAATCCATCGTGATATGCTCCCATTTCCACTCTGGTATGGGTAAGGGTTGCAGTAATCCGGCAGGTCGTTGATGTTCCGCTTTGAACTTGTTGGCAATGAAGACACTTGACACAAAGTCGGCAATTTCTTTCTTCATTCCGGCCACCAGAAATTCTGTTTCAGATCTTGATACATTTTCGTATTCCCCGGGTGAATCGAAAACTTCGAACTGTGGCCTTCTTGGAGAACTCTTCTTTTCAATTCAGTGTCATTTGGTACACACAGTCTATCTTGAAATTTCAGTACATTGTTGTCAAATTTGAACCCCGGTCTCGGTTTTGAATCTCTCTCTTCGATGATTTTCTTCAAGTAATCATTCAGTTGCTGTTTCTCCTTAATCTCTTCAATCAATGCTGGTTGAGCAGTAATGGCAGCTAAGGTTCCACTTGTTCTCTCAAAACAATTTCAATTTCAGACTTTTCAAGATCATGAAGCAATTCTTTCTGCCCGTGAGTAAATCGCGGCTCAAACATTAACCCAATCGATTTTCGGCTCAAAGCATCGGCAACGGTATTGGCTTTTCCCGGATGGTACAGAATCTGTAGGTCATAATCTTTGATCAGTTCAAGCCATCTCCGCTGTCTCATATTCAGTTCTTTCTGTGTGAAGAAGTATTTCAAACTCTTGTGGTCGGTGTATACTTCACATGTCGCCCCATACAAATAGTGACGCCAAATTTTCAATGCAAAAACCACTGCAGCGAGTTCCAGATCATGGGTTGGGTAATTCTTTTCATGCGGTCTCAACTGTCGGGAAGTATAAGCAATAACTCTCCCATTCTGCATTAAAACACATCCTAAACCTTTATGAGAAGCATCACTAAAAACAGTGTAACCATCTGTACCTGAGGGTAGAGTAAGGACCGGTGCAGTCACCAGTCGAGTTTTCAATTCTTGGAACGCTGATTCCCTCTGGTCAGTCCAGTCAAATGATATCCCCTTCTGTGTCAACTGAGTCAGTGGTAAGGCAATCTTGGAGAAATCTTTGACAAATCTCCTGTAATATCCAGCCAATCCCAAAAAGCTTCGGACTTCGGTTACATTCGTTGGTCTAGGCCAGTTCACTACAGCTTCAATTTTCTGCGGATCAACAGAAATTCCATCTTTGCTAATAACATGCCCCAAAAACATCACATGATCAAGCCAAAATTCACATTTAGACAGTTTAGCATACAGTTTCTGTTCTCTTAAGGTCTGTAGGGCAAGTCTTAGATGGTGTTCATGTTCTTCAACAGTCTTAGAATAAATCAGTATGTCATCAATAAAGACTACAACGAAATCATCAAGGTACGGTTTAAAAATTCTGTTCATAAGGTCCATAAATGCAGCAGGGGCATTCGTGACTCCGAACGGCATAACTAAAAATTCATAATGTCCATACCTTGTTCTAAAAGCAGTCTTATCAATATCTCCCTGTTTAACCTTCAGTTGATGGTACCCCGATCTAAGATCAATCTTGGAAAACACTTGTGCACCCTGTAACTGGTCAAATAAATCATCAATACGCGGTAATGGATATTTATTCTTTACAGTTACCTTGTTCAGTTCGCGGTAATCAATACACAGTCTCAGTGAGCCATCTTTCTTCTTTACAAACAAAACAGGTGCACCCCACGGTGAAGTACTGGGTCTGATAAACTTCTTGTCTAACAGTTCTGCAATTGCACTTTCAATTCCTTCAGTTCAGTTGGAGCCATTCTGTAAGGAGCTTTCGATATCGGCTGTGTACCCGGAATCACATCCACAGTAAATTCAATTTCCCTGTCAATCAAATCCCCTGGCAAATCATCTGGAATACATCTGGGAATTCTCTGACTATAGGAATAATTCACATCAGTTTTAACACTATCATCAGTAGACACAGTCAGTACAGAACACAGATATCCTTTACACCCCTTTCTAATCAGTTTAACAGCTTTTACAGAAGAAATCAGATACGGTGGGGGTACTACTCCAATCCCATTAAACACAAATTCAGGCAAACCCGGTGGACGGAAAACAACTTGCTTGGTCACACAATCGATAGTAGCATGATATTTTTGTAACCAATCCATCCCCAATATTACATCAAAATGATCGATATTCAATGGCAGTAAATCAATAAACAGATGCATATCCCCAACAATAATCTCACAAGCAGGATACATATATGCACATGTCATGGATCCCCCAACAGGTGATGATACAGCTAGCAGATAGTTCATGGGTTCTAAGGGTCTATTCAATTTATGCGAAAAAGCATACGATACATACGAATGTGTAGACCCCGAATCAATCAATACATATGCATTTTGAGCACAGATAGAGAGGATACCTGACACAACAGTCTCGTATTCTGCACGTCTCCCGGTACTAGGGCAAACACTCGGCCCTGCCTCATAGGCTCTTTCCCGGTAGCTTTGGGGTTAGGCTTCGGTGCTACATTTGATGCTGCCACACTCGGTGCAGCTTTACTACTGGATTGCGGGGCAGAGGGACAGTCTTTAATTCTGTGGCCCACCTTGCCACACCTAAAACAAGCTCCAGAAATCTGATAGCAAACCCCTTTGTGCTTGTTGCCACATATGGAGCAGGGTGGAGTAAATCCACTCCCTTGGCTGGGGCTAGTTGTCGACCCCATATTCTGTTTCTTGTTTGCTGGGTTATGCTTGCCTTTCTTGAATTTGAAACCCTGCCTTTTTCCTTGCCACTCAGTTGTTGGTGTTTCAGTTTTCAGTGCTTCAATATTTGATTCGGCCATCAAGCCCTGTCAAGAACACCCACATAAGTTGGCAATTTCAACATGTTGACTCGGTCAAGGATAGCAACATTCAGGCCACCTTCAAATCTCCTGGCCTTCTTATAATCGGTGTCCACCATGTGTGGTGCATACCTAGCAAGTTCGGTGAATTTCTTCTCATACTCGGCAACAGACATTTTGCCCTGTTTCAGTTGCTCAAACTCCGTTACTTTTCTGTCTCGGATGCACTGGGGAAAGTACTTTTCAAAGAAGGACTCCTTGAACTGAGCCCAAGTCATAATAGCATTTGCATCGCGGGTCAACATCCACCACCTTCTTGCTTCTTCTTGAAGGGTGAAGGTTGCTAACAGTACTTTGTTGGCTTCGGAACACGGAAACACTTCAAATAATTTCTCTGTTTCAAGTACCCAAGCTTCAGCCTTCAATGGTTCAAGGCCTCCCTGAAAGGATGGCGGTTTTAGCTTGCTGAATTTCTGGGTAAGAGCAATAATATCCCCCTCATTTGCATTCATATTTTGCACATTCTGTTCCGGTTGCACCGGAGGAGGAGGAGGTGGGGGGCTGTTGATTCTGTTGTTGATCCAGTCTTTCAATTATCAGTCCCATCATTAGTTCCAGTCTGGCCATTCTAGCCTCAGATGATTCAGGTTCATTAGCAGCATTTGCATTATCCATTTTTTCTATAAACAGTTATAATGGTTCCAATCGTAAGCAGTCATAACAGTTATCGTTATAAGTGGTTTAACATTTTAACACTTAATCAGTCAGCCATAAGCACACACTTTTCAAATTCATGAGATGCCCTAATTACTTTTCTAGGACACCCTATAGCTCATTTGGACACGTGTGTGCGGTATAACTCGTGGTTAAGTATCGCTCTGATACCACTCTGTCACGACCCAAACCCGGCCCTATGGGTTTAGCACCGTAACCGGCCAGTAATCCGTGATTACCGAAGGCCTGCTTAACAGTAATACAGTATAACAGAGTTCAGGGCCTGGCGGAAGCCAATACAGTAAATAACTAGTGTCCATTGAGCTGTGAAAATCTGTATGCCAAAAACATTTTTTCCATGCATTCATACAGTTCAAGACAGTACGGTCTGTACAATCATACACAACATTCAGTACGGGGACTTAACCCCTCAATACAGTACAGTAAACAGTCAGTCTATACAATCCGCTCAGTCATTACAAACAGTGAGACAGTACAAAAAGGGGGAGATACTAAAACACCCCTAAGCCTTAGCATAACAGGCTCGGAACCTCACTGTGAGGCACATAGGCTGGCTTGACAAAACTGGGGACCAACCCACGCTCCTAGCTCTGGTCTGGCTGCTGAGAACCTACATATATATATAAACAGTGAGCTAAAGCCCAGTGAATAACATAAAGTATAAAGAGGTTAGAATGTAATGTCCTTACAGTAATGAAAACAGTTCATTTCAATCAGTATTACAGTCGTTCAGTACAATAAACAGTCATATGTGGTACATCCATTAGCATAACAGTAACAGTAGGTCAAAAGACCGAACAGTAATGATGGCCAGTCATTCAGTAAACAGTATGGTTCCACAAGGGAACCGACAGAGATCTCTGTAACAGTAACAGTCAGTAACAGTAGTGCTAAGGATGCCACAGTACAGTTCAGAAATAAAGGACATACATTCATTCAGTAAATAATATCAGTTCAGTAAACAGTTCAGTTCAGTATTCAAAAGATAGTCATTTTGAACATATCTTTACACAATTGTTACTCACAGTGATTGGGCTAATAGCAGCTAGAGCGCGTCCCCGAGAGCCAACCCTAAACAGTTAACAAATAGAACACACACTAAGTTTCACAGTCGGGAAGGATGATAATTGAATCCCTAAATTTCCTCGGTGTGGTTCTACGTCTAAATCCTCATTAAGATGTCTTAAACTAGGCCTAAGAATGCCTAGGATGGATGAGGATGCAAAAATACAGTTGGAAGGCATTTTTCAAAAGTTGCTGAAAATAGGCTCTTCGCTCGAGCGAGCCTTCCTTCGCTCGAGCGAGCTTTCAAAATCAAAGGCTTCGCTCGAGCGAACAATCCTTCGCTCGAGCGATCTGATGAACAGTAAAAGTACTGGTTGCTCGATTTTTACGCGCGATACCACGCTCGATGCTCGCTCGAGCGAGCTTGCAAAACCAAAGGGCTCGCTCGAGCGAGGAATCCTTCGCTCGAGCGAGGAAGCCAAATCTGGAATTTCCAATTTGTCTCCCAAGTTCGAACCAAGCATTCAACAATCCAAAACTCAACCTCTTGGGCCCAAATTCTGGAAAAACATTTCAAACTTTTAAAGCTCAATTTACACATGCAAGGGCCAAAGGTGAGTCAATTAAAGCCATTTTTCAAACCCATTTTCAAGAACAATTTCAAAACATGCAATGCATGAGTTTTAAACCCAAATCAAGCTTCAATACTTGTCCAAATGGACTCATTTCTTCAAGAATATGCTGAAAACATGGACTTTAGTATAAACATGAACATGCATGCACCAATCCACCATGAATTCAACTCAAACTTCATCATTTCATCAACATTTCAAACATGCATGCATGAATTAAACTCTAATCAACACTTTTGAACCAATCCATGTTCAAACCCTACAATTTATTTGATTCATGCAAGACAACCTTAAATGCAACAATGAGGGATTGATTTACCTTCTAAGTCTTCAATTAAGAGCCTAGGAGATCAACAATGGGTTCAACACTTCAATTCTTTAAGTTCCAAGCATAATCAAGCAAAATGTGAAGAAATCAACTCTCTCTCCCTTCTCACTCTCTCTAAATTCGGTTGAAGCAAGGTCACAAAGCTGATGGAAATGTTTAAACTACAAGTATATGGCTCAATATAATGTTCTAAGGGATCCACTAAGGTGGCAATTTGGTAGATAAGTCAAACTTGGCAATTAACTCCTTTTAATTCTAATTTAATCATTCCTAATCAATTTCAGATAAATATACCATTAAATCGCAAATATTCTACTGATCATGGAACACTAAACGGTTTCTAATTCGGCCGCCGATAAGGCCTTCAATTAGCAGTTTAAACATATAAATTCAAACAGATAATCAGTCAATTAAACAGATGCAATATGCAATTCAATAGATAAACTTATTCAACTCCAGTTTCGATTTCAATCAGTTTAATCAGTACTTCAGTTACTTCCATTATCAGTCATTATCAGTTCAGTTTAGCAGTAATCAGTATATAATTCAGTGGTTTATCGGTAATCAGTACGAGGGTTGTTACAGTTAGTACCCCAATGGTATGCCCCTGAAAGTAATGCATCAGCTTTCTTGCTGCCATGACGAGAGCAAGGACAAGTTTTTCCAACGGAAGGTAACGTGTTTCGGCGTCAACCATTGCTTTGCTCACATAATAAATTGGCCGCTGCTCACCAAGTTCTTCTTTTAACAGTATGGTGTTGATGGCCCGGTCGGAAACTGCCAGATATAAAATGAGCGGATCACCTGCTAAAGGTTTTGTCAAGAGTGGAACTGATCGGAGGTAAGTCTTTAAACCGTCTAAAACGGCTTCGCACTCGGGGGTCCATTCAAAAGCTTTACCCTGCCGAAGGGTGTGAAAGAATTGTTAGCAGCGATCTATGGAACGACTGATGAACCTGCTGAGTGCGGCGGCCATCCCCATCAGCTTTTGAACCTCTTTGACCGATCGAGTAGAGCTGAGTTCTAGAATTGCTGTGATTTGCCTCGGGTTGGCTTTGATTCCGCGGTGGTTAACAATGTAGCCAAGGAATTTGCCGGATCCAATGCCAAATGCACATTTGGAAACGTTTAGCTTCATTTTGTATTTGCGAAGAATGCCGAATGTCTCTTCCAAATTAGCTAGATGAGTTTGCTCTTCTTTGGACTTGACCACCATATCGTCAATGTACACTTCCATAGTACGGCCAAGTTGCTCCTTAAACATGGCAGTGACTAGTCTTTGGTAGGTTGCCCCCGCATTCTTCAGCCGGAAAGGCATGACCAGATAACAATAAGTCCCTCTTAGGGTGAGGAATACAGTTTTGTCTTTGTCCTCCTGATGCATAGCAATTTGATGGTAGCCTCTGATGTGCCGTTGCATCTACGAGTTGGTCTATTCTGGGAAGGGGAAAGCAATCCTTGGGACAAGCTTTGTTTAAGTCCGTAAAATCCACACAAACACGCCAAGTTCCATTTTTCTTCTTTACAACCACAGTATTCGACAGCCATGTACGATAGGTCACTTCGCGGATTGCCCCGGCATCAAGCAACTGGTCAACTTCTTCAACAACGGCAGCGGTGTGTTTCGCGGCTGACCGCTGGTTTTTCTGAATAATCGACTTACATTTGGGATCAATGTTTAAGCGGTGCTGAGACACAGATGGATCCACCCCCGGCATCTCATATGGTGGCCATGCAAATACATCAAGGTTTCCGAGTAAGAAAAAAATTAGCTCATCCCTGTCGACTTCATTCAGGGAAGTGCCGACCATGAAGAACTTGTCAGGATTCCCGTCAATTTCAACCCGATCCAAGGCTCCGGTTGCCTTTTCACTTGGGGGCTGCCCAACGTCGTCGAGGCTCTCTCGATCTGGCACCTCAATTGAATTCACTTCCAGCTCTTTTGGTGTCTTTGCGGCAAGAAGATAACATGCCTACACCGATTTCTGGAAACCTCGAATATGCTCAATGCCGCATTCAGTCAGAAAGCGAAGGAGTTGGTGATAGGTGCTTGGCACGGCTTGCATGGTATGCAACCAAGTTCGTCCCATGATGAGATTATACAGCGATGGAAGCTTGACAACCAAAAATTCTACATCCACTGATCGGGAGCCCGCCCGAACTGGTAATGTGATTTTCCCCAACGGATATTCCGGATTAGCGTTGAAGCCGAATAACGGATAATGAGCTGGAGATAGGTCCGACTCAGTGAAGCCGAGTTTGACGAAGGTCTTGTAGTACATAACTTTTGAAGTACTCCCTTGGTCAATGAGAACACGTTCAACGGTGAATCGATTTACGCGTAGTTCGATGACCAAGGGATCAATGTGAGGGAGTGTTACACCGACCAAATCAGAATCATCGAAAGTAATACTCACAGCTTCACGTGGCCGTTTCGCTGGTGTGATTTGCTTTTGGGGGTTAGGATGCGACTGAATTGTATGTACCGCAGATGCTGTCGGCAACCTGTATATCATATGGATAACGCCGAGTGGAGGTGAATCCTGCCGTAAAGCAACTATTTTGGTTGAGTCGTTCTTTCAAACGTATTGCTTAAGCCGACCGTCTTGTTCCAACTCCTGAAGGTGATCCTTCAATGCACAACAAGTGTCGGTATCATGACCGTGGTCTTTGTGATATTCACACCGCCTATCCCGTCTCCTCGTGTTGGGAGGTCCCACCATCTTGGGTGGCCATTTGAAGAACGGAAGGTGTTAAACTTTAGACATGATCGTGCTAATCGGCTCCGATAACTCCGTATATTTCTTGTCCGCGCGCCTTATGCGCCTGGTATCCACTTGAAGTTTTCATTAGCTCGGTGTGAACATTGGTCATTTGATCGGCGCGAATCTCGTCTTTTGTCTCGTTTAGCCTGATTCCGTGGTTCAGGGCTCTGTCATGGTATAGAATTTATCAGCTGAACGATTTCAGATGGGGCTATCTTGTTGGCCTTATGCTCGGCTTTAACCCGCAGGGCGTCATCTTCCACTTTGCAGTATTTCTCGACTTTCTTCATTAACGACCAGACTGTTTTGGGGGGCCTTCTGGTCAAGGAGCTGCGGAAGGCACTATCAGGATGCAATCCCATCTTAAAGGCGGTGATGGCCATGGAGTAATTGCAAGCATCATCTACTAGATTAAAGCATTCCTAATAGTGCGCCGAATACACATGTAGGGTTTCCCTTGGTTGGATCTGCATTGCCCAGAGGGAATCGGCCTGCTTCGGCTGAACCTCATTGGTGATGAACCTTGCCCTGAAGGATTTTTGGAGTTGATGGAAGCTTTTAATCGATGCTGGTTCCAATTTATAGTACCATCTGACGGCCAGTGGTCCCAAACTGCTCGGAAATATTCAACACATGAGGGCCTCGTCGTCTGCATGAAGCGTCATGGCTTGCTTATAATGACGAATGTAATCAGTGGGGTCCGATTTTCCATCGTATAGAGTGAACGATGGAGCTTTGAACTTTTTCGATAGCACTGCCCTTGCGATGCGTCACACAAAGAGGTCATGTTGATCCACTTTGTCTGAATCATTTCTTCTTCTCTTATTCCGTGCACGCGGACTTCCTTCGAAAGAACTGGAGACTTCGACTCGTCCTTTCTTTTTAGATTCTGGAGATGATGAGTCAGAATCACTGCCACTGTCATGTCTCTGAATTCGAGGTCGTCGACCATCTTTTCTTAGAGGTCGTCCCAAGTTTTGGCGCGTAACCTTTTGGGATTTTGCCACCTCTAAGGCCAAACCCTGTCAAAGGCGCTCGTTCTCAGCCATCATGTTTTCCAACTTCTGTTCATTTTGCTTCGCCTTATCTATAATCGCTTGCATTGTCTCATGTGCTGATGTCGAGGGTAAGTCGAAGTTCAAGGCTCTTCGTGCAGAAATGTTCTCTGGCCCAAGCATGTTGCTTGGAGTGGTATCATCTCGTGGTGTAAGGTCGTCAGCGACTACCGGAGGATCTTCCGTCACGCCCCGCCATGGATGTGCTGGAGTATTCCCACAGACGGCGCCAATTGTGGAGAAGTGGTTTGGAAATACTCTCTGGATCCTGTAGAACGCTTTTGATCCTCAACAAGTCACCTAAAAAGGAATAAATACTCCGGTCGAGGGTGCCGAAATTAGCATTCCGACGGATAAGTCAGTATATACTCTCTTGGTTGCTTATATCTTAAGTTAATCTTACTTGTTCTCACATACCTTTCTTTGACTGATACTCCTCTATTTATATTTTTCTTTTGGGCCTCAGGATCGGGCCTACCCTTAATCCATTGCACGTTTATGTATTCGGCCATAATTCAACTGGTTCCACGGCCAATTAATATATTCGGCTTTGGGATCATCCAGGATGAAGCCAAGTACAAATTCCGTCCTTGACTATCCTCATACCGTTATTCGGCTTTATTGCTCCCATAATATCCGGCTCCCACAAATGCATATTTTGTTAAATTTATCCAACTTTGGTGATTTGAAATTTTGAATTTTTTTAACTTTTTGTATGAATCTTGGATTATTGTTTCATCCAGTTCATAGGATTATAGATCAGGTCGGGACTCAAACTGTGCCTATTGCCCGCATCATTTGAACAACTAAAATACTTCAAATTTAATGGAGTTTTAAATTATATTTAGAAAGAGAAGCAGGAAGTAGTGAGCTAAAATCACTTATTTTTTTTGCTGCTCCCCTTCTTGCCGCTAGCAGTCACCATCTTCCACCCTTTCCACCACCACCACCACCACAACCACTTCCTATCGAATTTGTCTAAACTCTTGCAAGCACCATAGCAAAGCGAATAAAGACAGATTGATGGTGATTGAAGAGGTTTCTTGTTAGCTTCTTGTCGGAGATGAGAAGTATGGTTGCACTGTTGTAATTGCTGCTGAGGTTTTGCATCTTCAAACACAAAACCAAATTTTGAAGTGTTGTTCTTCAAAATATTCCCTAGCATTCAATTTATTCAATATGCGGAACAAGAAACTCCAATCTACATTGTTGCTGACTACAATGAATTTTATGTTGCACCGTTACTGGAATCATTCTAACATTTTTTTATACGATCGAGAGTATCAAAAAAGATTAAACTGAAATTGGTTGATACCCAATTGAAAAATGCTGTAAAAATTGAAAACCCAAATTATAATTTGGTTGAAAAGTAAAAAAGTGATATTTAAACTTTTGCATTTGGGTTTGATTTTTGCTTCCCCTTCTTCCCACCTCATCTCTTCAAAATTTTGCTTTTAAATTTGATTCTTCTTGAAGTTTAGCTTCTCAGTTTTTATCTCTCAGACATATGTTATGGCCCCTAGTGCTTGGGCTTGGGTTTTGCTTATAATGACATTAATTCCTATAGATTTAACATATGGGTTCTGAATTTTGATGCCTATTTTTGGAGATTTATGAATATGACTATTGAATTAAAGTGGACTTGTGATTTGCTTATCCAGTATTTGATGAAAGATGACTTCGTTCTCTGTTAGAGCATCTCCAACGGTTAACCTTTTTTTTCATCAAATCTGATGCGAAAAAGGGTGATTTCCTCAATTTGGTACGTCGCGCTCCAACAGTGTTTCATCAAATTTGTTGCATCAAATTTGCGCCGGGCAACCGGTTGGTTGACCGGCCGGTCGACCGGCCGGTCAACCGGTAAAGGCCAAAATATTTTTTTTTTTTTTTTTTTTTAACCGTTTGAACCCTTTGTTCTGAACTTTTTGAACTTCTGGGTGGTCGACCGGTGTGGTCAACCGGCCGGTCGACCGGGTGGTCGACCACCTAGGCAAAAAATTTTTTTTTTTTTTTTTTTTTGACTGGTTTGAACCGAAAAGTGAACCTTTTGAACTTTTTTCCGGGGCGACCGGTTGGTCACCCGGATGGTCAACCGGTTCGTAATTCTCAACAGTCAGGAACAGTGTTTTGCTGAAATGCTTCGCGTGTTCTCATTTTGATACCAGATTTGCTGAATTCTCGATTTGGTATCGATTTGATGAAACCGTTGGAGCTCAAAAAATTGGAAAAAATTGGGTTTATCATCAAATTTTGAATTTGATGCTGGATTTGATTCTCCGTTGGAGATGGTCTTACGCGGAAGAAGGCGCCTTTTGAGAAGCACAAAGAGGAGGAGGAGGCGAAAAAAAAGGTTTGGCTTTTAATAGGTCCTTTAAGACCTGTTGGTTTACTAACTCAACACACACACACACACACACACACATATATATAACAATATTTAAATAGTACACATTAATGTGTGTTTAGAAGGAGAAAGACTGGGTACACATCTAACTTTGGCATAGTACACAAAGTAATTGTTCCGAGACTTGAACCCATAACCTCAAGGTCATAAGATTATTTTAAAACCTGTTGGTTACTAAAAAACAGTGCTATTGGTCATGTTACTAGAATTTTATTTTCCTAGAGAGCGGAAGAGCAAGGACGGAATTAGGAGAATACCATGTCTCCCCTATTTGTGTGAAAATTATTATTTGCCATAGAACTTTAAAAATACATATCATTTTATACATAAAATGGCCCTCCAATATAAAAAAATATATGTCATTCTTCTTCCATCTTGAATTCTCTTTCTATTTTACACAAAAAGAACTTCATCTTATTAGAAATTGTTTCTATGGTATTTAAATTTTTTTTTTGTATATATAATTTATATACCATATTATACATGTGTGTTTTGTATATATGGTGAAAAAAATTATTTTTCTTTTGGCCTCTCCAGTAATAAAATCCTGGTTCCGTCCCTGTGGAAGAGGAAACAGCTTGTTCATGTCAAGAGTTTGTGTAGTCATTTCAAGGGGAAAACATACCAAGGTCTAAGGTATCTGTTAAAGAAGGGACAATTATGGGCGGAAGATTGATTCTGAAGGTCAGTGCAATTGAGGGACTTCTTAAATAAATCCTTTCTTAGATGGTTTTTCTATATTTAATTGGTCATTTAATATATTCTTGTTTTCTTATGCATTATGCATTAATATTGGGTTTTCTGTTTTATGTACGAATTAATAAAAATCTGGGCCTTTTATTCGTTCGCGGATCACAGTTGGAAATTCCGAAGATGGGGTATCTGGTTCAAATAAGGGGAGTAGGTAAATAAATGCTTTTGAATAACCATGTTACAGTGTTATATGTAATAAGGCATTCTGATTAGGGAAATTATATGATAGAGATATCTTTAAATGTTGCTTTTGTTGCTTAGGATTGTTAGTATTGGAAAATTAGGAAGCATATGCTGTGTATTTAGTCACAGATTTTGCATTAATCTGTAATGTATTTTTTTTTATGGTGGCATTTTTTTATTTTTATACAAAGGATTGAATTATGATGCAAACTTCTGGAGATTAATGCAAACCTGGTTTCTGAACCTCAGATTCAGTGGAGGTTTCTATGTTTCATGGTGAAGTATTGTTACTGTGCCATTTAAGACAGTTTAGGATATAGTCCGTTGGTAGTTTTGCTTGACCTTGGATTCGAAAACCACATTTTACCTCTGTCAATTAAAATTTTCAAGTATATATATCCCTTTGATGATCCAAGATTTGAATGGTTGAATAGATCTGATTAATTGGACAATGTTGTTCATTTCTTAAACTTTAGGGGCTGCTAAGATATGTCTCGTATCATAAGTCATAACTAGGGTGAAGTATATTTAGTACTGGAAATTCTATTATTAAAACCAGTGCCTCCACTTCGTGCTGTTTTCGATATTCCTCATGCTCCATCTGTTTGAGTTAATGAAAGGTAGGATCTTTTGTTTTGCTACCAAACTTATGTAGACCAAGTGTGGATAAACCCCTTGCACAAGCTTGGAAATCAAAATCAATATAAGGCGGCGGTGATAAGGGCTTCTTTGAAGGCTAATTATGGTAAATTTTATCACTGATGGTGAGCAAAGTTATGAATTTAAAGGGTTTGTAGATATAAAAAAGGAGTAATAGGTTGGAGATAACACCAGGCAAAGAGAGTTTCAGGGCAGTTCTGGGTGTTTTGAGTACTTATGAACAGTACTTTTTTGTGTTCAAGTGTTATGATTGAATGATGGAGAGACATCAATTTGGCTTGTCCCATGGGATTTTAAGGGACACCTCTAATAAAGTTAGATTCCCACACAAGCATCATACTAGAGTTAGAATTGAATCATGCTGTCCCATAGAGATCTTCAAATTACTCCTAGAAAATTCCCACTTATTTCCATCAGAATTTGAAAGTTAATGCCATATCTTGGTAACCCAAAGAGCTCTTTGGGGGGCACCTGATAAAGCAGAGGGAAAACTAAAGTTGAAATGATCTTTAAATATGTCCTTAAATCTGATATTACCTAAACTAACCAACCCTAATTGGACACTTGTCAGTTGTCAGCCAGCATTTGATATGTATCTATACTAATCCTGGAGTTGTAGGGATAAATGTAGTTACTTATGTTTACCTATGTTGAGGACATATATCCAGAAAGTACAACTGCACTAAACAACGACTATTAATGGAAATGACATGCTTGTGAAGTTATGATTGCCCTGGATGAACTTGCAGTCTTAATGTGCTTTTATGATGGGACAAAAGTAGCTAGAGTGAAGGATAGAAATGAAGGCTCAAAGGCCACCCACACTCCCTTGGTTCTATGTGGACAACATCACTAATAATATGAATGAAATAAGGATACAAAAGTTAACATAGAAGGTGCTGCGCTTTTTTATTGACATGAAGACTGATCATACCTTTTATTGACATGAATTTGGACTAATTGATCATACCTTTTTTTCTGTTAAGTACCAATGTCTATATTTTGATGGATAGTTTGGTTTACAAATTATTAAATGGCTTCGGAAACTTTGTCCTGAATGCAACCTTTGTTTTCTTTATTTTTTGATGCAATATTACGTGTTTCATTAGAGGTGATTGTACTGCTGGCCATGTACAGGTATTTGTGGACTATATAAAAGGAAACTCAACGAGCTAAATCCAGCCATCAGAAACATTACATAAGATATTGCAGATCTCTAAAATTTCATTGACGCAAAGTGGGTGTTTTTTGTAACTTTAAGAATAGAGCTTTTTTTGATTGGAAAAAAAAAAAAAAAAACTCTGCCGAACATGGCCTTTGAGAATATAACTAGCACTCCCTATTACTAGCATGATCTCGTGCTTAAGACTATTGACCGGGGATTGCGGGGAAGGGCCAGTTGCCAATTACTGTATGCTTAGTGACATCTATATTGCAAAGCTCCCTTTAGTTCCAACTAGTTCACAATCTCGATCAGGGTATCATCTTTTTTTAGATACACCATTATTTTCATGTCTACACCCTCTTAAACACACACATGACGCCTGCATAGGGACAAGAAAGGCATGAATGCCTCTGTGGGATAATATAATTACCACCTCTATTTTTATTCATTCTGGATTGCAGTTATGACCACTCAATTTAGGCTTATCTACCATGTGACTGTCAGTGGATTAAGCAGAGGACATTTCAACACCTCAAGAAATTGGCACATTGATGTGCTAGAACCCTATACTCCAACTATTTCTCAGAGAATCTTTAGACTGCTTTTTTTACAAGCAAAGAAAATGGATGAAGTACAGAGTTCATGGCATCGCTCTGCTCTCTAGGTTCTATATTAGAAGTGTGTAGTTGTTTCCTCCCTATGCATATATAATGTAATGGTGGTATACTTAGTTCTAGGTGGTGGAAGTCATCTATGGTTGCTGAATCAGTGTCTCTTGTAGCTTTGCACTTGTTTGGATCCGAACCTTGGTGTTGAAATTTGTACCATTGCTTTTATGAAACATATTCGCTGGGTTATTTTTTGAAGAAGACCTTTTCATGGCTAATTGTCCCTTCCACATTGTTTGCTAACACTGTTATGGAATATATATACATGTCAGAGTGCAATTTATATAGGGTTAATTACACCAAGAGCCCTCAACTATTAGCGCTGAACCATTACATATTGACCCCCTCAGTTTTAAAAACCGTTCAAATATACTCCCTTTGGAGGACTTTATACTTACTATTGGTTTCAATTTGATTCAATCCTCTGCTCAAGTTTGGTATTTTGACAAAATAATAAAAATTAAAAAACCTCACTTTTACATGGAACCCATGAAGCACTGATGTGTCTCACCTTCATTTATGGAGGGATTGTTTTTGTGACTCAAATTTGTGTCACTACGAACGGCAATGGCAAATTTATTCTTGGGCCAAACTGTGCCAATATATATATGTATATGGCTACTGATCAGATTGGTACAATATTAGCAGCTTGGAATTTAAAAACATTTCTTTGTATTCCACAACTCTGCTATTCCAGCCTACTTTGTACCTCAAGATTTGATGTTGCACCAAAAAGCACCACTATTCTATTGTGTGTTCTAATTTGGGAGGGCAGCTTGCCCATACTTTATAGTTATGTTTAGGCTTTTGCTTTCCAGTGTACCCAAAGTGATAGACAAAATTAAAAGTAAAATAACGAAAGAAAACAGTACTAAGCATTGTAATCTTATTTTCTTTCTAACATCTTTTTGTTGGAAAATTTGAATAAAAATTGACTCCGATGGTTGTCTTTAGTTGGAAGGGTATGTCCTTTTGGAGGGTCACAACTCTTAGTGAATTGTTGCAACCTTTCTTAAGAGGCATGAATGAGTCTATAAATTCCAATTGAATTTGGACTGCATTTTCCCTTCTTCCTCCTTTTGCATTTCTCTGCATATTTCCGAGTCTAAATAGTGAGCGTGCATGGCACAAATTGATTCACTGTATACACAAAAAAACTGTGCAATTGTTGTGTGAAGTCATCAAACGCAAACACCAAAGGCGAGGGCAAATTTCGATCTTAAAAAATACAATATTCAAACAATGGCCTTGGTCACAATTTGTTCTCTAAGTATTTTCTCCTGTTATTTTATTTTATTATTTATTTGCATAAACTTGATTTTCCTGAAAATTATTTTCCGACATTTTTTTGTCTTAGCAGATGCAAAAAAAAAAAAAAAAAAAAAAGGATCAAGAATGCTGGCTCAACTGTTTGCAAACTGGTGGTTCGGGCATAACTTCACGAATCATGGTATAGTTGTATTGGTTACAGAATACATTCGAAAATCAAATTACTTAGAAGGACGAACAGTCAATCCTTAGGAGGGTGCAAGAACAATCGGACCTAAATGAAGTCATAGCATACAAAAGAATTTCAATTTTTTAGAAAGCAGCAACAAATGACAACTGAAACATTGCAAGTTCAATTAAAAAATGGCATATTCTCAAATGAACTTGTCATTTTTTTAGCATACCAAATTGAGCTCACAACTGATTTGGATCAAATCATCAAAGTAGTGATTTAGGTTTTAATCTTGAACTCTCTATCGAAAAAACTCTTGATTAGCTATACTAAAAGTAGCTTGGATTGATCTATAGACTGTAGACTGGATGCAAATTTTGGTGCAACTCAAATACAAGGATCTGTCTGATTGATGATTGGTTTAGTTTTTTAGTTTTTGTTACTTGTTAGTTTGGTTAATACTGTTTCTCAATGCAGCTAAAATGTGACTTGTATCACACTAGAATATTGTGGTTAGTTTTAGGGTATTCAAATTGATGTTGGATTGTAGACACCCCATTTTGACCGACCATAAGACTCAGACGTCATCGATTGAGCGCTCGGTGATTGTGCATGTTGTGCTCATTTCGAGTTTTCGGAGTTTTGGCCGAGTGCCTTGCCTCCGGGCCTCTGAACTCTTTGTGCTTCGGCTCGGTTTGTGGACCAAGCCTTGTTTTCCTTGCCTGAGGGAAGGAGAGGTCTTGTAAACCCCTTTTTGTGGTCGTAGATCACTTTTCCTGCTCGGAGACTAGTTTCCGATTTTCGGAGCCTTCGGCCGCACGCCTTGTCTCGGGACCGCTTAATGTTCTCCGTTTGGCGTGGTTTTTGAACCACACCTTGTTTCCTTGGCCTAGAGGGCCACTATGGTTTCGGAGACCACTTTTGTGGTCGTAAACCACTTTTGGTGCTTGTCAGCTAGTTTTCGAGGCTCCCAACTGCGCGCTTTGCCTCCCGGACTTTCGTCTTGCATCCGTTTTGGTTTGTTTTTGGTAGAAACCTTGTTTTCCTTGTTTGGAAGGTGGTACAAGGGTGGGAGACCAGTTTCTCTCCCCGCAAACCACTTTTCTTCCTGCCAGCCAGTTTTCTGGTCTGACAACTGGTCTCCCTGATCTTTGGACCATCAAAAGTGGTCGGCCACCACACCATTTGCTTCTTTTCATGCTGCTGACCATCTCCCACCATGACCGACCAATTGTCTTCTTGGGAGACCACTTAAAGTGGTCGGCCGACCACTTAAAGTAGCTGGCTGACCACTTAAAGTGGTCGGCTGCTTTTTGGCCCCTTTTTGGAGATATTTTTGGCCAGCTGGCACAGCTGGAGAACACAAGAACCATCCTCCATACACGTGTATGGAGGGATGGCCTTGAGCCTTAGCTTCTTCAAGAAGCTTGTGCTTTTGCTCTCTATAAGAGGGAGGCTCCCCCTCCCTCCTCCAGGTTCAGCTTTTTGTGTTAGAGAGTGATAAATACACCTTTATCTTTATATCTCTCTCTTTGCTTCATTTTTGTGCCTTAAAGTGTTATTTTGTCTCACTTTTGTACACAAACACATACTCAAACTCTTGGAGCTGAGGTCCCTTGAAGTTGTTTTTGGAGTTCTTGGACTGGTTTGAGCTTAAAGAAGCTGCTAGAGTTGCAGTTTTGAAGGTGGTCTTCAAGGGTGAGCCTTTAACTCCTTAAACCCCCATTGTTTCTTAAGCTTTTAGCCTTACTTGCATTCTATTTTAAGCTTAACTCTTAACTACAAAAAGTTCTAAATTTTGGTGCTTAAGATCTTTGTTTAAGGTCACTTTTGTGTTTGGGGTTGTTTACCCCCTCTTAGGCCTTGTTTGGCCTTGCTTTTGTGCCTTCTTTGTGAGCTTTTGGGACCACCTTGTTTTGGCCTTCTCACCACTGAAATCCAGAGGAATTTCAGTGATGGGAAGGGTGTTTTGAGGTCCCAAATAGGAAAGGGTCATCCTCTCTCCTTATGTCTTCAATACTTGCTTCATTAGCCTCATGTGTGAGCATGCTTGTTAAGCTTATGTTGGCCATATCTTGGCTTGTATTTGGGGTTATTTTGTTGTGGCATACCACTATTTTTACTTGGTTTTGTCACTCAATGCATGCCTAATACACTTGTAGTGTAAATCTCACAAACTAGCTTTGTATGCTTCATGAAGTAGCATGTCATTCTAGCTTGTTTTGTTTCCATTTCAGCATTTTTTTTTTGGTGATGTTTTGCCATGTCATGACTCTGTTTTGGTTTGGTTTGGTTGGCCCTTACATGTTCCATGCACTTGTAGTGCAATTCCATGAAATAGCCTAACATGCATCGTGCTTTGATATGTCATTCTAGCATGCTTTTGGCTTAACTTCAAGAAGCTGTTGTCCATGTTTTAGCATGCTCTAGCTCTGATTTTGGTTGTTTTGGTCATGCATGACTTGCTTTGTATAGCTATAATACATTCTAGCTTGTTAGCTTTGTACATCAAGTCCACTAGCATGCTTTACTTGGCCTATTTGAATGATTTGGCATCATTTATTATGTGATTTCAGTCCGTGCTTCATGGTCATACACTCACATCTTTCACCCATTCAATGCGTTGGAGGGTTTGCCCCTTTATGCATTAATATGAATCATTACGTATGCCTTCATGCCTTAGCTTGCGAGCCATCATTTCAATGTGTTTTTGGGGTTATCTTGCCATGATATAACTCTGATTTTCATTGGTTAAGTCATCCCATGCTTGGTCTTAATAGATGCAGTGTAATCCACCTTATTTGGCTTGTATGCATCATGCATTATGCCCTTCATGCTAGCTTGTTTTGGCTTCCTTCCATGCATGTTTTAGTATCATTTTGGCATGATCTAGGACTGTTTTAGGTTGCCCTTGCCATATGCTTCATGTTTTGCATAGCTATAGTGTAAGTGCTCTTGCTAGCTTCAAGCTTTGGGCACCATAGCATGCTTCATTTGTGTTGTGTACATGATTTGGCATCATTCATCATGTTATTTCAGAGTGTGTAGCATTGACATGTTCCCACTTCTTCCATCCTTTGAGTGCCTCTAAGGGTTGTGCATTTATTGCCTTGTTTATGGCCTAGTGTGTATGCTTGCATGCCTAAGCCTTTGAGCCTTCATCTTAGCATGCTTTGGTCCATGTTTTGACCTACTTGAGCTCTGTTTGTGGTTGGTTCATGCATATGTGCCATGTATTGCATGTCTCTTTTGTAGTCCTCTTTGCTAGCTTTCATGCTTTAGGACCTTTGCATGCTATACTTGTGTTTGTTTGAATGATTTGGCATCATTTCTTACTTAATTTCAGTGCATTTAGTGTTGTTACACTTCTGCATTTGTCACTCCTTGAGCCTTCTTGAGGGTTGTGCTCTTAGGCTTACTTGGTTGGCCAATGCATTGTGCATGCATGCCTTGCCTTTTGTGCCTTTATTTTGGTGTTATGGCCACTGATTTGGGTAGGGCTGAGGTCTGTCCATTTTGGTTTAAGTCCATTGAGCATTGTGTATGCCATATTACATCGCATCGTGCATGTTATGTTATTGTTTGCATTGTGCATGCCATGCTCTTGATTCGCATTGTATATGCTATGATCATATTGCATTGAGTATGCCATGATAGTCATTGCATTGAGTATGCCATATTGTTCATTGCATTTGTGTATGCTATGTTCATTTACATTGTGCATACTAGTTGTTGTTCATATTGTTGCATGCCTATGTAGTCTTGCATCGAATATGCATGCATTGCATTGTGCATTGTGCATGTCATTAGCCTTGTTAGGTTGTTCATGTTGCATTCCATGTTTGCATGCTTAAGTCATATTGCATATTTGCATGCTTGTGTTGCATTGCATTTTTTTGCATACTCCATGTTACATAGCATTGTGCATGCCATGTTATGTGTTGCATTGTGTTTGGAATAGGTGTTAGTCCAAATACGGGAAACGAGGGACGTTTCATACTTGAAGTGATGAAACGTGCCTCAATTCTCGGTCGCCGACGCTCTTGATCATACATGATAGAGTTTTAGGCCTTATGTGTTTATGTGTACATTCATTTTTATATTGAATTGTGCAACTTCGCCTCTCGGCCATCATGCATCGAGATACATGATTGGTGGCCCGAGGGTCGAGAACCACACCCCCTTGAGCTTATGAAATGATAGGGAGGGTGGTTGTGCACACATATCTTGCAAATACATTGCCATGCCTGTCATGACCCGAACCCGCTCCCGTGGGTTAAGGACATAACCGGCCAGTAATCATGAGATTACCTACGGCCTCAAACCAAAACAAATGTATTTTAACAGAGTGAATGGGGGCCAAACGGAAGCAGTTCAAGACTTTGTCCATAGAGCTGTGCTTACATGGCACATCCAAACAACCAAACATATATACATTAATATAAACTCACAACAGAAATACAGTAGCATAAGTTCTGTACAAACAGGATCATCCAAAAGCTAAGTCAACCCATGAAAACTATATACAGACATATGCAAAGTCCTCGCCAACATGACAAAAATAACATAGCATAGCAGAAAGGCGAAGACGAGTCTCGTCCGTGAGACACTAAGGCTGACTCTCCAAAACTCGATTGTTTCACACAGACTTCACTGGGGCTGGGTCTGGACGTCTCTTGGCTCACCTACAAACACATGAATGAGCGTGAGCGATAGCCCAATGAATAATATCAAATAAGAAGATGCAAACGATATGTAGAACAACATACCCCGAACGGCCTTGGGCCCAATTCACATTTTTATTTAACATTTATATACACAATTTAAGTCAAGTGACTGTGGTTTCAAACATACTGGCCTTTGGCGCATTTATCTTTCATTCCTGTCAAAACGGCCTCTGGCCCACTCGTTTATGTCAAAACGGCCCCTGGCCCATCCATTCATGTCAAAACGGCCTCCGGCCCATCCATTAATGTCAAAACGGCCTCCGGCCCATTCATTCTTATCAAAACGGGCTCCGGCCCATCCATTCATGTCAAAACGGCCTCCGGCCCATTCATTCTTATCAAAGCATTTGTCCACAATTCAAACTAGCAAATCATAAGGCATAAGGCTTATAAGAAAATAAGCAATTGGACAAATGACAAGCTTCCAAATATCGATATTACTCACAGTGATCGGTTGGTTAGTTTGCCCTAGAGCTCGACCCTACACATTCCATGAACACAAAAGGGTCACAAACAATTCGATCCGTTCTAAATTCACATATTCCTCTTTAGGCTTTATTCTTATCTCTTTAATTCAATCACAATGCTCAATGCATGCCTAAGAGTACTTAGAAGTGAAGGAGAACGGAAAACGAAACACAGAACGCATAACAAAATCTCAAAAAACAAGGTCCCCGCTCGAGCGTGGAATTCCCCGTTCGAGCAGACCCAATTGGTCTGCAAAAGTGCTGGTTGCATCAAATTCACACTCGAGCGTGAACTCGGGCGCTCGAGCAGAAGGTCTGTCTACATAGCTCCCCGCTCGAGCGTGGACTTCCCCGCTCGAGCGGACCCATGCCTACAAAAAAATACTGGGAGCATGAATTCCCCGCTCGAGCGTCGGTTCTCCCACTCGAGTGGACATCATAAATTTTGGGTTTTCCAGAATGTGTTCTTGAGCTCAAATTCGACATCCCAACCACATTCCTTGCATATTATGGCTCAAATTTCACATATGCTTGTACTAACATGGTACCAACACTAAAACACATCAACATGGAGCTCAATTTCATGACTCAAACACATGCATGGCTCATTTTCCACCAAACTCATTACCAATATAACAATTTTATGCATTCAACACTTACACCCTTATAATTTGCACATGCATGTGGTATATTATTCTCATTCTCAACTTATATGATGAAGAGATGGTCAAGAACATGATCTTCAACTAAAAACTCACATAGATCATGCATTTGGTGCTCAAATATGCAAATTCAAAGCAACTACATACATGCATGCAACATTAACCTTCAATTCAACATGATCAACTCAATTTCATTTCAATTCTTGTTCTTGACCATTAATCAACTTTGAACACACAAGATTACACATTACACTCATGAATTCAAGAATCAATTGCTTACCTAGAGGCTTAAATTTTCCAATCAATAGCAAATTCTTGAATAATCTTCAAGATCACCAAGCTTTGAGACCAAAACCCCAATTTCCTTCACCCTCTCTCTCTCTAGCCGACCCTCTCCTTTTCCTTAGAGTTTATCATCAGCCAAGTGAAGCAAAAAGGGAGAAATTGGTTGTGTAGTGCCCATATTAAAAGCCCCTCTTGTTATATTATTTTAATATCAAATAATAGAGCACTAATTCATTAATTAAATCAATTTAATTTGATCTGAATCAATTTCCAATTAAATTTCACCGCAGGCTCTAAAATTTATGCCAATCACAATGGCGTAATCAATTCCGGATTCTGCGGTCGATAAGGCCTTCAATTTAATTTCCAAAGCAGACAATTAAACAGATATTCTTACAGTGAACAGATAGAAATTCAAAACCACATATTTTCACCTAATGGCACACGAAATCATATCAAAACACATAATCACATTCGTATTAAGGACCAATTAACATAATAAGGGACAGGGTTATCACAGTCTTCCCCCCTGTAGGAAGTTTGGTCCTCCAAACTTATTTTACCTTCGTCGGGAAACAAATGTGGATAGCATAGTCGCATTTCCTCCTCTTTTTCCCACGTGGCATCCGTCCCATAGTGTTCTTTCCATTCCACTTTCACCATTGGGATGGACTTGCTTCTCAGTTGTTTCACTTGTCGGTCAACAATTCGTTCCAGCCATTCGGCGTATTCCATATTCTCATCAATAGTTACTCGGTGATAATCAATCACATGAAATGGGTCTCAGAGGTAACCCCTCAACATCGACACGTGAAACACATTATGGATTTGTTCGAATCCTGGTGGCAAAGCAACTCTATAGGCAACTGGGCCAAGCCTTTCCAAAATTTAAAACGACCCAATGTAACGGGGCGACAACTTGCCCTTCTTTCCAAACCAGACTTGGCCTTTCATCGGGGAGACACGGATGAACACATGGTCACCAACCTCATACTCAAGAGGCCTTCTCCGAACATCTACATAATTCTTTTGTCGGTCTTGAGCTGTTTTGAGCCTTTGCCGAATGGTTTTGATATTTTCAGAAGTGTCTTGCACAATTTCAGGCCCAAGTAAAGCTCTATCCCCAACTTTTGTCCAACAACTTGGTGATCTACACCTTCTACCATACAAAGCCTCGTATGGTGCCATACCGATGCTGGAGTGGAAACTGTTATTATAAGCAAATTCTGCAAGCGGCAAATAGTCTTCCCAACTCCCTTGAAAATCCAAAGCACACATTCGAAGCATATCTTCCAAAGTCTGTATTGTTCGTTCTGATTGCCCATCTGTCTGTGGGTGGAATGCAGTACTGAACCTTAGTTCTGTTCCCATAGCTTCTTGCAAACTCTTTCACAATCTGGATACAAATTTCGGATCTCTATCCGACACAATGGATACTGGAACTCCGTGTAAACGGACAATCTCATCAACATAAATAGTAGCCAATCTATAAGCATTAAATGTACTCTTGACAGGCAGAAAATGTGCAGATTTAGTCAGTCTATCAACTACAACCCAAATAGAATCCATACCTCGAGAAGTCCGAGGTAGGCCAACAACGAAATCCATAGTCACATGTTCCCACTTCCATTCAGGAATAGGGAGAGGTTGAAGTAGACCGCCTGGTTTCTGATGTTCAGCTTTGACTTGCTACATTGAAGACACTTGGACACATATTCTGCAATCTCTTTCTTCATTTTAGGCCACCAGTAGGTTTGTTTCAAATCCCGGTACATTTTATCATTACCCGGATGCATAGCAAATACGGATCTGTGGGCTTCATCTAAAACCCTCTTCTTTAGTTCCGGAATATCTGGGACACACATTCTATTCCGAAATCTCAATACTTCGTTTTCAATGCCAAACTCTGCTTTCGGACTTGTCTCAAATTCATCAATCACTTTCTTGAGGAATTCATCCTCTTTCTGCTTTTGCTTGATTTCGTCGATGATTGCCGGCTCGACTGTAATAGCGGCTATCAATCCGCCCTGTTCACCCATTACCACTTCAAGTTCGGATTTTTCAAAATCTTGCAAGATTTCTTTCTGTTCAGTAAGCAAACAAGCCATACTCCCTGTTGATTTTCTGCTCAAGGCATCAGCGACTGTGTTAGCTTTCCCAGGGTGATACTGAATCTCTAAATCATAATCCTTTATTAATTCCAGCCATCTCCTCTGTCGCATATTCAACTCCTTCTGCGTGAAGAAGTATTTCAGACTTTTGTGATCCGTGTAGACTTCACACTTTGCTCCATACAAATAATGCCGCCAGATTTTCAAAGCAAAGACAACTGCTGCCAATTCTAGGTCATGTGTTGGATAGTTCTTCTCGTGTGGCCTCAACTGTCGAGAAGCGTAAACAATAACCTTTCCGTTCTGCATTAACACACAACCCAAACCTTTATAAGACGCATCACTGAAAATTACAAAATTCTCCGTACCTGAAGGTAGTGTCAAAATCGGTGCAGTGGTCAATCTCGTTTTCAATTCATGAAAGGCTAATTCTCTTTCATCGTTCCACTCAAAAGGTTGCCCCTTGCGTGTCAGTTGGGTAAGAGGCACAGCTAATTTCGAAAAGTCCTTCACAAACCTCCTGTAGTACCCAGCTAAGCCCATGAAACTACGGACTTCTGTCACATTGGTCGGTGTAGGCCAACTCACAATCGCCTCTATTTTCTGCGGGTCCACTGAAATTCCTTCCTTGTTGATTACATGCCCTAAGAAAACAACTTCATCCAACCAAAACTCACATTTCTTTAGTTTAGCAAATAATTTCCTTTCCCGAAGTATTTGTAGGACAGTTCTCAAATGATGTTCATGTTCAAGTCTATCTTTAGAATATATCAAAATATCATTGATAAAAACCACAACAAATTCGTCAAGGTAGGTTTTAAAAATTCGGTTCATTAAGTCCATAAATGCTGCCGGAGCATTAGTCACTCCAAATGGCATAACAAGAAATTCAAAATGTCCATACCTCGTTCTGAATGCGGTTTTTTCAACATCTTCTGCCTTAACTTTCAGCTGATGATATCCGGATCTCAAATCAATTTTAGAAAACACCTGTGATCCCTGCAACTGGTCAAATAAGTCATCAATACGGGGTAGGGGATATTTTTTCTTTATTGTTACCTTGTTCAATTCCCGATAATCGATGCACAAATGCAAAGTTTCATCATTCTTTTTTACAAACAATACTGGTACACCCCAAGGCAAGGTGCTAGGTCGAATAAACCTCTTTTCAAGCAGGTCTTGCAACTGTTCCTTCAATTCTTTCATTTCGGTAGTAGCCATTCTGTAGGGAGCTTTGGAAATAGGTTAGGTGCCTGGCATAGTCTCAATTGTAAACTCTATCTCCTTGTCTACCAATTCCCCTGGCAATTCATTTGGAAACACATCTGGAAATTCTCTAACAATAGGGATATCATTCAATTCAACATTCACAGTTTGTTCAGTCAACACATAGCACAAATAACCTTGGCACCCTTTCCTGATCAGTTTACATGCTTTCATTGCAGATATCAAATAAGATGGAGGCACTACCCCATTACCCACAAACACAATCTCTTTCTGTTCTGGTGGTTTAAACACAACCCGTTTTGTCACACAATCAATGGTGGCACAATATTTGGTCAACCAATCCATGCCCAAAATTACATCAAAATGTCTAAAATTCAAGGGCAACAAGTCTACATATAGGATAGCATCCTCAACACGCATATCACAAAATCGGTATATAAATTCACACAATACAGATTCCCCAGATGGAGCAAACACACATAGCAGATATGGCAATAATTCTAAGGGTCTATTCAGTCTAGATGCAAATGCACATGTCACAAAAGAGTGTGTGGATCCAGAGTCAATTAACACAAAAGCATCTTGATTACATATAGAAATGGTACCTGAGACAACTGCGTTGGCATTCCGTGTATCGCTTGGAACAAGCGCAAAAACTCTCCCCTGTCTCACGGTATCCCCGGTAGTAGCAGATCTCAAAGTATTTCCTAGCTTTGGGATCGATGCAGTGGAACTAGCAACTATTTTTCCACCATTCTGATTACAATCTCGGGCCATATGCCCTTATTTCCCACATTTGAAACAGGCTCCTGATGCACGATAACAAACTCCACGGTGCCTTTTGCCACAAATGTTGCACATGGGAGCTGTGTCTCGGGAAGAATTTGAAGTATTTGAAGAGCCTGTGTTTTGCTTTTTCAAAAATTTCCTCTTTGAAAAGAAGCCTTGCCTCTTGTTACCTTTCCATTCTATCGTTGGCTTAGCCTGTCTAGCTATGTTAGCCTCTGATATGATGGCCCTATCTAGCACCCCAATGTAAGTCTCCAATTTCAAGACATTCACTCTTTCTAAAATGTCACTTCGGAGCCCACCTTCAAAGTGTCTCGCCTTCTTATAGTTAGTGTCAATTACATGTGGTGCAAACCTGGCTAATTCGGTGAATTTGGCCTCATACTCCGCTACAGTCATACTGTCTTGCTTAAGTTCCATGAACTCTGCTACTTTCCTATCCCGGACACACTGCGTGAAGTACTTGTTGCAGAAAATTTCCAAAAATTTTGCCCAATCAACATCCCTATGATTCTCACGCATTAACATCCACCATCTTCTTGCCTCGTCTTCTAACATAAAAGTGGCTAGAAGCACCTTCTGTGTCTCCGAGCAAGGGAACACTTCAAATAGTTTCTCAATGCCGAGAACCCATGCTTCGGCTTTTAACGGGTCTAATCCACCATGGAACTGTGGTGGTTTCATTTTCTTGAATTCCTTGGTGAGAGCTATTATCCGATCATCATTCTGATTATCTGGCATAGGTGGTGCCGGAGGTGGTGGTGGAGGATGTGGTTGCTGCCACTGTTGTTGCCATTCTTGTTGTTGCCTCAATGTCTCTGGCATTTCCTAAATCAACCTTTCCATTCTATCCATTCTGGCAGTAGAGGACTCTTCTATCTCATCACCTCTTATTCTCACCATCTGATTAAACTTACATTATACTTTATACAAAAGATACACAAGTATGCATATACTAGAAAGCATACATATTCAAACAATTTGCAATGCAAGCAAATCATAACTTATAACACATAGTTGTTCATATCAAAACATTTAAGCATATACTTGATGCTTTCAGATTCAAACTTATCACATGAATGCATCCTAGATCTTTTCTAGACGCTTATTAAGATGCTTATTGCTCGTTTGGACAAGTGTGTGAGTTATTAACTCGTGCTCTGATACCACTCTTCATGACCCGAACCGGCCCCCGTGGGTTAAGGACATAACCGGCCAGTAATCATGAAATTACCTATGGCCTCAAACCAAAACAAATGTATTTTAACAAAGTTAATGGGGGCCAAATGGAAGCAGTTCAAGACTTTGTCCATAGAGCTGTGCTTACATGGCACATCCAAACGACCAAACATATATACATTAATATAAACTCACAACAGAAATACAGTAGTATAAGTTCTGTACAAACAAGATCATCCAAAAGCTAAGTCAACCCATGAAAACTATATACAGACATATGCAAAGTCCTCGCCAACATGACAAAAATAACATAGCATAGCAGAAAGGCGAAGACGAGTCTCGTGCGTGAGACACTAGGGCTGACTCTCCAAAACTCGGTTGTTTCACACAGACTTCACTGGGGCTGGGTCTGGACCTCTCTTGGCTCACCTACAAACACATGAATGAGCGTGAGCGATAGCCCAGTGAATAATATCAAATAAGAAGATGCAAACGATATGTAGAACAACATACCCCGAATGACCTTGGGCCCAATCCCCGAACGGCCTTGGGCCCAATTCACATTTTTATTTAACATTTATATACACAATTTAAGTCAAGTGACTGTGGTTTCAAACATACTAGCCTTTGGCACATTTATCTTTCATTCCTGTCAAAACGGCCTCTGGCCCACTCGTTTATGTCAAAACGGCCCCTAGCCCATCCATTCATGTCAAAACGGCCTTTGGCCCATCCATTCATGTCAAAATGGCCTCCGGCCCATCCATTCATGTCAAAACGGCCTCCGCCCCATTCATTCTTATCAAAACGGGCTCCGGCCCATCCATTCATGTCAAAACGGCCTCCGGCCCATTCATTCTTATCAAAGCGTTTGTCCACAATTCAAACTAGCAAATCATAAGGCATAAGGCTTATAAGAAAATAAGCAATTAGACAAATGACAAGCTTCCAAATATCGATATTACTCACAGTGATCAGTTGGTTGGTTGGCCTTGGAGCTCGACCCTACACACTCCATGAACACAAAAGGGTCACAAACAATTCGATCCGTTCTAAATTCACATATTCCTCTTTAGGCTTTATTCTTATCTCTTTAACTCAATCACAATGCTCAATGCATGCCTAAGAGTACTTAGAAGTGAAGGAGAACGGAAAACGAAACACAGAACGCGTAACAAAATCTCAGAAAACAGGGTCCCCGCTCGAGCGGACCCAATTGGTCTGCAAAAGTGCTGGTTGCATCAAATTCACGCTCGTGCGTGAACTCGGGTGCTCAAGCAGAAGGTCTGTCTACATAGCTCCCCGCTCGAGTGGACCCATGCCTACAAAAAAATACTGCGCGCATGAATTCCCCGCTCGAGCGTCGGTTCTCCCGCTTGAGCGAACATCATAAATTCTGGGTTTTCCAGAATGTGTTCTTGAGCTCAAATTTGACATTCCAACCACATTCCTTGCATATTATGGCTCCAATTTCACATATGCTTGTACTAACATGGTACCAACACTAAAACACATCAACATGGAGCTCAATTTCATGACTAAAACACATGCATGGCTCATTTTCCACCAAGCTCATTACCAATATAACAATTTCTTGCATTCAACACTTACACCCTTATAATTTGCACATGCATGTGGTATATTATTCTTATTCTCAACTTATATGATGAAGAGATGGTCAAGAACATGATCTTCAACTAAAAACTCACATAGATCATGCATTTGGTGCTCAAATATGCAAATTCAAAGCAACTACATACATGCATGTAACATTGACCTTCAATTCAACATGATCAACTCAATTTCATTTCAATTCTTGTTCTTGACCATTAATCAACTTTGAACACACAAGAGTACACATTACACTCATGAATTCAAGAATCAATTGCTTACCTAGAGACTCAATTTTTCCAATCAATAGCAAATTCTTGAATAATCTTCAAGATCACCAAGCTTTGAGACCAAAACCCCAATTTCCTTCACCCTCTCTCTCTCTAGCCGACCCTCTCCTTTTCCTTAGAGTTTATCATCAGCCAAGTGAAGCAAAAAGGGAGAAATTGGTTGTGTAGTGCCCATATTAAAAGCCTCTCTTGTTATATTATTTTAATATCAAATAATAGAGCACTAATTCACTAATTAAATCAATTTAATTTGATATGAATCAATTTATAATTAAATTTCACCGCAGGCTCTAAAATTTATGCCAATCACAATGACGTAATCAATTCCGGGTTCTGCGGCCGATAAGGCCTTCAATTTAATTTCCAAAGCAGACAATTAAACAGATATTCCTACGGTGAACAGATAGAAATTCAAAACCACATATTTTCACCTAATGGCACACGAAATCATATCAAAACACATAATCACATTCGTATTAAGGACCAATTAACATAATAAGGGACAGGGTTATCACAATGCTCTTTCTTGCTCTCTGTTGCAACAAATTGGAAGAATGCAGCAACAATTGGTCGGTCAGCCAGAAAAACTAGCTGGCCGACCACTTTTTCTGCCCTGCAACAACAAAAAGTGGTCAGCAGGTGGTCTCCCACACCAACAACTGGTCAGCCACCCTCTCACAGGTCCCCAAGGTGGAGTTTAAGCTTTTAAGAGCTTGGTGCAAGGTTCTGTGGACAGTTGCAAACAAAGGCAAGTTGGAGCATCGCGACGGATTTCCGAACGAAGCGACTGGGCATGCATACACTTCTCGCCTGGAGGCTCCTGTTTTACTGCTTTCCTTAGCTAGCTTATGTTTTGGTTATGTACTTAAGTAGTTAATGCATTTAGCTGCTTATTTGATTTGTAATAGTTAGTTAACTAGGGATAGTTAATTATCATTGTTTTGTAATAATTAGTTTAATTAGCTTAGATTAGCTAGTTAGCTTCTTATTCGGACCCTTCGTCAAGAGGGCCAATTGTTGTAATAAGCGTGCGTGCGTGTGATGCATGTCTTCCAACCCCCATCTCTTTCTCCCTTTTACTTAACCGCTTACAATGGTTAGTTTTAGGGCACGTTTCGATTAGCATACCTTATGCTTAGCATGCGTGCATCATTCATCTGTTTTTCATATACCGGGCTCGGCACATCATACTAACTGCATTGTATTTCAATTCATTTACTTGAATACGTGTTCAACAGCATGTTATCAAGTTGCATTTCACATGACATCTTAGAATAGCCGAGCCTATTTTAAGTCGCATTCTCATATGTGTTGTATTAGCCATCTTGACATGAACTAGGATCATGCATGATTTCTAACTAGTTCTTTGTTTTGGCTCGGAGTACACTGTGAGTATTTACGCTTTAGCATACTGCATGTGTGTTATTGACTGCCATGTAAAGCATGCTTGCCATGAGGCTAACTGCTTAGTTGATTAACTGCCTGAATGCTTGTGGGTAAAGGTTGGATTGCTTGAATTGGAACAATTCATTGAAATCTGCGATTTAGCCTACTTGTGAGTAGCAAACTTCAAATCATTTTCACAAACGAACATGCAATGTTTTGTTCCAAATTAGGCGATCTAGTCTATACTTGTTTACTGTGCGCATCACGTAGTAAGATTAGCTAATTAACCGGAATAAGAACACATGTGTTTTCAAAAACAAAATATCATGCTTAGTACAGGCCGATCTTTGATCGGGCGAGCGGGGGTGCTCATTACATGACGTTCTCCTCTCGTACCCAAGTTCCCGAGCCGAGGCAACTTTGGTGATGACGGACACGTGGCCTTAGGCACGAGTCAGGGTTTCCTAAATTCTCCCAAAATAAAATATTTAGATTCCGACTCTGTATCTGGCAAAGCAGTCCATGTTTGGCACTTCTTTATTAAAATCAGTTTTCCAAAAAGATTTGCCGGATTTGGACTCTTTGGTGATTTATCAGTCTCGCATTGCACTTTGCGAGATCAGATTCAGAACCATGACATTGAGTCCGAACTGTAGTAGCCTAGAGAACAAAACAGAATTTGCGCCCTCGCAGGCGCGGATATCGGGGAGTTCTCACGGGGCGGGTCCACAGTTTCTGATGCTTTGGGGTCATTTCACTTTCTTCTATTTTGGGATGTTTGCTCTTAACTGTGGTCCGTATTTGGCATGAGACACTTCAAGAGAGGTCCTTATTGAAGATGGTTTTCAGCTGCTCTTTATTTTTCTATATTTTTGCTCACCTCCCTTGTTTTAGCCTATTTTGCCCAGGGGTGTATTATTGGGCTGTTTTGGGAAGTGCGTTAAAAGTGACTTCCCAGTTTTTAACCCACTTCTCTCCCTCACAAAAAAGCCAAAAAATAACTTTTAACCATCTTCCCAAAACACTCCATTATTTGCCTAGCCTCTCAGGTTGTGAGAGATTTATTTTGAGTGTACTATTTTGTCCAAGCTTATTCGCTTTGAAGTCGCTTCTCTAAAGTTGTGCTCAGCTTCAGGATTGTGGTTTTAGCATCATTGTAATATTTTATTTTTTTGATAGAAAACTAGTTGACTTACTAAAAAAATAAAATTAAAACTAAATGATGTTATGCGCTATTTGCATATTAGGTGTAAGGTTTTACATTAAAACTTTCTCTTACCCACATGTCGCAGTTGCATCCCCTTGTTACGATTCTAATTTAATTTAGCTGGATATAGATATGGGTCTTATTAACAAGTGTCTGTGGGGAGAAAAAACAAAAAAGAAGTGAGACAATTTTCAATAATTTCAAAATACTTTTTATTGATTTCAGAATGTTTTTCATTCCCATTTCAATGCAAACCATTAATGCATTGGTTGCCTTGGTTAACATATGCCTATTATAGGTAGTTGGGGTTTCTGTTCGTTCAAAGGAACTACTTGTTGGGGAATTTTTAAAATGGTTTTTAAAATGCATAGTTTAATTTTTTAGATGTTTTCAAAACCTTCCTCTTTTTTTTTTTTTTTGGAAAGCTTGAAATAAGCTTGAGGGCTTTGTCCCACATCGAAAAGAGAGAAAAACATAGAGCACTTAATAAAGTGCTACATGGAATATTTTTTTTGAATATGGAATTGTGAGGTGCATGCACCCACACCGCAAGGATGGTGCTTCACCATCCACATAGGTGCACATGCGTGGCGTAGGCAGTAGGCTGTGTGGTGTTTGATGGCGCACTTTGCACGGACACATCGGTGCAAGGCGCCATGAGGGCACTTTTCTATTTGCATCGGACAGGTTAAAGCGATGACGTGGAATACAGTCAGCTCCACGTGGCGTCAATTGGCAATGAGTCAACCAACTAATCTAACGGTTGCGTGTCCGATCTGGAGCTATTTGATCATAGCCGTTGATTGGAGATGCGAGCAATCGTACGGATGAGATGGCACCCGATTGTGATCATGTGTGATTAGTCAAGGCAACTATTTGGCGTGAGAATGATCTGCACCATAGATCGTCGATCCAACGGTCAGATCTGATTGGATGCGACCAAGGGACATTCGATCAAATCCATCAAGGCCTATAAATAGGCTGCAAAATTAGCCATTTCATTCCATCCAAAAAATTCAGAAGCATTCCTGCAATTCTCTCTCTCTCTTGATTTTAAGTTTCTTAAGCAAATTTTTACTTTTCTTATTGGTAATCAAGTTCTGCAGATTTGATTATCAATGTCTTGGTTTTCTTGATTATATTAAGAGTATTTTGATCTACTATCATCAATGCAAACACCGGTAGACTTGATCTTTAGATCAGGCTTCACTGTATCCTAGAGGCAAATTTGTTGTAACCCCCTGCATACCTTTTGGTGGGTGCAAATATTGTCTTTAGGAAAGCAACTTAGTAACGCGACTTGAAGTACCAAATTTCTGTTTTACATAGACAAGATCATCACCAAGTTTTGAAGACTCGAAGACCACCAACTGAAGATTTCAAGACGAATTGTTCCAACATTATAAAGACAATAATTAGATATGGTGAAGTCTATTCAGAAAATGACTCAAGATTTTATGAAGCTTGACCGTTTTGATGGAGGAAATTTTCGATGTTAGCAAAAGAAGATGCACTTTTTGCTCATCACTCTCAAAGTGGTCTATGTGTTGACTATCCTTTATCCGGTGGAGCAAGAAGATGAGACTATGGAGTAAACCCGTACCAGAACCAAATGGGAGAATGACGACTATATTTGCCGAGGACACATTCTAAATGCGTTGTTAGACTCTCTGTTCGATGTGTATCAATATCTGGAAACAGCAAAGCAACTCTGGGACATATTACAATCAAAGTACCTCACCGAGGATGCCACCAATAAGAAATTTCTTGTTAGTAATTTTATGCGTTTTACTATAATTGATACAAAACCCATTATGGAACAATTCCATGAGATCCAACATATTCTGAGTCAGTTTTGACAAAACAATATGAACATGGATGAATCTATTATAGTTTCGTCTATAATAGAGAAACTGTCATCTTCTTGGAAGGATTTTAAGAAAACTTTGAAACATAAAAAGGAAGATCTAACTTTAGAGGAATTGGCACAACACCTCCAAGTTGAGGAAGAGTCAAGACTTCTTGAAAGTAAAGAAAATCAATTGGCTCAGACTTCCAAGATTCATATGGTGGATGATGGCAAGAGGTTCAACAAAAAGAAGCGTAAACGCGACCCCCAACCTAAGAAAGATGCTAAGAAGCCGAACGGCGCTTGCTGGCATTGTGGCAAGCCAGGGCATTTTAGAAATGAATGCTGATCATACAAGAAGAAGCCAAGAACAAGTTCATGGCTGTTATGTCCGAGGTGAACATGTTGGAAGATGCTGGTGACTGGTGGATTGACTCAGGAGCAACAAGGCACGTCTGCAACGACAAGAGCCGTTTCACTACTTATGAACAAGTGAGTGATGGAACAATTCTCTACATGGCCAACTCTTCAACTACTGCTATCAAAGGCAAAGGGACGGTGGATCTAGAGTTTACATTTGGAAAAGTCTTAAGTTTTAATGATGTTTATCATGTACCTAATGTTAGGAAAAACCTTATATCTAGAAGCCTGCTTAATAAGCATGGCTTCAAATTAGTATTTGAGTCGGACAAATTTGTCCTGTCTAAGGGTGGGATCTTTGTTGGGAAGGGCTATATGTGTCAAGGAATGTTCAAACTTAATGTTATTAATAATACATATGTTTCTGCTTATATTGTTGATTCTCTTTCTTTCTGGCATGCTCGTTTAGATCATGTTAATACTAAGAAAATGCATGATATGGTTAATTTAGATTTAATTCCTAAGTATAACATTGATATGTTTGAAAAATGCAAATTTTGTGTGCAATTTAAAATTACTCGCATTCCATTTCCTAAAGTAGATAAAATCACATCTCTGCTTGAACTTGTGCACAGTGATGTATATGACATGCATAGTACCCCTACTAGAGGTGGTAAGAAATATTTTGTAACATTCATTGATGATTTTTCTAAGTACTTTCATATTTATCTTTTGCATTCAAAAGATGAGGTGCTTGATAAATTCAAGATTTTTAAGACAGAAGTAGAAAATAAGTGTAATGTCAAAATAAAGAGACTTAGGTCTGATAGAGGCAATGAATACCATTTTCCAAAATATTGTGAAAATGTTGGTATTATTCATGGGAAGTCTGCACCATAAGCACCACAACAAAATGAAGTAGCTAAAAGAAAGAATAGGACATTAACAGAAATGATTAATGCTATGCTTTCTTACTCCAGTTTAAGTTCTAGGGTTTGGGGTGAAGCCTTGTTCACTGCCTGTCACATACTCAATAGAATTCCTCTCAAGGGAAGAAATGTTACTCTTTATGAACTGTGGAAAAACAAGAAACCTAATCTAGGTTACTTGAAAACATGGGGCTGCAGAGCAATAGTCAGATTGCCTGAACCTAAAAAGAAGAAATTAGGTGAAAAAGGAGTTGAATGCATATTCCTTGACTATGCTATACATAGCAAAGCATATAGGTTTATGGTAGTAGAGCCCAATGATTTAGTGGAAACAAATACCATCACTGAATCACGTGATACGGTATTTTATGAGAATCGTTTCACAACCATTCCAAGGTTGGTTTCTAATCAAGAAAATGAATCAACTCCTTTGATGTCTACAGAGGAAAGTGAACGACATGAACTTATTGAGCCTAATGAACCTACTGAGCCTATTGAGCTAAGGAGGAGTAAGAGGGCTAGGACTGAGAAGTCATTTGGCCCTGATTTCATTGTTTACCTTGTAGAAGGAACTAGGAAAGCTCATTGTAAGCAAACAATGATTTCTTTGAATTTGGATTCAGATCTATTAACCTTTGAGAAGGCTATGAAGTCTCAAGATGTTGCTTTTTGGAATGAAGCAATAAACGATGAGATGGATTATATCATGGGTAACAATACTTGGATACTTGTTGATTTGCCACCTGGATCCAAACCAATTGGTTATAAATGGATTTTCAAAAGGAAAATGAAAGTTGATGGCACAATTGACAAGTTCAAAGCAAGATTAGTTGCTAAGAGTTTTACTCAAAATGAGGGTATCGATTATTTTAATACATATGCTCCGATGGCTAGAATCACCACCATTCGAGTGTTGATTGCCTTAGCCTCAATCTACAAGCTTGAAATCCATTAAATGGATGTTAAGACCGCTTTCCTAAATAGAGAGTTAGATGAGGAAATCTACTTGCAACAACCAAAAGATTTGTTGTACAAGGTCAAGAACACAAAGTGTGTAAACTCGTGAAGTCACTATATGGATTGAAACAAGCTCCTAAACAGTGGCATGAGAAATTTGACAAAGTAATAGCGTCAAATGGTTTTAGGATACATGAATCTGATAAGTGTGTATACAATAAGTTTACTAGCAATAGAGGTGTAATCATATGTCTATATGTAGATGACATGCTTATTTTTGGTACTTAGAATGATATCATTGAAAGTACTAAAAGTTTCTTGTCGTCTAGCTTTAGTATGAAAGACATGGGCTTGGCTGATATAATTTTAGGTATTAAGATCAAACGAGAGGACAATAATTTGATTCTTACCCAGTCGTACTATATTGAGAAAATTCTTAAGAAATTTAATCAATATAATTGTACACCCATGTCTACACTTTTTGATTCAAATTTGAAATTATATCCTAATACTAGAAGAGCTATTGATCAACTAAAATATTCAAGAGTGATAGGTTGTCATGACCCGAAGCCGCCCCCATGGATTAAGGTCATAACCGGCCAGTAATCAAGAGATTACCTACAGCCTCAAACCATGTTAGATATATTTCAACAGAGTTAAGGGGCCAAAACGGAAGCAACTTAAAACTTTTGTCCATAGAGCTGTGCTTACATGGCACATCATAACATTTCATATATATTCGTTAATAACCCACATCAAAGGAAGTTAATATATAAGCTTTACACAATAGGATCATTCAAGTCATAGTCAACCAAACCAAAAGCATATATATACAAAGGTGATCCAAAGTTTTCGCCAACATAGCAAAAATATAACAAAGGAACAAAAGGGCGAAAACTAGTGTCGTGCGTGAGATGTATGGGCTGACTCCTCAAAACTTTGACTGTTCCTCACATACTTCACTGGGGTTGGGTTTGGACATCTCTTGGCTCACCTACAGACACATGAATGAGAGTGAGCGAAAGCCCAGTGAATAATATCAAATAAAGAAAATACATGAACGAAATTTGAAGTAGATACATCGGACGGCCTTCGGCCCAATTTATGTTTCTATCTAGTGTATCAAACGACTACAAGTCCAAACGTATCAAACGGGCTCGGGCTTGATTCGTTTGTATCAAACGGCCTTTGGCCCATTCATTCATGTCAAACAGGCTTTGGCCCAATCATTCATGTCCGACGCCCTTTGGCCCAATTATTCATTTCCAACGGCCTTTGGCCCAATCATTCATGTCAAACGGCCTTTGACCCAATTACTCATATCCAACAGCCTTTGGCCTAATCATTCATATCCAACGGCCTCTAGCCCAACCATTCATGTCCGACGGCCTTTGGCCCAATTGTATGGCATAACAATTATTGTCCACCTTTCAGATTAACAAGCTTACAAAACTCAAATAGGAGTAAATAATTGGACAAATAGCATACTTCAAAATATCTTTATTAAGATATTGCTCACAACGTTCTGCTGGTGGATTCGTCCTTGTGCTCGACCCTACAAAATACATAACACATTTATGGGTCACAAACGATTTAATCCGTTCTTAATTCATATATCCCTCTTAGGCTTCTTTCTTATCCTTTTTAACCCATTTAATGTTCAATGCATACCTAAGAGTGCTTAGAAATGAAAGAGAACGGAAAACAAAACTTAAATCAACTTTACAAAATTTCTGAAACAGGGTTTCCCACTCGAGCGCGGTTTCTGCCGCTCGAGCGGACCCCTCTAGTCTGCAAAAGTACTGGTTGCCTCATATTTACGCTCGAGCGTGACTTCGAACGCTCGAGCTGAGAGTCGAAACATGTGAATTATGCTCGAGCGTGACTCTCCTCGCTCGAGCAGACATCAATGTCTGCAAAAGTTCTGGGAACTAACATTTCACGCTCGAGCGGCGCTTTCCCCGCTCGAGCGAACAGGTCGAATTCTGGGTTTTCCAGAACTCCGATTGAACTTCAAACTCGACCCCGAAGGCTCCAAAACTCATATTCTTGATGCAAAAACATGGAAACACATTATATAATATGAGAATATAAGAAATGTGGCCAAATTGTTCAATTTCATGGTCCTCTTTCCAAAATCATTTTGAGTTCTCTTCATGGGTTTCAAAACACATATATTCAATTTCATATAAACCCCATATCTTCATCAATCATGCATGCATGTACATTCTTGACTCCAACTCTATTCCAAATGGTACAAATAACACTTATAATCATGAAACTCATGAAAATCATGCATAACATGATTCATGTTTGAATGTATGAAATCATGGCAATTATGCACATGCATGTACATACAAGCCCCAAATTCATCAATTTCAACTCAAATTATGTTCTTGATTATCATCTAGCTTTGAATCCACAAAATCACAAACTCAAACTCATGAATTTACTCACCTAGGGGCTCCAATCTTCACAAATGTAGTTAAATCTTGAGTGTAGCTTCCCAATTCACAAACTTTGAGCCAAAACACACAATTCTCCCTCTTTCTCTCTCTAGAATCGGCCCCTCTCTCTCTCTCTAGAGTGTAACTTTCAGATTTGAGCTCAAAAGAATGAGGTTGTGTGTAATAGGGCCCCTTATATAAGCTTGTCTTAATCAAATTGATTAAGGCTAAGTAATTGAGCTTAATTAATCGTTCTGAATCTAATTATTTTGATTCAAATAAATTTTCAATTAAATTTCACCATAGGCTCTAAAAATTACGCCAATCACAATGGCGTAGTCAATTTCAGTTTCTGTGGTCGATAAGGCCTTCAATTTTCAGTTTATAACAGTAAGTTGAACAGATTTTCCTACGGTGAACAGATAGAAATCCAAAACCACATATAATCATATCAAACACATAATCACAATCATAATTAAGATTAATTAGCATAATACGGAACAGGGTTATCACATAGGTGGCCTGATGTATGCCATGACTTGCACTAGACCTGATATTGCATTTGCAGTGGGAAAACTTAGTAAATACACTAGTAATCCCAGTAGTGTGCATTGGCATGCTGTTAACCGAATACTTAGGTACTTAAGGAAAACAATAGACTGTTGAATAGTCTATAATAGCTATCCAACACTGCTGGAAGGATTCACGGATGCTAGTTGGATAATTGATTGTGAAGATCACTCGTCCACGAGTGATTGGATTTTTACTCTTGGAGGAAGAGCTGTCTCTTGGGGTTCTAAGAAGCAAACATGCATAACAGACTCAACCATGGCGTCTGAGTTTGTAGCATTGGCTTCTTGTAGCAAAGAGGCAGAGTGGCTAAGGAATCTCTTGTTAGAGATTAAGATATGGCCAAAACCTACTACCAATATCTTAGCATTATGATAGTGAATTAACTCTATCACAAGCCTATAGCCATGTCTATAATGGAAAGTCTAGGCATATAGGACTGAGACATAGCTGTGTCGGGCAGTTAATCCGAAAATGTGTGATTACCATTAGTTATGTAAAGTCAAGTGAAAACTTGGCTGACCCCTTAACATAGGGACTTACAAGGGATTTAGTGTGGAAAACATCAAAGGAAATGGGTCTTAAGCCCACTTAATATAATCACTCCTAGTGGAAACTCGACTCAATGCTTGAAGAAACATCAAGCCTTGAGTTCCATGAGCCCAAGTACACCATATGTCATGATTGCAAGTACTTAGTTTTATTTCATTTTCATCCCAAGGTTGAAGTGCTTGGTACATGTAATATAAAAACAAGAGAATGAGTTAGCAAACTCTTAATAAGCTTACAACTGAGTTGTTAAGGTACTATAAATTACAGGGGTACTCTTAGTAAGCTTACCTATGTGAGTGTAGAAGGTGGTGCCGCTTCCTATGAGTCCAAGGGCTTGACTTTAGAGCGCTCATGAAACAGGATATAGATACAAGGCCAATCCACGTGTCAGTTTGTTTGAATATTTGAGGTAACATGTATTGTGTGTGAGACATGTCCGATTAGTCGTATAAGATCACTAGTTCAAAGACAAGTCTACTATGTCATCTTGACTAACTTTCAGATGTCTTCACTAAGTGAATGATTCAAATCGTAAGATATCTTCACATATGCATAAGGCTACCAAGTGAGCCAAAAGTCATCATCTGGTATTTTGAAAATGGTGGGGAAATGTTGGGGAATTTTCAAAATGGTTTTTAAAATATATAGTTTAATTTTTTGGGTATTTTTAGAACCTTGTTTTTCTTTGGAAAGCTTAAAATAATCTTGGGGACTTTGTCCCACATCGGAAAGAGAGGAAAACATGGAGCACTTAATAAAGTGCTACATGGAATATTCTTTTGAATATGGAATTATGAGGTGAAAGCTAGTGTGCATGCACCCACACCGCAAGCTTTTGGTTTCTTGTATATTGGTGTATGTGGTTGCTATGGAAAAACATAAAATTGATTGGCTTTTTTTCTGTGGGCTTCTGAACTTGGTTATGGAGGCAGCCAGTCTGCTAGCTAGATTTTTGCTTCTGAACATAACAAATATTTAGCTGCTTTGATAGGCTTGTTTTGTTTGTGCTAGCAAGATATATTTTAGCAGATATGTTTTAGTTAGTATATTTTGTGTAGCTTTGGTAGGGCCTGGGGTATTCCCCTTGTATTCTTATAAGTTTTCTTGTTTTATTTTACGACTTGTTCACCCAAAAAAAAAAAAAAAAAGAGGATGGTGCTTCGCACCATCAGCACAGGCACACGCGTGCACGCATGGCGTAGGCAGTGGGCTATCTGGCGTTTGATGGTGCACTTTGCACTTAGCACGAACGCATCGGCACAAGGTGCCATGAGTGCGCTTTCCTATTTGCATTGGACAAATTAGAGCGATGATGTGGATCTAACGTGGCATGGGTGACGTGGAATACAATCAGTTCCACGTGGCAGTGATGTGGCATCAATTGGTGATGAGTCAACCAACCGATCGAACGGTTGCGTGTCTGATATGGAGCGGTTTGATTATAGCCATTGATTGGAGATGCGCGAGATTGTACGGATAAGATGACACCCGATCGTGATCAGGTGTGATCAGTCAAGGCAGCTATTCGGTGTGAGAATGATCTGCACCATAGATCGTCAATCTAACGATCATATCTGATCAGATGCGATTGTAGACGTCCCCGAACGTCCCGGGAGGGAATCCCGTTTTGTTCATTGGATTCACTACAGTTCTGGACTCAATGTCACGGTCCTGTATCTACTCTCGCAGAGTGCAATGTAAGACCGATGAATCATCAAAGAGTCCAAATTTGGCAAATCGTTTTTGAAAACAGATTTTTTGAAAGAAGTGCCAAACATGGACTGCTTTGCCAGATACAGAATCGCCACTTAAATATTTATTTTGGGGGGGATTTAGGAAACCCTGACTCGGTGCCTAAGGCCACGTGTCCGTCATCACCAAAGTTGCCTCGGCTCGGGAACTTGGGTACGATTGGGGAAGGTCACTTCGTGAGCACCCCTGCTCGCCCGATCAAAGATCGGCCTCTACTAACCATGATATCTAGTTTTGAAAACATTATGCGTTCTTACTCCGGTTATTGGCCTAGATTTACTATGTGATGCGCACAGCATACAAGTATAGACTGGATCGCCTGAATTGGAACAAAACATTTCATGTTTATTTTTTAAAGCGGTTTGCTACTCGCAAGTAGGCTAAAAAAAATGCAGATTTTGCCACCCTCGGGTGGGCTTTAGAAAACATGGTTTTGCCACTATCTAGTGGGCTTAAAACTCACAGTCAATGCATTATTTCAATTCAGATAATCCAACCTTCACCCACAAGCATTCAGGCAGTTATATCACATAAGCACATAGCCTCATGGTAAGCATGCTATCATGGCAGTCACTCACATACGTGCAAGGATGCTAAAACATAAACACTTACCGAGTACTCCGAGCCGAAGAAAGAAGCTAATTAGAAAACATGCATGAATCCTAACTATACAGATATGCCTAATGCAACACATGCAGGAATGCAACTATAATAGGCTCGGCTATTCTAAGATGGCATATGATGATGCTACAGCTAATACGTATTCAACTTGGAATTGAGATACAACGCAATTAGTATGATGCGCCGAGCCCGGTGCATGCAAAACAAATGAATGAATGCAAACATGCGAACATAAGTATGCTAATTAAAACATGTCCTAATCTAACCACTGAAAGCTGGTAAATAAAAGGGAGAAAGACGTGGAGTTGGAAGACATACACACACTCACGCACACTTATTACACAATTGCCCTCGCTCGGAGGGTCCGAATAAATAATACAAACCAAATGAATAATTAACTACTCTAACTAATTAAATATTACAAAACTTCTAATTAATTAACACATTAATTACAGAAGGAAGGTGGCCGTAGCCCTGCCTCGGAATGATGGGATGATGCATGCTCGATTCGCCTCGCCCGGAAACCCGTTGCCATGCCACTGTTGCCTCTGTTTGCACTGTTCTGTACCTTTGAGGGATGTGAAAATTCTTGAGGCACCTCTGAACTACTCCCTGATCATTTTGGGATGCCACCGGCTAATACAAAGCACCACCGACCATGAAAATGGGATCATCGACCATAAATTGGGCCCCCGGCTGGACTTATGTGGCCGATCGGCACTTAATGTAGTCGGTCAGCCAAATCTTCCTGCAGAATCCTGTTTTGACAGCAGCAGAGGGCAGACAGTGCATGGCATAGAATTTTCAAAGCAATGTGTGCATAGCCAATCTCCCTATCGTGCTATGGACTCAAGGGAGCATGGCTCTCGGTCCTCGGGCCATCAATCACGTATTTCGATGCATGATGGCCAAAGGTACCAAGTTTGCAAATCAATGTAAATGAATGCGACAAAACAAATGAATGCTTCACGCCCTATCATATTGTGATCAAGGGTGTCGGCAACCGAGGATTGAGGCGTGTTTCGTCACTTTAAGTACGAACACATCTCAGTCCTCATGTTTGGTTTGACACCCCAAACCAAACATAATGCAATGCATGTATGCAATATGGCTCAAGTATACAAAATAGCTCAAGTATGCAATATGAGGCTAAGTTGACAAAGCGTGCCAAATGCAATGCAACCTAAATATGCAAATGTGCAATGTGCCAAACATGCAAGATGCAATGCAATGCAATGCAACCTATCATGCAAACTAAGTTAATGTCACATGAACATGCCAAATATGCAACAAGGATATGTAATGCAACTAGATAAACAACATGCAAACATGCAATCATGACATAATGCAAGCATGCAACCAAAGTAAAGCAACATGTCAAACATGCAACTATATACAAAGATGGACTTATACCGAAATGGGAAGACCTCAGCCCATCCCAAAACAGTGGCCAAAACAAACAAACCAAGGTGCCAAAAGTGAAGGCATACATGCACACACGTAGGTCCATACGCTAGGCCACAATGCACAATTCTCAAACGTGAGCAAGATGTGATAATCATAAGGAAATGACAATGCATTAAGTTCTGAAAACATGTCAAGAGGAATGCCAAACCAAAGGCACAAGTGAAGTGAAGTATGCAAAGGAGCCTAACACTTGGGACTAACAAAAGGTTCAAACCATGACCACATCAAACGAACCCCAAAGGGTCAAGAGGACTTGGGACAGTCCTAGGGGAGGACCAAAACAGGGCTGGAACATGCATGAGATAGGGCCAAAAATATGCTAGAAAATGAGCACAAAACAAAGAACATTTGAGGCCACAAAGAGAGCATTGCTCTACACCTACCACAACCAAACATGGCATGGATCATTCAATGCAAAACAGAGTTTTAACATGCAAAGAGGAGCCCCAAAACCCACTGATATGGCAGCTAAAGGACTCAAACCAAGAGGCATACACAATGACTCATTTTAAGGTACAAAAGGACACCTCTTCAAAGCATGGAAAGGATGGTGAATGCAAGCATACAAGCATGGATTATGGACTGAAATAGCATGGGAAATAATTCCAAATCACTGAAACAACTCAACTAAAGCATGCTTATGACTCACACACTCAAGGCTAACAAGCCAAAATGCAAAGAGGCTATACAAAGCATGGCAAACATGGCTAAGACAACCAAAGTCAGACCTTAAGCATGGAAAAACATGACTAAAAACTTCACAAAGCTAAGCCAAAACATGCGAGCATGGTGGTCCAAATGCAAGATGCATGTTATGACAATAAAAGAGATTACAAAACAAGTGTATGATGCATGCAATGGACTATCAATCCAACCAAAAACAGAGGTATAATATGACTAAATAACACCAAAAAGACTCTGAAATGGAGCCAAGTAAAGTCAAGCAAACATGCTACATTTATGAGCCAAAAACACAAGCAAATGAAACACACCCTATGCAAGACCTCAAAACCCCTTCACCACCACTGAAAATCCTCTGGATTTCAGTGGTGAGAAGGCCAGTACACGAAAGTTCCCAAAGCTCAACAAAGAAGGCACAAAAGAGGCCAAACAAGGCCTAAGAGGGGGTGATCAACCCCAAACACAAAAATGACCTTAATGAAACATCTTAAACATGAAAAATCAGAACTTTTATTAGTTATACACAAAGCTCAAAACAGCATGCAAAGTAGGTTAAAAGCTAGTGCAAGAATGGGGAATATAAAGCAATAGTGCTCACCCTTGAAGGACACTTCAAGAACCAAAACTCCAGCCCCCTTTTCTGATCAAAACCAACTCAAAAGCTCCAAGACCAACCTCTCAACACCTCAATAACCAAGGTATGGTGTAACACTAGATGTCTTAGTGCAAAACTAGAAACAAAACTCACTTTTGGACACTCTAACACACACAAATGTAGAGAGAGAGGGAGATATAGAGAGAGAGTGGTGTATATATCATGTATATCTCTGATTTTCTCTGATTTGTTCAACCCTTTCAAAGGAGAAGAGAGGCCTCCTTTTATAGAGCAAGACAAAGGCCTAATCTTCTTAGAGAAGCTAAACAAAAGGGGTTAAGGGGGTCAAGCTTCTTGAGGAAGCTAAGACTAAGGGTTCAAGCTTCTTGAGGAAGCTAAGACAAAGGTCCAAGCTTCCTCAAGAAGCTAGAGCAAAGGGTGCAAGCTTCTTGAGGAAGCTTAGAACAAAAGGGTGCAAAGGGTGCAAGTCCTCCATACACGTGTATGGAGGACAAATCTGTGTGCTCCAGCTGGCACAACTGGCATGTACAATGCCTAAAAAAGGCAAAAAGGAAGTCCCGGCCAGAAATTATGGCCGATTGACCAAATTAAGGGCCGGCCGACCACCAAAGGTGCCGACCGGCCATCACCAATGGCCGGTGGCAAGAGAACATGGCCAGTGACATCATGTCTTGGCCGGTGGGATCCGGGGATGGCTGACAAGCCATTCTCTGCCCTCAGAAGCAAAAACTAACAAGTTCTTGTTCCAAAACCAAGCATAGATCAGCCTAGTTAAGAGATCCTGAGGCAAGGCGCACGGCCGAGACCTCCGGGAACTCAAAACAAACACGAACGTGGATGATCATCGGGTGTTCAAGCGATGACGTCCAAGTCTTGAGAACGGTCAAAAATTGGGTGTCTACAGTTGCCCCTCTTTGACAGAACTTGAAAGTCATAATAATGACGGGAGTGAGTGTCAAAGCCCAGAGACGACCCATTTTTGACAAGGCCGAAGACTAAGACAAAGCATACGAGCTACAGATAAAGATATGCGCCCAAAGGCAGGGGCAAAATGCAAGACAATACACAAAGCCGAGCATAACTCAAGATCATGCAAAGAAAGCTGTAACGAAGCATAACGTGCAACAGTTTTAAGCTAGCATAAACCAAACTACACTACAATACAGAGAGGGTGTAGGAGAATCATTCAATTCTCGCGGCGTCTCACACAGAGGATACAATACCTGTCCGGCTCGTCTGGTCGCGCTAGCTTCAAATGAACCGTACATACAATATCGTGCCTGGAAAAGAAAGAAAACTTAACAGGTACAACATCGTTAGAAAACATGCATAGCAATGCAAGTGAGAGGCGCGTGACAACGCAGGTGAAGTGTGCATAACAATGCAAGTGACATGCGAGACAACGCAGGTGAAGGGATGCAAGATAGTGCGACCCAAGGATGACGCATAACAACGTGGATGGATGCAAAACAATGCAAGGAGGGCATGCGCAACAACGCAAGTCAATTAGGACGCATAACGATGCGATTTGAAACAAGCAAAATAATGCTAGGTAGGCACAAACACATATAAGTAAAGCATACGCGACAACGCATACAATGTGTGAAAAAGGAATTTGAATACATGTAAGTAAAGCACACGCGACAACGTGTACAATGTGTGAAATAAAAGGGACTTGAACACATGTAAGTAAAGCACATGCAACAACATGTACAATGTGTATGAGAACTTGAACACATATAAGTAAAGCATAACGCGACAACGCATGCAATGTGTATAGGAACTTGAACACATATAAGTAAAGCATAACGCGACAACGCATGCAATGTGTATAGGAACTTGAACACATGTAAGTAAAGCACGACGCGACAACACATGCAATGTGTATAGGAACTTGAACACATATAAGTAAAGCACGACGTGACAACGCATGCAATGTGTATAGGAATTTGAATGGAAGGGTGCAATGCAACCTAAGAATGCGAAACAACGCGAGTGGAAGGATGCAAGACAATGCAACCTAACAATGAAACAATGTGAGCGGGAGGATGCAAGACAATGCAACCTAAGAATGCAATAATGTGGGGCGGGAGGATGCAAGATAATGCAACCTAAGAATGCGAAACAACGCGGATGGGGGAGATGCATGACAATGCAACCTAAGAATGCAATAATGCGGGCGGGAGGATGCAAGACAATGCAACCTAAGAATGCGAAACAACGCGGATGGGGAAGATGCATGACAATGCAACCTAAGAATGCAATAATGCGGGCGGGAGGATGCAAGACAATGCAACCTAAAAATGCGAAACAACGCGGATGAGGAAGATGCATGACAACGCAACCTAAGAATGCAATAATGTGGGCGGGAGGATGCAAGACAATGCAATCTAAGAATGCGAAACAACGCGGATGGGGGAGATGCATGACAATGCAACCTAAGAATGCAATAATGCGGACATGTAATGTATGCTATGTACAATGCAATAGGCATACTAGATGATACAGTAGAGAGATGCATGACAATGCAAATGTGACACGCATAACAATGCAAGATAAGAGAAATGCATAACAATGCAAATGAGACACACATGATAATGCACGATGAGGTATGCATGACAATGCACGGTATGGAAAATGCATGACAATGCAGGTGGAAGCGAAACATGCGTGTCGACGCAAGTGAGGAGTGCATGACAATGCAGGTGGAAGCGAAACATGCGTGTCGACGCAAGTGAAGAGTGCATGACAATGCAGGTGGAAGCGAAACAATGCGTGTCGACGCAAGTGAAGAGGTGTGCATAACAATGCAGGTATAGTGTGTGACGGCGCATGATATAAAAGGTGCATAACAATGCAAGTGAAAAGGTGCATAACAATGCAGGCAGAGTGTGCATAACAATGCAAAGAGAATGGTGCATAACAATGCATTTTCAGTGCAACATCAACAACATGTTTGAAGTAAACTACTGAATAAGAAAATACACGCCTTAACGAGACCAATTCAAACGCAACCTCCGATTTACCTCTCGGAGGACTTGGCAACACACTCAACTCAAAAGGGTATACCCTGTTCATATTGGCGACAGGTAACATCTGCATGTGAAACCCTCAGGTGCTGCCTGAACTGCCACCCTGGCTTGAAGCGAGCTTACACTAGGGGTCGAGATACACTCATACTCCAGAAAAACGGCGAGGCCTAAGAAGGTGCACCTGGAATGCAGTCTTGGAATTTGCTGGAGTTAAAACACACTAAGATGCCCCACTTTTTTCCTCTTTTCTTTTGCTTTGCAGTTAGGAACCCACATAGCTTCAGATAGGTCCTTGTTTTACTGCTCTCACATGAGCTGGGTTGAACCCTGCGGTTTTTTTGAAAGAACAAATCTTGTTTTGCACAAATGCGGAGAACGGCACAGCACTCCTAAGCACTAAATGATTTATTTGAAATTAAGAGTGAGAATAAGTTCTCAACCAGGTATTGAGCCTACCACTGACCACAGTCAAAACGACTCAAAGAAAAAGGAAAACAAAGGTAAAACAACCTGAACACATCTATTGACTCTCGAAGCGACTCAAAACAAGAATCGAGACAGACAAAATAAAACATAAGGCTCAAATGTGCACAGGGAGCCTGTTTCTTCGGGCATTGTTTCCCACCCTTTCTTATTTGTGATTCTCACATCACTCAGCCCTCCGGCTCTGTTTTTTCTGAAAAAGCCCTTTTCTCACTTTTTCTCTCAGCGCACATCTCTCTATTCTTTAATCTCTCATTTTTTATCCCTCCCCTGGGTGGTTGATGGATAAGTAAGAAGTTGTGGGCTCTTGCTCCTGGCATTCCGCTAGATTCTTCTTCTTCTTCTGCTCACAACAATGAACTTCCCCACAGAGGGGTTGTGCTACAACTGGGTGTGTAACAAATCTGCAGCTGGCATCGGTTGACAATGCTCTGCTAGGCAGTTTGGGCGTGATCATATCTGTCCAGATGAGGGAATAGAATATCTTGATCCATTCCAATTCGTGCTTCGCACTTAGCTTGATACCTCGTTGCTTGGAGGATGTGAGAGCTTTCTGCCCTTTTGCGGTCAGCTTCAGTGGTGCCCTTGTCTGGCAAGTAGAGTGCCCTTCTTGGCAAGTATGGTGCCCATTCTGGAAAATGCATTATCAACGGGGAAAAGACAGAACACCTAACTCAACTATGCCCCTAGTTCATCATTTTGACCATTTTTTGTTTTTTTTTCTACTAAAACAATTTTGACCAAAATGAGAATTAGATTAACACGCTTGTTCGATTTTCTGATTTGAAATCATGCAAGTCAGGCTATGAGCACTAAAAATTTTCCTTTTTTGGGTCCAAGATGTGGTCCAGTTTTGAAAAAAAAATGGGATAATTTTCGAGAGAATTAGTCAACCTCAGTAAAAATTCTCAAAAATTGTTTTGGCAAACAGCCGCTGCTCAACGAGTACAGAACTTACTTTTGAGATGCACAACCTCAGATTCATAACAATGGAAAATTGCCCCTTGTTGAAATGGCACTGCACGGCAACAGAAAGTTGCCCCTTGTCTGAATGGCACCGCAGCGTACTGTATGGCAACGGAAAGTTGCCCCTTGTTTGAATAGCGCCGCAGCACGTGGCAACCAGTCCTTACAACCAAATTCTCAGATACAGAGAAGACAAAGATGACCAGAACCATATCATGGACACAGTCGAATTTGAAGTGTTTTACGACTGGACTTCGGAACGAAGTTGCCTACGTATCCCAAACATGGGAATCAAGCCTTACGTAGTTCGGGGTTAAGGTACACTCGGGTATTAACCTCTCCTTTTGCGTTCTAACTTTTGCCAAGGCTGCCCTTCCGAGTTTTCAACCTTGCGAGCTTTGTTTTTTTTTTCTTTTCTATTCTTTTCATTTCTTTTCTTCTTTTTCCTTTTTCATCTTTTCTTTTCATTTTCTTCATTTTTCTTCTTCTTTTTTTTTTTCATTCTTTGCACTTTTCTTTTTTTTTGTTCTTTTTCTTCTTTTTTCTTGCCCTAACTTTTGCTTGGGTCGCCCTTTCCAGGTTTTCGGCCCAGCGAGCCTCTCAAGGGTAAAAGTGTAGCTTTGTCCATGTCAAATGGTTTTGAGATCCTGAAGTCATCTGAATCCAAAAGAATGGCTACTGTTCGCTGATGATGTAGACGTCCATCCAATGGGGGGCTGAATTTGCCCCTAGTGTTGTGGATAGGAACTCGGCTATCCTTCAGCTATACTTTCTTCTTTCTTCTCTTCTGGGATTTGGCATTCTTGCCGATCTTCATTGAATTGCGGAATGGTCCATCTTTGGCTCTTCGAGCGCAACGGACATTTTTGCCCCTAGTTCCAGGGGTACTTATGATCTAGCTTTGCAAGCTTCTTTTGACGACGTCTGACCTTCTTGATCTGACTTTCCTGCCTCTTGTTCGAGGGCTGCTTCGAATCTGACCACACAGGCCTCATATTGTGGACTTTTGAACGTTCTGGATCCAGGTTCAAGGTTTGAAAGCAAAGGGGGTCGAGTCTCGAGGCTGAGAGCGATCCTAAGCTGCACAATCTCAGGAGCGATTCCACACAGGTCTTCGCAGGACCGCGCAAAACATTTTTTGAAATCTTTTAAGAAAGCGACTAATCGCTTGCGCTGAAGACAGTGTAGAACCAATCTGGATCAAGCCAGGATCCTTCTTAGTACTCACATTAACAAGCATGATCTCAATCATTAAGGGCTTAGCACGCCTCTCTTTCTCTCAATTGATCAAATTTTTGTAAACCCGGAGGAATTCCTTCCTCTTTGTTTTCACCACAGCGTTCAAAAGGTTTTGAAAAACTTAGGTCAATGCAATGATTTCAAGGCACAGAAAAGACAAAGTTTTTAGTCAAATACCGCCACCTCATTCAGAACTTCTGGCACAACTAGCACACGGCAGAAGCAAACACAAGAGTGCGAAAAATCACTGCTGTTCCATTCAAAACTGTTGGCATTACTAGCTCCAAGGCAGAAACAGACTCAAAAGAAAGCGAAAAGACAAACACAAAACAAGCAAGTGATGTCCAAGGTAACACCCCCGAAATCACCTGACTCCAACAAAACCGGACTGACTCGGTACAACAAGACAAACCCAACTGACTCAGTATGAAAAGACTGACTCTATACAATGGGACAGACTCTAAACGACATAACAAAACTGACTCAATACCCGAGTTAGAAAGTACAAAAACCAGCATTCACAAATGCTCAAACAGTGCGTGCCATACGCCACATCTGGAGTAAACTGACTGCCGCCTGCAGATGGTTCATCTCCTGATCACATATTCGCACTATCCCCCAAGTACCTGGGGGATATTGGAGCCCTCTGAAGCTATAGTTCCAGGACTACCCCTAACAAAAGAGAAAACATGCAGCATCTCAGCCTGATTTCACAGAACAGATTTGAGCATAGCTGAACGACTGTGCTCTCTATTGAATTCTGCCCAAAATTCTTCCCTGTAAACTGATACCCTCAGGTAAAACTGATTCTTCACATACTGATGCCCGCAGGCCGGATACCCAGACTTGTAAACTGATACATGCATTCCTGTAAAGACTCACTCTAAAAGCACATAGCAAACAAGCGAGAGCCAAAACACCCCTATGTTGGGGTAAGGTTTCTCTGTCCTATTTTGTCAGGAGCTAGGGTTTCACTACGCACACAGTGGTTTCAAACAACCTATAATCGGGTAAGCAACCTGTCCTAGTTTGGAATGGTCGCTATGGATTCCGAATATGCACTAGGTCGAATGGTCAAAAAGGGTACCCCGGTAAAAACCGGGGTTTGTGTTCCTGTAACAACCCTTACCACTGCTTACAAGTTAATTACTGATTACTGTAAACTGAGACTAATTATGATGGGTAATTGAACTGATTGAAATACTGAACTGACTGACTGAATCTGAAACTGAATTGATTAAGTAGATCTGTCATATTGCATTTCTATCTGTTGCCTGTTTGATTATCTGTTCATGTTTTTATGTTTGAACTGCAAATTGAAGGCCTTATCGGCGGCCGAACCAGAAATTGACTGATGTTTTAGGACCATCATAATTTATGTGATTTTATGGCATATTCAGTTAAAAAGTGATTTGGTATGATTAAATTAGATTAAAATAAGTTAAATTGCATTGTTGCACTTATTTACATTTTTGCCACATTAGTGGCCCACTCAATGTAACATAATTGAGCCTTATTACACTTGCACAACATTTCATCAGCCATTTTGTTGCCTTCAACCGACCAAGAGAGAGAGAGAGATAGGAGAGTTGTGCTTTCAACATAGAGAATTGGCTTGAATCTTGAGGAATTGAAGTGTAAATTGGCAAATTGAACCTCTAGACTTGTTATTGAGGAACCTAGGTATGAATTTCATCCTCTAAATTGTATATTTAAACTCTATCTAGCATGGATCATGATAGTTTAATGAGCTAAGTCAAGAATTGGCCTTGTAGTGTTGGATTAAAACTTGTATCATGCATGCATGTGTTTATCCTTGCATTTTGATGTTGATTTCATGGCAATTGGTGCATGTATGTTCATAATAGTGTAATAGACCATGTCTTCATCATGTTTGTGTAAGAGTTGGCTCACTTGAGCAAGTATTTGAAGCTTTGAATTGGTTTAAATCCATGCATGTTCCATGTTCATCATGTTCATGAAATTTGGTTTGAAAATGAGTTCAATTGAACTACCCTTGGGCTTGATTTTACAAATTGATCTTTGAAACATGTAATATTATGTGTTTACAAGTGTTTTCCAGGTTTTCAGCCCAAGAGGATCGATTTTAATGCATTTAAACTTGGTTTTGAGCTTGGGACTCAAATCTGGGTTTTCCAGATTTTGGACCCACGCTCGAGCGAGGAACTCCACGCTCAAGCGTACACTCTGTGATCATGCCTTCCGCTCGAGCGAGAAAAGTGACGCTCGAGTGTAAAATGCGTGCATCTAGTACTTTGCATGAGCTTGCAGTCCGCTCGAGCGAGAGAATTCACGTTCGAGCGAGGACTTGTGTCTCACGCTCGAGCGAGGGTCGAGCGCCCGTCGAGCGTGAATTTTGAGCATCCAGTATTTTCACTGTAGCATACAGTCCGCTCGAGCGACGGAAGTCACGCTCGAGCGGAGCTCCTTTGTCTGCATGTCCGCTCGAGCGTAGAAAGCCAAGCTCGAGCGAGACCCCTGTTTTCTGAAAATTTTGTAAAGTGTTTAAAAGTGCATCTTTGCATCCTCTTTCCATCCTAGGCATTCCTAGGGTATGTTTAAGACATCTTAATGAGGATAGAGATGTAGAACACACTGAGACAATTAGGGATTAAGTCATTATCTTTCCCAACTGTGTAGCTTAGTGTGTGTTCGTCCTGTAAACTGTGTAGGGTTGGCGACTGGAGACGCGCTCTAGCTTACTGTAGCCCAGAACTCTGTGAGTAACAATTGTGTAAAGATATGTTCAACTGAGAATATTTCTGACTGTTTAAATGAACTGTTTTCTGAACTGATACTGTTAATCGAATGAATGTATGTCCTATATTCTGAACTGTATTGTGGCATCCTTAGCAACTACTGTTTACTGTTACTGTTACTGTTATAGAGATCTCTGTCGGTTCCCTTGTTGGAACCACTACTGTTTACTGATTGATGGCTATCATTTACTGTTCGGTCTTTTAAGACCTACTGTTTACTGTACTGCTATGCTAATGAATGTACCACATATGACTGAATGACTGATATACTGATTAATGAACTATTTTTCATTACTGTAAGGACATTCATTCTTAACCCCTTTACGCATTATGTTATTCACTGGGCTTTAGCTCACTGTTTATATATATATACATATAGGTATTCAGGCACCAGACCGGAGCTAGGAGCGTGGATTAGACTCCCCTTTTTGTCAAGCCAACCACTGTGCCTCACTGCGAGGTTCCGAGCCTGCCAAGCTATGGCTTAGGGGTGTTTTTATTTCCCCTGTCTGTCTCTGTGTCTGTTTTGTATAACTGTATAGATTGATAGCATTGTACTATACTGTTTAATAGGGATTTGGTCTATGTTCTGAATGTTTGTACACATTGTGCATACTGTTCTGTACTGTGTATATATATATATGTATGAGAAGTCTTTATGCATACAGACTGTCACAGCTCATTGGACATTGTTTATTTACTGTTTTGGCTTCCGTCATGCCCCTGTACTCTGTTTTACTGTATTACTGTTAAGCAGGCCTTCGGTAATCTCGGATTACTGGCCGGTTACGGTCCTAAACCCATAGAGGTGGGTTTGGGTCGTGACAGAGTGGTATCAGAGCGATACTCACCACGAGTTATACCGCACACACGTGTCCAAATGAACTATAGGGTGTCCTAGAAAAGTAATAGGGCATTACATGAGCATGAAAAGTGTGTGTGGCTATGATATGACTGAATATATGCTAATGTGATAAACTGTTTAAGTATGCAACTGCTTATGTTAATAATTGCTATAACTGCTTATAGTGAAATGGATAATACAAGAACTGCAAATAAATCTGAATCCTCATCCTCTGAGGCAAGAATGGCAAGATTGGAGAGAATGATGGAATTAATAACTAAAAGATTAGATCAACAACAGAACCAGCAGCCCTCACCTCCTCTTCCGGTACAGCCGGAACAGAATGCCAATGTTAATGATAGGGACATAATTGCTCTCATCCACTAGTTCAGCAAAATGAAACCGCCATCCTTTCAGGGAGGCCTTGAACCGTTAAAAGCTGAAGCATGGGTCCTTGAAACAGAAAAATTGTTTGAGGTTTTTCCGTGCTCTGAAGCACATAAAGTACTGTTGGCCACCTTTACTCTGCAAGAAGAAGCTAGAAGGTGGTGGATGCTTATCCGTGATGACAACACTGTAATGACTTGGGCTCAATTCAAAGGAGCCTTCTTCGAGAAATATTTCCCACAGTGTGTCAGAGACAGAAAGGTGACTGAATTTGAACAACTGAAACAGGGTACAATGTCCATTGCTGAATATGAAACAAAGTTCACCGAGCTTGCTAGATATGCACCACACATGGTGGACACTGATTACAAGAAGGCCAGAAAGTTTAAAGGTGGCCTGAATGTTGCAATACTGGATAGAATTAATGTTTTGAAACTACCGAACTATGTAAATGTTCTTGACCGAGCTTTGATGGCTGAATCAAACATCGAGGCACTGAAAACTGAAACACCAGCGTCTGAATGGCGTGGTAAAAGGCAGGGTTTCAAGTTCAAGAAAGGCAAGCATAACCCATTTAACAAGAAACAGAATACGGGGTCAACAACTAGCCCCAGCCAAGGGAGTGGTTTCATACCACCCTGTTCTGAATGTGGTAAGAATCACAAGGGAGTTTGTTATAAAATCTCTGGTGCTTGTTACAGGTGTGGCAAGGTGGGGCCACATGGTTAAAGATTGCCCTTCCACTCCTCAGGGGCATAGTGTAAAGCTGCACCCAGGCAGCGGCATCAACTGCTACACAAAGCCCTAATCCCAAAGCTACCGGGAAAGAGCCTATGAGGCAGGGCCGAGTGTTCGAGTCCCTAGTACCAGGAGACGTCCAAAATACCGAGACCGTAGTGTCAGGTATTCTCTCTATGTACTCAAAATGCATATGTACTGATTGATTCGGGGTCTACACATTTTATGTGTGCATGCTTTTTCACGAAAATTGAATAGACCCTTAGAACCATGAATTATTTGTTAGCTGTATCATCGCCCGTTGGGGGATCTATGACTTGTGCATACATGTACCCTGCTTGTGAAATTATTGTTGGAGATGCACATTTGTTTATCGACTTACTGCCTCTGAACATAGATCATTTTGATGTAATATTGGGGATGGACTGGTTAACGAAATATCATGCCACCATAGACTGTGTAACGAAACAAGTAGTTTTCCGTCCACCTGGTCTGCCGGAATTTGTGTTTAATGGAAGTGGAGTGGTACCTCCTCCGTATTTGATTTCATCTGTGAAGGTTGTTAAATTGATTAGAAAGGGATGTAAGGGGTATTTCTATTCTGTATTGACTGTACCTACTGATGTTAAAACTGATGTGAACTGTATACCTATAGTCAGAGAATTCCCAGATGTTTTTCCAGATGACCTGCCAGGGGATTGATTGACAGGGAGATTGAGTTCACCGTTGATGTGATTCGGGTACACAGCCTATATCGAAAGCTCCTTACCGAATGGCTCAAACTGAACTGAAGGAATTGAAAGTGCAACTGCAAGAAACTGTTAGACAAAAAGTTCATCAGGCCTAGTACTTCACCGTGGGGCGCACCCGTCTTGTTTGTGAAAAAGAAAGATGGTTCACTGAGACTCTGTATTGACTACCGCGAATTGAACAAGGTAACTGTGAAAAATAAATATCCATTACCGCGTATTGATGACCTATTTGATCAGTTACAGGGTGCTCAAGTTTTCTCTAAGATTGATCTCAGATCCGGGTATCATCAGCTGAAAGTTAAACCAGAAGACATTGATAAAACTTCTTTTCGAACGAGGTATGGACATTACGAATTTTTAGTTATGCCTTTCGGAGTTACCAATGCACCTGCTGCATTTATGGACCTCAAGAACAGAATTTTTAAACCATTCCTCGATGACTTTATTGTTGTATTCATTGATGACATCCTAATTTATTCTAAGACTAGAGAAGAACATGAACATCATCTGAAACTTGCCCTATAGACCCTAAGAGAACATAAACTTTATGCTAAACTGTCTAAATGTGAGTTTTGGCTTGATCATGTTATGTTTTTGGGACATGTTATTAGCAAAGACGGAATTTCAGGTGATCCACAGAAAATTGAAGCAGTAGTAAACTGGCCTAAACCAACAAATGTGACAGAAGTCTGAAGCTTTTTGGGTTTGGCTGGATATACAGAAGATTTGTCAAAGATTTCTCCAAAATTGCCCTTACCGTTGACTCAGTTAACTTAGAAGAGGATATCATTTGACTGGACTAACCAAAGGGAATCGGCTTTCCAAGAATTGAAAACTCGACTAGTGACTGCACCTGTTCTTACCCTACCTTCAGGTACGGATGGTTTTACCATTTTTAGTGATGCTTCTCATAAGGGTTTGGGATGTGTTTTAATGCAGAATGGGAGAGTTATTGCCTATGCTTCCCGACAGTTGAGACCACATGAAAAGAATTACCTGACCCATGACTTGGAACTCGCTGCAGTGGTATTTGCCTTGAAGATCTGGCGTCACTATCTTTATGGAGCGACATGTGAAGTATATACCGACCACAAGAGTCTGAAGTACTTCTTCACACAAAAAGAACTGAATATGAGACAGTGGAGATGGCTAGAACTGATTAAAGACTATGACTTACAGATTTTGTACCATCCGGGAAAAGCCAACACTGTTACCGATGCATTGAGTCGGAAATCGATTGGGAACTTAGCCTGTTTGCTTACCGGGCAGAGAGAGTTGCTTTGTGACCTTGAAAAATATGAAATTGAAATTGTTTCGTGAGAACAAGGTGGAACCTTAGCTGCTATTTCTGCTCAACCAGCACTGATTGAAGAAATCAAAGAGAAACAGCAACAGGATGACTTCTTGAGAAAGATCATCGAAGAGTGGGAATCTAAACCGAGACCGAGGTTCAAATTTGAAAATAATGTGCTGAAATTTCAAGGAAGACTGTGTGTACCGAATGATTCTGAACTAAAAAGAAGAATTCTGCAAGAGGGCCACAATTCAAAATTTCTATCCATCCAGGGAATACGAAAATGTACAAGACTGACTGAAACTGAATTTCTGGTGGCCGGGAATGATGAAAGAAATTGCTGATTTGTATTAAAATGTCTTCATTGCCAACAAGTCAAAGCTGACATCACGACCCGCAGGCTTATTGCAGCCCTTACCGATACCGGAGTGGAAATGGGAACATATCACCATGGATTTTATTGTGGGATTGCCTCGCTCCAGTAAAGGTATGGATTCAATTTGGGTTATTTGATAGACTGACTAAATCTGCTCACTTCTTACCTGTCAAAACAATCTATAATGCAGACAAATTGGCTGTGATTTATATTGATGAGATTGTTAGATTGCATGGAGTGCCTGTGTCCATTGTTTCTGACAGAGATTCAAAGTTTACATCGAAATTCTGGCAAAGCTTACAGACTGCATTGGGTACTGAACTGAGACTAAGTAGTGTCTATCATCCTCAGACAGATGGCCAGAGTCAGAAAGAACCATCCAGCAGACTCTGGAGGATTTACTGAGAATGTGTGTCCTTGACTTTCAGGGAAATGGGAAAAGCCATTTGCCATTGGCTGAATTCGCCTACAACAACAGTTATCACTCAAGTATTGGTATGATGCCTTTCGAGGCATTGTATGGCAGAAAATGTAGATCTCCAATTTGGGGGCAGAAGTTGGAGATGGGCCTTTGCTTGGCCTGAGATTATTTATGAGATGACTGAGAGAAAAAGTAAAACTGATACAACAGAGACTGAAAACTGTACAGAGCCGACAGAAAAGTTATGCGGATGTCGGAAGACGAGACAGAGAGTATGAAGTGGGTGATCACGTTTTTGTAAAAGTGACACGATGAAAAGCCAGACTCGTTTTGGAGTCAAGGGCAAGCTAGCGCCGAGATATGTCGGACCGTATGAGATTATTGAGAAAATCAATCCGGGTGGCGTATAAGTTGCGCTTCCTCCTAAAATGGAGCATATGCATAATGTGTTCCATATTTCTATGTTGAGGGATTACCTCCGGGATCCTTTCTATGTGATTGAGCCGACCCATGTAGTGCTAAGTGATGACTACACTTATGAAGAACGGCCTATCCAGATTGTGAACAAATGGATCAAAAAGTGAGAAACAAAGAAATCCCGCTAGTGAAAGTTGACTGGCAAAACCATTGGTGGGTGTATGCCACTGGGAAAGGGAAGATGACATGGCTAAAAGATATCCTGAACTGTTCCCTCTGAATCCTGTTTTCTTCCAGAACGAAGGTAATTCGAGTTTAGAGGACTAAACTCCTTTTAAGGAGGGGAGACTGTAACAACCCTCACCACTGCTTACAAGTTAATTACTGATTACTGTAACTGTAAACGAGACTAATTATGATGGGTAGGTAATTGAACTGATTGAAATACTGAATTGACTGACTGAATCTGAAACTGAATTGATTAAGTAGATCTGTCATATTGCATTTCTATCTGTTGCCTGTTGATTATCTGTTCATGTTTTATGTTGAACTGCAAATTGAAGGCTTTATCGGCGGCCGAACCAGAAATTGACTGATGTTTTAGGACCATCATAATTTATGTAATTTTATGGCATATTCAGTTAGTTAAAAAGTGATTTGGTATGATTAAATTGAGATAAAATAAGTTAAATTGCATTGTTGCACTTATTTACATTTTCGCCACATAGTGGCCCACTCAATGTAACATAATTGAGCCTATTACACTTGCACAACATTTCATCAGCCATTTTGTTGCCTTCAACCGCCAAGAGAGAGAGAGATAGGAGAGTTGTGCTTTCAACATAGAGAATTGGCTTGAATCTTGAGGAATTGAAGTGTAAATTGGCAAATTGAACCTCTAGACTTGTTATTGAGGAACCTAGGTATGAATTTCATCCTCTAAATTGTATATTTAAACTCTATCTAGCATGGATCATGATAGTTTAATGAGCTAAGTCAAGAATTGGCCTTGTAGTGTTGGATTAAAGCTTGTATCATGCATGCATGTGTTTATCCTTGCATTTTGATGTTGATTTCATGGCAATTGGTGCATGCATGTTCATAATAGTGTGATAGACCATGTCTTCATCATGTTTGTGTAAGAGTTGGCTCACTTGAGCAAGTATTTAAAGCTTTGAATTGGTTTAAATCCATGCATGTTCCATGTCATCATGTTCATCATGTTCATGAAATTGGGTTTGAAAATGAGTTCAATTGAACTACCTTGGGCTTGATTTACAAATTGATCTTTGAAACATGTAATATTATGTGTTTACAAGTGTTTTCCAGGTTTTCAGCCCAAGAGGATCGATTTTAATGCATTTAAACTTGGTTTTGAGCTTGGGACTCAAATCTGGGTTTTCCAGATTTTGGACCAGCGCTCGAGCGAGGAACTCCACGCTCGAGCGTACACTCTGTGATCATACCTTCCGCTTGAGAGAGAAAGAAAAGTGACGCTCGAGCGTGAAATGCGTGCATCCAGTACTTTGCATGAGCTTGCAGTCCGCTCGAGCGAGAGAATTCACGCTCGAGCGAGGGTCGAGCGCCCGTCGAGCGTGAATTTTGAGCATCCAATATTTTCACTGTAGCATACAGTCCGCTCGAGCGACGGAAGTCACGCTCGAGCGGAGCTCCTTTGTCTGCATGTCCGCTCGAGCGTAGAAAGCCACGCTCGAGCGAAACCCTTGTTTTCTGAAAATTTTGTAAAGTGTTTAAAAGTGCATCTTTGCATCCTCTTTCCATCCTAGGCATTCCTAGGGCATGTTTAAGACATCTTAATGAGGATAGAAATGTAGAACACACTGAGACAATTAGGGATTAAGTCATTATCTTCCCCAACTGTGTAGCTTAGTGTGTGTTCGTCCTGTAAACTGTGTAGGGTTGGCGCTGTAGACACGCTCTAGCTTACTGAGCCAGAACTCTGTGAGTAACAATTGTGTAAAGATATATTCAACTGAGAATATTTCTGACTGTTTAAATGAACTGTTTTTGAACTGATACTGTTAATCGAATGAATGTATGTCCTATATTCTAAATTGTATTGTGGCATCCTTAGCAACTACTGTTTACTGTTACTGTTACTGTTATAGAGATCTCTGTCGGTTCCCTTGTTGGAACCACTACTTTACTGATTGATGGCTATCATTTACTGTTCGGTCTTTTAAGACCTACTGTTTACTGTACTGCTATGCTAATGAATGTACCACATATGACTGAATGACTGATATACTGATAATGAACTATTTTTCATTACTGTAAGGACATTCATTCTTAACCCCTTCACTGGGCTTTAGCTCACTGTTTATATATATATATATATATGTAGGTATTCAAGCACCAGAACGAAGCTAGGAGTGTGGATTAGACTCCCCTTTTTGTCAAGCCAACCACTGTGCCTCACTGCGAGGTTCCGAGCCTGCCAAGCTATGGCTTAGGGGTGTTTTTATTTCCCCTGTCTGTCTCTGTGTCTGTTTTGTATAACTGTATAGACTGATAGCACTGTACTGTACTGTTTAATAGGGATTTGGTCTATGTTCTGAATGTTTGTACACATTGTGCATACTGTTCTGTACTGTGTATATATATATGTATGAGAAGTCTTTTTGTATACAGACTGTCACAGCTCATTGGACATTGTTTATTTACTGTTTTGGCTTCCGCCATGCCCCTGTACTCTGTTTTACTGTATTACTGTTAAGCAGGCCTTCGGTAATCTCGAATTACTAGCCGGTTACGGTCCTAAACCCATAGGGGCGGGTTTGGGTCGTGACAGTTTCCATCATGGTAGAGCCCGCAACCGGTCAGCCTTATGGCACGCTTCTCGAAGCGAGCCTCCGGCAAACACTGTGACTTAGGCGCACCAATGCAAATGCAATGCAAAGAAACACATGAGTGTAATCAAAACAAGATATCATGAGTTCGAGTCAAGCTCTCCAAAATCCCCAGCGGAGTCGCTAGAAACTGTAGATGTCCCCGAACGTCCCGGGAGGGAATCCCGTTTTGTTCATTGGACTCACTACAGTTCAGGACTCAATGTCACGGTCCTGTATCTAATCTCACAGAGTGCAATGCAAGACCGATGAATCATCAAAGAGTCCAAATCTGGCAAATCATTTTTGAAAACAGATTTTTTGAAAGAAGTGCCAAACATGGACTGCTTTGCCAGCTACAGAGTCGCCACCTAAATATTTATTTTGGGGGGGATTTAGGAAACCTTGACTCGGTGCCTAAGGCCACGTGTCTGTCATCACCAAAGTTTCCTCGGCTCGGGAACTTGGGTACGATTGGGGAAGGTCACTTCGTGAGCACCCCCGCTCGCCCGATCAAAAATCAGCCTCTACAAACCATGATATCTAGTTTTGAAAACATTATGCGTTCTTACTCCGGTTATTAGCCTAGATTTACTATGTGATGCGCACAACATACAAGTATAGACTGAATCGTCTGAATTGGAACAAAACATTTCATGTTTGTTTTTTAAAGCGGTTTGCTACTCGCAAGTAGGCTAAAAAAAATGCAGATTTTGCCACCCTCGGGTGGGCTTTAGAAAACATGGTTTGCCAATATTAGTGGCTTAAAACTCACAGTCAATGTATTATTCCAATTCAGATAATCCAACCTTCACCCACAGGCATTCAAGCAGTTATATCACATAAGCACATAGCCTCATAGTAAGCATGCTATCATGGCAGTCACTCACACAACGTGCAAGGATGCTAAAACATAACACTTACCGAGTACTCCGAGCCGAAGAAAGAAGCTAATTAGAAAACATGCATGAATCCTAACTATACAGATATGCCTAATGCAAACACATGCAGGAATGCAACTAATTAAGGCTCGGCTATTCTAAGATGGCATATGATGATGCTACAGCTAACACGTATTCAACTTGGAATTGAGATAAATGCAATTAGTATGATGCGCGAGCCCCGGCGGTGCATGCAAAACAAAGAATGAATGCAAACATGCGAACATAAGTATGCTAATTAAAAAATGCCCTAATCTAACCACTGAAAGCTGGCAAATAAAAGGGAGAAAGACGTGGGTTGGAAGACATACACACACTCACGCACACTTATTACACAATTGCCCTCGCTCGGAGGTCCGAATAAAATAATACAAACCAAATGAATAATTAACTACTCTAGCTAATTAAATATTACAAAACTTCTAATTAATTAATACATTAATTACAGAAGAAGGTGGCCGCAGCCCTGCCTCGGAATGATGGGATGATGCATGCTCGATTTGCCTCGCCCGGAAACCCGTTGCCATGCCACTGTGCCTCTGTTTGCACTGTTCTGTACCTCTGAGGGATGTGAAAATTCTTGAGGCACCTCTGAACTATCCCTGATCATTTTGGGATGCCACCGGCTAATACAAAGCACCACCGACCATGAAAATGGATCATCGACCATAAATTAGGCCACCGGCTGGACTTATGGCCGATCGGCACTTAATGTAGTCGGTCGGCCAAATCTTCTGCAGAATCCTGTTTTGACAGCAGCAGAGGGCAGACAGTGCATGGCATAGAATTTTCAAAGCAATGTGTGCATAGCCACTCTCCCTTCATGCTAGGACTCAAGGGAGCAAGCTCTTGGTCCTCGGGCCATCAATCACGCATTTCGATGCATGATGGCCAAAGGTACCCAAGTTTGCAAATCAATGTAAATGAATACGACAAAACAAATGAATGCTTCACGCCCTATCATATTGTGATCAAGGGCGTCGACGACCGAGGATTGAGACGTGTTTCCGTCACTTTAAGTACGAACACATCTTAGTCCTCATGTTTGTTTGACACCCCAAACCAAACATAATGCAATGCATGTATGCAATATGGCTCAAGTATACAAAAATTAGCTCAAGTATGTAATATGAGGCTAAGTTGACAAGCGTTGCCAAATGCAATGCAACCTAAATATGCAAATGTGCAATGTGCCAAACATGCAAGATGCAATGCAATGCAACCTATCATGCAAACTAAGTTAATGTCACATGAACATGCAAAATATGCAAAGGATATGTAATGCAACTAGCTAAACAACATGCAAACATGCAATCATGATATAATGCAGCATGCAACCAAAGTAAAGCAACATGTCAAACATGCAACTATATACAAAGATGGACTTATACGAAATGGAAGACCTCAGCCTATCCCAAACAGTGGCCAAAACAAACAAACCAAGGTGCCAAAAGTGAAGGCATACATGCACACACGTAGGTCCATACGCTAGGCCACAATGCACAATTCTCAAACGTGAGCAAGATGTATAATCATAGGAAATGACAATGCATTAAGCTCTGAAAACATGTCAAGAGGAGTGCCAAACCAAAGGCACAAGTGAAGTGAAGTATGCAAAGGAGCCTAACACTTGGGACTAACAAAAGGTTCAAACCATGACCACATCAAACGAACCCCAAAGGTCAGAGGACTTGGGACAGTCCTAGGGGAGGGACCAAAACAGGGCTGGAAACATGCATGAGATAGGGCCAAAAATATGCTAGAAAATGAGCACAAAACAAAGAACATTTGAGGCCACAAAGAGAGCATTGCTCAACTACCACAACCAAACATGGCATGGATCATTCAATGCAAACTAGAGTTTTAACATGCAAAGAGGAGCCCCAAAACCCACTGATATGGTAGCTAAAGGACTCAAACCAAGAGGCTACACAATGACTCATTTTAAGGTACAAAAGGACACCTCTTCAAAGCATGGAAAGGATGGTGAATGCAAGCATACAGCATGGATTATGGACTGAAATAGCATGGGAAATAATTCCAAATCACTGAAACAACTCAACTAAAGCATGCTTATGACTCACACACTCAAGGCAACAAGCCAAAATGCAAAGAGGCTATACAAAAGCATGGCAAACATGGCTAAGACAACCAAAGTCAGACCTTAAGTATGGAAAAACATGACTAAAACTTCACAAAGCTAAGCCAAAACATGCGAGCATGGTGGTCCAAATGCAAGATGCATGTTATGACAAATAAAAGAGATTACAAAGCAAGTGTATGATGCATGCAATGGACTATCAATCCGACCAAAAACAGGGTATAATATGACTAAATAACACCAAAAAGACTCTGAAATGGAGCCAAGTAAAGTCAAGCAAACATGCTACTTTATGAGCCAAAAACACAAGCAATGAAACACACCCATGCAAGACCTCAAAACCCCTTACCACCACTGAAAATCCTCTAGATTTCAGTGGTGAGAAGGCCAATACACGAAAGTTCCCAAAGCTCAACAAAGAAGGCACAAAAGAGGCCAAACAAAGGCCTAAGAGGGGGTGGTCAACCCCAAACACAAAAATGACCTAATGAAACATCTTAAACATAAAAATCAGAACTTTTATAGTTATACACAAAGCTCAAAAACAGCATGCAAAGTAGGTTAAAAGCTAGTGCAAGAATGGGAATATAAAGCAATAGTGCTTACCCTTGAAGAACACTTCAAGAACCAAAACTCCAGCCCCCTTTTGATCAAAAAACCAACTCAAAGGCTCCCAAGACCAACCTCTCAACACCTCAATAACCAAGGTATGGTTGTAACACTAGATGGCTTAGTGCAAAACTAGAAACAAAACTCACTTTGGACACTCTAACACACACAAATGTAGAGAGAGAGAGATATAGAGAGAGAGTGGTGTATATATCATGTTATCTCTGATTTTCTCTGTTTGTTCAACCCTTTCAAAGGAGAAGAGAGGCCTCCTTATAGAGCAAGACAAAGCCTAATCTTCTTAGAGAAACTAAAACAAAAGGGTCAAGCTTCTGTTCTCTGAGGAAGCTAAGACTAAGGGTTCAAGCTTCTTGAGGAAGCTAAGACAAAGGTCCAAGCTTCCTCAAGAAGCTAGAGCAAAGGGTGCAAGCTTCTTGAGGAAGATAGATTAGAAAAAAGGGTGCAAAGGGTGCAAGTCCTCCATACACATTGTGGAAGACAAATCTGTGTGCTCCAGCTGGCACAGTGTAACAAGCCCGCGGGGGACCTCGCTACAGCTCGGACTTGATTTGTGTCACGGTTCTTAATCTTGAACCAAAGAGTCCAAATCCGGCAAATCGTTTTGAAAACAGATTTTTTGAGAAGAAGTGCCAAACATGGACTGCTTTGCCAGATACAGAGTCGCCACCTAAATATTTATTTTTGGGAAATTTAGGAAACCCTGACTCGGTGCCAAAGGCCACGTGTCCGTCATCACAAAAAGTTGCCTCGGCTCGGGAACTTGGGTACGATTGGGGAAGGTCACTTCGTGAGCACCCCGCTCGCCCGGTCAAAGACCGGCCTCTACTAACCATGATATCTTATTTCGAAAACATTGTGAGTTCTTATTCCGGTTATTGCCTAGGTACTATGTGATGCTCGCAGCAAATAAGTATAGACTGGGCCGCCTGAATTGGAACAAAACATTTCATGTTTGTTTGTTTGAAAATGGTTTGATGGTGCTACCCGCAAGTAGGCTAAGACATGGATTTGCCACCCTCGGGTGGGCTTAGAAAACATGATTTTGCCACTATCTAGTGGGCTTAAAACACACAGTCAATGATTTGTTCCAATCCAACTAACCCAACCTTCACCCACAGGCATTCAGGCAGTTATATCACATAAGCACATAGCCTCATAGCAAGCATGCTATTCATGGCAGCACTCACACGCGTGCAAGGATGCTAAAGCATAAAACTCACCAAGTACTCCGAGCCAAGAACAGAAGATCATTAGAAATCATGCATGATCCTAATTATACAGAAATGCCTAATGCAACACATGCAAAAATGCAACTATAGCAGGCTCGGCTATTCTAAACACGGCATGTGGAATGCTACAACTAACACGTATTCAATTTGGAATTGAAATACAAATGCAGTTTGTATGATGCGCCGAACCCGGTGCATGCAAAACAGATGAATGATGCAAACATGCTGTCATACTGTATGCTAATCGAAACATGCCCTAATCTAACCATCATAAGCAGGTAAATAAAAGGGAAGAAAGCCGTGGGGTTGGAAGACATACATCACACTCACCCACACTTATTACAATTATGCCCTCGCGCAGAGGGTCCGAATAAATAATACAGTCCGAATAATACAGTCCGAATAATATATAGATCCCTAATTAATTAACAAATTAACTAAGAAAAACTGTAAATTGGCATGCAAGCCAGGAGCTGCCTTGATTCTGATGAATGCTGCATGTTTGGGCTGTTTTGCGCGGAAATCCACTGGGATGCCCCAATTAGCCTCTATTTGCAATGTTTCTCGAAATGCGTGCCAGAGTCCGAAAAGTACTGATTCTCCATTTTGCTGCAACAGAGAGCAGGAAAGGGGCATAGCAATGTATTTCACAAATATATGCATGCCTCGATCCTCGTACCACCAATCACGCATATCGATGCATGATGGTCGAGGAGCCGATTTGCACAACTCGATATAGGATGAATGCGGATGAATGCTACAACAAAACCTAACTCCATCATGGGTAATCCGGAGTGTCGGTGACTTGGGAATTGAGACCCGTTCCGTTACTCGGAGTACGGAACGTGCCTCGTTTCCCGTGCCCGGGCTAACTCCTATCCCGAACACGATGCAATATGCATGATATGCATGAATGCAACTAAAATACAATCCTAGCATGCACAATGCTATGGAAATGAGATGCCTCGAAATGCGTGCACGCGGGCACGCAAACCGAGGCGATGATCCTAAGGCATGAAATGGCATACGCAATGCAAATTGGACTTATACTAACATGAGAGAGTCTCAGCCACACTCACATAAGAGGCCGTCGGATGAAAAATGAGATGCCTCGAAATGCGTGCACACGGGCACGCAAACCGATAAAATGGCATACGCAATGCGATGAGACTAAAATGACATACAGAATGTAAAATGGACTTACACCAACATGAGGGAGCCTCAGCCACACCCACATAAGAGGCCGATGGATGAAAATGAAGTGCCTCGAAATGCGTGCGCACGGGCACGCAAACCGAAGAGATGACATAAAGGCATGAAACGGCCTGAAATATGATATGCAAACATGCAAATGAATTTTGGCACTGAAGTGTGGGGGAAAACAGCCCCGAAATGAGGCGAAAGTACATCCGATGCATGAAATGGCCCCGAAACATGAATTTAGGCACCCGAAATGGCCTATAGCTATACCAAACATGCACAATATAGACATGGAATGAAAATACAGTAGCAAGGCAGCCCCAAGACAAGCATTTTTCAGTCATAAAAAGGGCTAAACAGCAAGCACACATAGGATTAAGCAAGAATGCAAAAATGGCTCCCAAGAGGGGTATTGAAGTAAGTGATATATGCAATGCCCAAATGGAAAAATACCCTTCTACAACACTGAAGAGGGACTAAAAATATGCACATTTACAGTAGATGACATCCCCCAAATCAGTATGAAAATATGCTAAAAATGCCATGCAAGATTGAGGCAAGAGGATATAACATGAAGTAGGCCAAACATTCATCCAACAAGAAAAGACCCTTAATGAAATATGTCCAGAGGGTCAAAATATGACTCATTCCAGTTCTGATGATGGCCGAGAACAGAGGCTAGATAAGCCTAAAAGAGCATGTAAAAATGAGGGCCAAAGAGGGGTAGAATGGTAGGTACTACATGGAGACCCCAAACAAGATTGATCCCTTCTACAATGTTGTATAGGTACACAAAATAAGCATTCTCACAGTTCATAACAAACTCCAAAACAATTTACATATAGGCCAAACAAATCATGCAAATTTACGGTAAATAGGAGGAATTGTGAAGCAAGTGCAAGATAGGGGACCCAAACAGGATTGAGCCCTTCTTCAATGTTGAAGAGGGGCTCAAAATAGGCCCACTTACAGTTTACATTATGCTCGAAAACAGATCACTCATAGGCTAGAAATTTCATGCAAAAAAATGGCATATAAGATGATATTGAAGCAAGTGCCAAATGGAGGGCTCAAACAGGGTTGAGCCCTTAAACAAACATGAAGATAAGATCAAAAGAGTGACCCTTTCAGTTAGGGTCGGAGCCTAAAACAGTGAGAAAATAGGCTTAAGAAACGAAGCAAGAAAATGCTACAAAAGAGGGAAATGGAGACTTACCCTTGTAGACCTTTTCTTTTCTACCTCTTGGCTTGAGGAATGTTGTTTCTAAGCCTCTGAGAACCTCTCCTTGCTGCTGGAAATGGAGTGGTGATGGGGATGCTTGATAGTGAAGAAGAAATGGCACCAAACTTGAAGAAAAATGACTTTGGAGCTTGGAAATGGAGAGAAATGGGAGGTGGAAGGTATAGCTCTCTCTCAAATGTGTTTAAAAATGTCCAACCTTGAGCCAAGAAGCCAAGCCTCTCCTTTATAGAGGAGAGGCATGAAAAATATCTAAGGTACCTCTCTAATCCTCCATACACGTGTATGGAGGATGGTCCAATTGGCAACCAGCTGGCACAGCTGGAATACACTGAGGGAGAGGAAAATGGCCGGCCAGCTTAAAGGGGCAAAAAGGTCATTTCACAAAAAGGGTGGCCGGCCAGCTAGGTTTCTGGCCGGCCAGCTACTTTTCAGGAGCTGTCGGGAAGAAGACTGGCCAGTGGGTGCTAGGGAAGTCCAAATGTGGCCATTCAAGTGTCCAAATTGAAGCCCCCGAAGTTAGCTTTCCAATGGCGCAAACCTTGCATCAAAATTCCTCCTTTGGAAAAAGTTATGCCCATTTTCGTGAAGCCGCGCAGATTTCGGTCCAACCGGAGTGATGCCCTACTTCAATCAACCATATCTCCTCCATCCGGAATTGAATTTAGGAGATTCTTGAGTGCAAAATGAAGCCCCAGGAGTAAAATTTCCAACGGTGGTGGCCTCATACTTTAATTCCTCTTGTGCAAAGAGTTACGCCCGTTTCGGTGAAGCCGCGCAGACTTTTCTCCTTCCCGGATTCATGCTGAACCACTTTTGACCAAACAAAAAGTTGGTTGTCAAAACAATTGCTGGCCTCCCACCCTCCTACAAGCTTCCTAACCATGAAAATAAGGCCTCCACCAAAAATGAACCCAAACCGATGCGAAATGAAGGTTCGGGGGCCGAAACGCGCAGTTCGGGACCCCGAAAAACTGACTGTTGGGTACCGGGAGTGGTGTTCAACCACGAAGTGGGTATCTAAGACCCCAGTGTCCCTCGAAAGGGAGTAAATAAGATGCATGCCAAAAACCGGAGGAATCGGAGATGGTTAGACGGTCCCGAACCGAGGCACACGGCCTGACGGCTCCGAAAATCGGGAACCGGGCTCCGAAATGGGCAAAATGGCCTACGGGCACGAAACGTGGCCCACGGCCACTGAGAGATAGTCTACGGGACCTCTCCCTCCCCTCAGGAAAGAAAACAGAGAAAACCGAGCCTGGTTCGCGAACCGAGGCAAAGTATAGAAAAGGGTTCGGAAGTCCGGAGGCAGGGCTCACGGCCGAGACTCTGAGACTTCTGAACGAGCACAATATGCAACATCACCGAGCGCTCAATCGGTGACGTCTGAGTCTTAAGGTCGGTCAAAAATGGGATGTCTACACACAGCTAGCATGCACAATGCCTAAAAAAGGCAAAAAGGAAGTCCCGGCTAGAAATTATGGTCGATTGACCAAATTAAGGGCCGGCCATCACCAATGGCCAGTGGCAAGAGAACATGGCCGGTGACATCATGTCTTGGCCGGTGGGATCCGAGGATGGCTGACAAGCCATTCTCTGCCCTCAGAAGCAAAAAGTAACAAGTTCTTCGTCCAAAACCAAGCATAGATCAACCCAGTTAAGAGATCCTAAGGCAAGGCGCGTGGCCGAGACCTCCAGGAACTCAAAACGAACATGAACGTGGATGATCATCGGGTGTTCAAACGATGACGTCCAAGTCTTGAGGACGGTCAAAAATGGGGTGTCTACAGCGATCAAGGGATACGACCATTCGATCAGATCTATCAAGGCCTATAAATAGGCTGTGAAATCAGCCATTTCATTCTATCCAAAAAATTTAGAAGCGTTCCTTCAATTCTCTCTCTCTCTCTCTCTCTTGATTTTGAGTTTTTAATCAAGAGTTTCTTAAGAAAATTTCTACTTTTCTTCTGCAGATTTGATTATCAATGTCTGGTTTTCTTGATTATATCAAGAGTATTCTGATCTACTGTCGTCAGTGCAGACGTCGGTAGACTTGATCTTTAGATCAGGCTTCACTGTATCTTGGAGGGAAATTTGTTGTAACCCTCTGTTGTAACCCTCTGCACATCTTTTGGTGGGTGCAAATATTGTCTTTAGAAAAGGGACTTAGTAACGCGACTTGAAGCACCAAATTTCTGTTCTATATAGACAAGATCATCGCCGAGTTTTGAAGACCCAAAGACCACAAACTGAAGATTTCAAGACGAATTGTTCCAACACTACTGTCATATTTTTGGATGTGCATTCTCACAATTGACAGCATGAGTGTTTTTGTTTTTGTTTTTTTGTTAGATTTGGAAGGGCAAAAATATAAAAACAAAACGAAACCAGAATCTTGATAGAAATGGAGGTTGGAGAGATTCTAAGATCTTTCATTTTCTTCTCATTCTATCATTTGAACAATTGGTGGTGAATATTTACTAGTTGTCTTTGGCAATATAATAATCCACAAGTAAATTTGTTGGTTGTATTGGTTGTCTTGTCTTAGTCAATCATAGCTCATATTTGGTATTCTCATAATGTTATAGCATAAGTATACCCTAACTTTTGGTTTGTATTCCTTGTTGGGAGGGCATGGTGTGAACTAGAGTTATCATGTTATGTGGGGTTTGTCATAGGCTCCCATTTTAACGATTTAAATTTTGCTCATTTTGTCACGCCTTATATTGTAAATCATTCAATCAAATATTATATTGATCCAATAATTATAACTATGCTATTTTATCATATTTGTCTTAAAAAATAAATATTATTTTTTAAAATTATACTATTGTCACATTTTTAAAAATATATATATATATATATATATATAATAAAATAACATGACTCTAATTATTAGATCATTCTTTTTTCTTTTTCTTTTTTCAACTGGTGATCTATAGATAAAACTTGACAAAATAAATAGTTTAAATCATCAAAACGAGATTTGAGTTGAGTCACTTACACTATGTTTGGTTGGGGGATTTGAGAAAAGATTTGGAAATGGAAAGGGAAAAGGGATTTGATCTAGTTTCACACACCTTTTCCCTTTCCCTTTCCCTTTCCAAATCCCTTCTCAAATTCCCAAACCAAATACAACGTTACAGCTCAACAACACTCACATAGTTGTATGAATATTTTATAGATTTGAGGGTATTGTTAGGTCCATTTCGAAGATTGTTTGAAAAGAATAGAAATTGTTGAATACCTGTTTAGCAAAGTGAGAAAGATTTTAAGCTTTTGTAATTTTGACAAAAACTTTATACAAAGATGACCTTCATCACATTTAAATTTGAAAAGAAAACAAACAAAGTGAGAGATGTCAAAAAATAAAATATTCACATTCTCAAAAAATAAAAGGAAAAAAATAAAATAATAATAATAATTAAAAAAAAACGTAGAAATGTTGGTTTAAAATATGACTGCAAGTAGTACTCGAGTTCATGATACTTTTTGGACACTCACCTCATGTCTCTGCACAAAAGACGTTAAAGATAATTTGATATATAATTTTAAGTTTGTCTCTCCAATCAAGCCAATTACCTAGGGCTCATTGGTATCCTATTGTGCTATGTTTATTATAGGATAATAATAATAATAGAAATCAATACGAAAATTTTGTTTATCAAACTATTACTGAATGAATAATGATGCCTGGTTCACACTTTAGTTTCAACTCAAATGAATGATGCCCTACTCCGTCCAGTGGTTGATTCCAAGATCAAAACTATAACTTCCCAACTAGGTGCTCTAAAGGCACCCAGTCCAGATGGCTTTCTGGGTCTTTTTTACCAGAAACATTGGGCCGAGGTTGGGTCGGAGGTGTGTAGGGCAGTCCGTAGCTTCTTCAATACGGGGTTTTTCTTAAAGATGTCAATTACACCAACCTCATCCTTATTCCTAAAGTGTCTACTCCTGAAAAATTGAGTCAATATTGACCTATAAGTCTTTGTAATTTTTTAATTAAGATTATTACAAAGGTGTTGGCTAATTGGCTAAAAAGTTGCATCAAGCAACTCTTCTCTCTCCAACAAGCAGCCTTTATGTCAGGACAACTCATTCAGGACAGCATACTAGTAGCTCATGAGGCTTTTCATTTCTTCAAGCACAAGAAAACGGGTCGAGAGGGGTATGTTGCTTTGCAATTGGATTTTAATAAAGCCTATGACCATATTTAGTGGGATTTCCTGCGAGCAGTTCTTCTGAAAATGAAGTTTCACTTGAGATAGGTGTAGCAAGTCATGGAATGTGTTACCACTGTCACCTTTTCAGTATTTGCTAATGGTGAGAAACGCACTTCTTTCACTCCCTCGTGTGGTCTTTGCCAAGGTGACCCACTACCTCTATACCTATTTTTGCTGGTGGCAAATGTGCTTTCTAATTTCATCACTCAAAGCTTAATCACCAACTCTGTCATGACCCAAATCCGCCCCTAAAAGTTTAGGTCATGCCCGGCCTGCAGTCAGGCCTCAAAGACAAAATTTCAAAACTATTTATTCAAATACGAGGCCTTAAGCAGAAGCAGATACCAAAAATAATAAATGTCTATTAAGCTATGCATACATGATAACCTGAAATAATTAAACTATTTAACTTCACTTTCCATATTTACATATACAACAACAGAGCTTATATAGATCTCCCACATTATATGAAAGTCTTCAAACAAAACTAGGCTTGGCGAAATAACACTACACCTCTACACGGAGGCACTTCCTGGGAGGCTTGACAAAGAGGCGGACTTCGGTACAAACTCTAGCGTTGATCCTTCGATGGCTGACATACATATATATAGATAAAGTAAAAAGGTGAGCTAATGCCCAGTGAGTAATAATAAAGTAAAGAGGTTAATGAAAGATGTCCTTAACATGAGGAAAACAATATTCAAAAGTCTGAAACGTATCTTAAATCATATTAAAATAACCAGTTACCGTATCAAAATCCATGGTTTTCCAAATGGAATACATATCTGAAACCATTACAAAACATCTTACGTGGTACGTGGTAGGCACACTTATACAAAGGGTCAGAATCACATTTCAAAATAGGACATCCATTCATTCATATAAAATAACATTTCGTAACATGAGTCATATAGCGATGTAAAAACATTTGTATTCATATCACATTTTCTTAACAACCTCGGGTCCACGTATAACAAAACAGCCTCGGGCCCAATTCATGTATGTGTGGACCCAAGAGGTGACTCGTACTGACTCTAGATGTGACTCCCACTATAACACTTAGTTCCGTACAGTACTTTGTTCCATACCAGAAATCAATTGGCCTTAAAGACTGAACTATTCATATCATGTCATAGCATAAACGGAACAACCTTGGGCCCACCATATCATATTACAAACAATTCACATTTCTTGTTTATAACTCATTTCACATTTCTTGGAAACTTGTATATTTTGACAAAATACGATATTTAGAGAATCATGTCATACATAAATCAAAATAGATAATGAAAAGCATATCTTTACTATACTATTACTCACAGTGATGGGCTTCTGGTAGCAATTGGGCGATGTCCTCGTCTTGACCTACAAACACAATTACATAGCACAACATAGCGAAACATAGATTACTCTCTTGATCAAATTTACTTCTCTTAATCAAATAAACCGATCCTTTACTTTCTCCTTAACCAATTATTTATGTTGGTTCTAAACTCATTAGTCCTCAATGGGTCATAATCCGTGTCTAGGAGAATAGGAAGAACGAAAGGAAACTGGGTTAGGAGAAGAAATATCATGAAATTGTTAGAAAAAAAAGTGAACAACCTTCACTAATTTGAACATATCTATTTGTGTACTCATAATTTGGATGTGAGACCACTACCATTGGAAACTAGAATTCCAGGGCTTGAATTTAGGCTCAAGAATCACTTAAAACGGAGTCCGAATGAGAGATATATGCCTATTTGAAGTTGGGCTGAAACAGGGGAGTTCTGCACCTGCGGGACCAAAACCGCACGTGCGAGAAAATCAGGGCACGTACAGGGCCAAGTGCAACTATTTCAGAATAAAAAATGTTGCTAGAAATAGACTTCCGCACGTGCAGGAAGCCCCACCACACGTGCGACTCTGGGCAAAATTCTACTGCCGAAAATATCTGTTGGTTCTATCACTTGTTCTTCTATTTTCCAAGCTAGGTTTCAACTCTAATCACTCAAAAACATGTACAACTAATGGGAAACATGAGATTATGATTGTTTTCTAAATCAAAACATTGAAAATACAATGAATCTTTAAACAAGAAAGATCAAAATCCTTGTTTAGTTCTTTTTCAAAACTTCTTCCAAATTCACATAGATCTTCATTTCATATATAATTTTATGAGTTCAAACCATACAAAACCTCAATATTAAAGCTCAACTTTTCACAATCTAACCCAAGTCGAGTAATTTTAAGGAATCAACTCTTAAATCAAAGAAATCAAAGAAATCCAACTCCAATTTTATATATATATATATATATATATCAAGTAAGCTTAGAACTCAAAATGACAAACCAAGTGATCTTCTCCTTTAGGATTCTACTTCAATTTACACCAATACACCCTTCAACTTCTTAATTCAACTTAGATTATATGATCTCATGAGGAATACAACTTGTATTAAAAAAATCAGAAGAAGATGCTTACCTAAGTTGGCTAATTTGTTATAGATTAGCTTATCTTTAATGCTCTCTTCAAGTTTCCCTCTTCCTTCTTCTCCTGAGCTCTCCCTCTCTTTTTCTCGTTCTAGAACACTCTCTTCCTCTTTCCTCAGATTTTGGTGTTTTAAAACAAGATAAAGATGAGCTCAAATGGCTTATATCAATTATATATATATATATAATATACACACACTTAAAATGGCCCAGACACACCTTAACGAATCAGACAGAATAAATTTTAAATTAAACTTTCCAAATGGCTCTAAAATTCCCATTAGTATATCTATGCATCAATTTCTGTTTCTGGAACCATTAAAGTCGTCAATTTCAATTTCATTGTGTTTAGCTTAAGAGTTTTATTCCAAATAAGTCAATTAATTCATTTTGAATCAAATTTTTACAAAATTTCATATTATATCCTAAATCATCATGCTACCACAATTATAAAGTTATTTAAATTATCGCGCCCTCTAAGACTTACAATTTTCCGTCCAAATGTTTTAATTTCAACAGTTTCTACCATCAACATATGTAATTTCAAATCCTTATAATTCAAATCCTTACCATACAATTCATATAACAACATAATTAGCTAATCATGACTAATTACAAGTCCACATAATTTAATTAACCTAATTAACTTTCATAGAGCCCAATTAATTATATTCCAAATTATCAGTCTGAATTAGATTTTAATCAAACTCCTAAAAGGCTCCAAATATCAATTTAAGCTTATTTCCATCATCAATCGTAATAATTCGACTCACTACTTATCCTTTTTGAGCCAATCAGGCTTTCAATTTCTAATTCCAAATAAATCTTCAATAGCATCATATACGAATCAGTCTCCTTAATTTTCATAATTCTCATATTAAATCAGAATAATAGGCAATTAAAATTCAAATTTTCGTCATTAATTAAATATTAAGTATTACGTGATGGGATTGTTATAAACTCCATTCTGTGATCAAGATGAGACGTACTTGTCCTCATTTGTCCCACATTTATTTATTTATTTATTTATTTTTTATTTTTTTTTTGTCGTGCAGATGATGCATATTTATTCTTCAAAGCTACCAATATGATTGTCGAGGCATTCTGGGTGTGTTTATTTGAACGAACTGGATAAGGGGATATTGTAATCCATCGTACTGTTAGTCCTGGTTTATATTGTCCCGGGACTATTTGGTTAAACTGGATTTGTATCCTATGTTGTTTATATGAGATTTGATGTCTGGAGTGAATCCAATATTTGGTTTGGATGGACTAGATAAGGATAAATGTTCAAGAGACTATTTTACCCTTATAAGTTATAATTTTTTGTTTAAATATATAATTTTAAACTTGTATCTATAATTATAATTTATAATTTAAACACTAAAATTTTTTATTTATAAGGCCATAATTTAATTTATTATTTTCAATTGAAATTAAATTTATAATTTATATTTTTTATTTAACAAAACTAAAAAAATAATTATATTTAATATATAAATTTAATTTTTTAACAACACTAAAAAAAAGTTAATTATAAGGTCATAATTTATAATTATTATTTTAATTAAATTTTTCAATTAACAACACTAAAAAAATAATTTTATTTAATATATTGATGGGTCATTGAACACACCAAAATTAAATACTAAACTATATCAAATTCTATCAGAATAATGGCAAGTCCAAGTATCGATTCACAGGGACAATTGTGAAATTAAACTAATTTAATTGTTAAATTCCTAAATTAATTTTGATAAAAAGATTGATTGTTCATAACCTAATTTAATAACAATAAATTAAACTAAGGAATTAAATTATCAATAATAATTGAAATTGGGTTTACTAAATTGGGGAAAAATCCTAGGGTAGAGAATTCACCACTAACTACATAATTAGGGTTTCCAATTAAAATCAATTATGCTATGGTTTGAACGGATTAATGTTTCACAACTATAAGCTCGAAGCATTTGACAAGAAGATCATCACATTCAATGTACGAGCACGAACCATCTCAAGTAATACGAATTGTTCACTCTAAACTAAGGTAGTGATACGACTCGTTCCTCGTAGTATGGTTCGTCTCATACCTTGAATGTGAAGGAATAGAAAACATATGTATGGATAACATTCAACAATCACAGAAAGTCAAATATTCGAAGAGATAATGAAAAATATATAAAAGAAACTTCTAAATCACCATACAAATGTTCAAACCTTTACATAATTAAAAATCAAAAAGAAAACAAAATAATTACATGGCTAGGGTTTCATCAAAACCCTAGAAAAGAAGACTAGCCACTCATGGAGGAGTGGAAGAAGGTAGATGGAGAAGAAACCACCATGGGAGACATCCTTGAAGCTTTTGTTTCCCTCTCTTTCCCAAACCCTAGCCTCTCTCTTTAGGTCAAAACAATTTCAGAACCTTAGAAAAGCCTTTTCCTTTTCTTTTTATACTTTCAATCTCGTCCAAACAGGTTTAAAATGTCGGGTTGACTTTCCTAGAAAAAGTGAACGCACGTGCGGAAAAAGTCAACGCAGGTGCGGGAAAGTCAACTCTCTCCAAATTCTGTCTTTTTGCCTATTTTATGCTCCGACTATGTACAACCTGATTGACATTCAACACACATAAAGTGTACGGTTTGACCAGCAAGTGAAGTTAAGAGATTCTAATTAACGGCCTCCATGATGTACATTTCGGCCTTAATCACATCCCCCAACTTACTACTTGCTAGTCCTCAAGCAAGTAAAATAAAATAAAATTAAACAAAATCTATCTATTTCTCTTTCGTGGGAAAACGGTTGCATTTAGCATATACAACAAGCCTTTAAACCACAAGGTTACCCCAAGTAGACGAGTAAAGTCTCGTGAGGGTTTCCAGAAATGATACCCACAAACATTAACATATTCATATATACTCAACAACAAATGACCACACTACTCCACCTAATAATCAACTTATGTGTCACTACAGTGTGATATTGAGACATCATGAGTCATTAAAGGCACAGTGGACAAGCATGAAGGAATCTATTGAGTCGAAACCACAATTCAGTTAATACAAAAGTAAAGTTCCCTATACTTGTGTATGCTAGTAGACAAGTCATGAGTACCCTCGGTGTAAAGTGCAATCTCCATATTAGTTAACTATCCACTATAATAGCCCAGTGTAACTCATAATAACACCCAACATATACAGAAAAACTAACATGTTGCAGCCAAGATTCTTAAAAGTTTTTTTTTTTTTTTTTTTATGACTGTGCAATGTCCTAATCCATTAAGCTTTCTAATCAACCCATGTAGCAAGTTTTGGGCCAATGACTCCCAAACCAGACGGTTTTAGGGCATTAGGTATAGAGACACCCCTACGGGCTTAATAACTCGAGTTGAAAAGGCTACGAACCCGAACTAGTCATTCTTCTTATTTTTCCTTAACTATGCAATGTCCGAGTCCCTTAAACTTTCTAATTAACCCATGTAGCAAGTTTTGGGCCAATGACTCCCAAACCAGACGGTTTTAGGGCATTAGGTGTAGAAACACCCCTACGGGCTTAATAACTCGAGTTAAAAAGACTACATACCCAAACAAGTCAAGTTTTTTTTTTTTTTTTTTTTTTTTTTTTTTTTTTTTTTAAGAATCTTGGCTCCTCATTTATTCTTTTCTGCAATTCTAGCTATTATCAATGATGTACACCAGGGATTATAATAAAAAGATCACCGCTATGATAGTGTGTTCATGTGAATTAAGGCATACTCATGACAAGTGTACTAAAACCATAAACACAGACAACTCTCCTCGTGCAAACATCGCATGCAAGTATCTACCCAATAAACACTTTTCCTACAAGTCTACTATGCTCTCCAATTAACATATGCAAATATCATCACCCTACTAGCAAAAAGTCATATCAAGTGAAGTAATGCAATCAAGTGAAACAGGTATAAGCATGAATTATGAGCCAAATAGAAATGCACAAAAGAAATATAACCCTCATTCCCCAACTTGAATATGACATTGTCCTCAATGGAAAAGTAAAGAGAAATGAGAGAATATTACCAGAATTGTAGGTGCACATCCAGGGAGGCAGAGAAATGAGAGAACCTCTGGCCTTTATGGAGGCCCGAGCAGATACACGTCCCACATGAAAACACACGTTGGCCCACTAATATCCCACATGCAATCCCTTTTTTCTTTTCTTTTTTTGTAACGAAAACAAAAACCGATAAAATAACCTAAACTAACCGATTTTTTTTTTTTGTATATTTTTATATATATATATTTTTATAGAAGAGAAGAAAATAAAATAAAATAAAATAAATAAAATAAAAACTAAACTACTTATTAATTAAATTAACAATTACAGTATAGAAGAAAAATAAAAATAACATCACTAACTACATGAGTATAATAAAAATAAAATAAAACCAAAATCTACTAACTAATTGAACTAACCAGAATCACTACGAAACAATTTAAACTAAACAAATATAGCCAATAAAAAAAAAAAAAACTAAATTAAGATTATTGTTAGTACCATGATTTCTAAGGTTTTTTTTTTTTTTTTTTACGAAAATAGAAAATAGAAAATTAAAAATAAAATAAAATAAATAAAATTCGAATTTTTTTTTATAAAAAAAATTATAAATCAAATAATTGTATATT